>WBNO01011023.1:0-20867 GCA_013400575.1 Peucedramus taeniatus
GGGCAGGGGCTGATCCATGGGGATGAGCAGGGACAGAGCCCAAGGGATGGGCAGGGGCTGATCCCTGGGGATGGGCAGGGGCTGATCCCTGGGGATGGGCAGGGGCTGATCCCTGGGGATGGGCAGGGATTGATCCCTGGGGATGTGCAGGGGCTGATCCCTGGGGATGGGCAATGATTGATCCATGGGGATGGGCAGGGGCTGATCCCTGGGGATGGGCAGGGACAGAGCCCAAGGGATAGGCAGGGGCTGATACCTGGGGTCTGGAGGTGCTGAGCCTGGCTGTGGGGGCATGAGTTGAGCTGTGTGAGCACCTTCCCTGTGGAGGTTCAGGATGCCCTTTGCTTCCTCAGCCTCCTGTGCTTTTTTTAGTGCTTAATTCTTTGGAAGAGCTCTCCAGGCATGAAGGAGTTTTCAGACCACCCCTACAGGGAGGGGAGGGGAGTCTGTGGCAGCCCCCCATGTCCTGGATTCTGGGGGGGATCTGTAAAGGCTGCTCATTGGAATGTGCACAGATGCTGTGCTTTGAGTGCTTGGGAAGTGGTGTAGGGCATGTTCAAGGACATGTGTGGAATTCAGCAACTCACTGTGTGAATGGAACAGTGCATCCTTCAGAAGTATGATGCAGCAAGAAACTTTCTTGAAGGCATTTCAAAATTCAAATCCTGGGTTCAGTTTTGGGCCCCTCATGAGAAGAAAGATGTGGAGGGGCTGGAGTGTGTCCAGGGCAGGGAACAGAGCTGGGGAAGGGTCTGGAGCACCAGGAGCAGCTGAGGGAGCTGGGAAAGGGGCTCAGCCTGGAGAAAAGGAGGCTCAGGGGGGCCCTTCTGGCTCTGCACAACTCTCTGACAAGAGGGAACAGCCGGGGATCTCGGGCTCTGCTCCCAGGAACAGGGACAGGAGGAGAGGGAACGGCCTCAGGCTGGGCCAGGGGAAGCTCAGGTTGGACATTGGGAAAGTTTCTTCACTGAAGGGACTGTCCAGCCCTGGAACAGCTGCCCAGGGCAGGGGTGGAATCCCTATCCCTGGAGGGATTTTAAAGCCAGGTGGATGTAGCATTTGGGGACATGGGTCAGTGGTGGCCTTGGAGGAATGGTTGGACTTGATGACCTTTCAGGGAGTTTTCAATCAAACATTTGTAAAGGATCTTTGTGTAAGACTTGTTTTCCTGTACCCATTGCAGTGTATGTACCTTCTTTCCCTTTATGCACTGTGTGTTTTTTAGGTTGGAACTACACCTCAGTTAAACCTGGAGCCATGGGTAGAACTTACCTTGTTGAGGAAGGTGTTGGGCAGTACCTGACAGAGCTCAGCACAAAGGTGAAACCATATGTCACTGGCCTGTTGATAGGGCAGGTAAGAGTGGGATTGTCCTTCCATTCATTCCTGTGAACTGGGGAAACCCCTGTTCACCAGCCTCAAGGTGTGTTTGCTTCTGCTGATGTTTTGGCAAGTGTTCCCCACAACGGGACTATGTCATTCGGGCTGTGAGGACCCCTCCCAAGGAGCAGCAGCAGGAGGAGAGCCTGGGCCCTCCCAAGCTGGCATCCCTGGATGAGGAGTGGATCACCACACACGCCAGTCAGGTGAGAACTCACACTGGGAGGTGACGAAGGGGTGGGAGGAACAGGAGGGAAACAAGATGGACACAAGGGATCTCAGCACTTGTGTCATCTCAAGCCCTTTTCTCAAAGTGACAGAGCCTTCCTAACCATCCTGGGCACGGGTGTTTTAAAGCAGAAATACCCTTATTGTTTTCACATTTTTTGATGAAAGAGCCCTTGATATTACTGAAGGGAAAACACTTGCATGATGTGTTTCTGCATGGAGAGGGTCCTCTAAGTGAAGACCAGTCTCCCATACTTCACTTCTGCTCTTGATGCAGACTTGTCTCATCAGTGGTTTTTGATGTGTTGAGTTACATGCTTTCTAAATTGCCAATCTTATTAATAAATTTTCATTTTCAAGGTGTCCAGAATGCTCCCTGGAGGGTTACTGGTTCTTGGTGTGTTTATGATTGCAACTCCAGAGCTGGCCAAAGACGGCCAAAACGCTCTGCGCAAGGTAAGCGGAGTTCCTGCTGGGAGGACAGCAACATCCTTAGCTGTGTGTGGGAGGAATTTCCTCTCATTGACTTGACTAAAATACAGTTGCTTTGTTGCTTTATGTCACAAGCATTGGGCTTTGATGTGTGGGTTTGAGACTGGAACCTCAGAAATCCCTGTCCTGTGGGACACTATTTGTTAACCTCCTGTTTGTCACTGCAATAGCAAATCTGAATTTCTGTTCACTGGGTTTGTCTGTATTTACTGATTGTGGAGATTCTGCCTTAGGGAAAACATCCTCAAGGTTTATATTAAGCTAAATCCTTGTGGCTTAATATAAAGCCACATGAAGGTGCTAGTGATGTTAACATGTTAGCTTTCCTTGTCTGAATGAATCACTCTGTTCAGAGGTGTTTACAGTAGTGAAAGATCTATGATTCTGATTCCTTTAAGAGAAACTTCTTGTCTAGAACATGTGCACTTGACTTAGGGGTGTGGGATTAAATTTAAAACATATTCAGAACTATCTGATAAACTTAAAATGCATTTTTGTTGCAGTATTGGGGCATTTACTGCTCTATTTGGTTTCTATTCTGAAAATGTATGGTCATTGTATGGTTTTTCTGACATAATCATGGTGAGGGATTTAAGCATGAGCAGGTTTGGCAGCCTGAGATCCAAGAGTCAGTTTTGGCAGTTCAGGATAATTGCATCTAAGTTGTGCTTAATGAAACTGGTAGCTGGCTAAAAAAGAGGAGCTGTGTCCAGCTGGTGATCAGTGATTGCTGAATTAAAAATGGGGGGAATTTGTTTTTTATAGTTAGTAGCTATTTTGCACAACTTTCCCGTCCCAGCTGATAGGCACAAAACTGTAATATGTCTGTAAGGACAAAAGCATACAGATTGGACAAGTTGGTGAAAGTGTGCTGCTTGCTTTGGTTTATAAGGGAACTAAATTAAGATTTCACAAGCCTGCTTCACTTTGGGGAAAAGTGCCTCTGATCCCCTGTTGAATGTTCTTTTAATGTGACATTTTGGTGACCTGTAAGCTGTGTTTCCTGCTCGTACATAATTTTGATATTGCTTGGATTTAACATTTTAGTACAAGACTATTTTCCAGGAATTATAGTGCATATTTTTGCAATATATTTTTGATCTTTAGCTAATCTTCTCAGTGGAAAAGTCCTTGAGTAAAAGAAGGCTCTGGAAACCTGCTGAGGAGGAGGTCTCAGACAGAGCAGCACTTCAAATCTGTTCTGCTACAAAAAAGTATCCTTTATGAGCAAGGTTTATTGGCTGAGGCTGCTACCCCAACCTTTTTTATCCAGTTACTGCTGAATAAATAAGAATTAGGAAGGAGGAGGCTGTTTAAGTTCAGCTAGACATATATAAGTTGAAATAATGAAGTTTTCTGATTAGCCGTGGTCAAGACTATTGTGACTCTCTTGACCTTGCAAAATTTCCATAATTTCTTATGAGGTCTGTCTGTGTGACAGCATCAAATGACACCTTTTCCCAGTCCCAGACTTGCATAAACTGGAAAAACCCATCTAAATTACTGTTTGGATTTTTGAATTGCTGTTACCAGTGGTGCTTGCATGCAATTGGAGCAGCAGCAGGCCTGTGGGATCAATACTGGAGTTGCAACAGAATGCAGGAGCTGTCACTATTGACATAATACAAGGAGAGAAAGCAAGGATTTTTCTCTGAGGGGAGAGAAAGATGAGGACAAATTACAAATTGGTGTCTTGGTGCTTCTCCTGTCAATACATATTGATCTTAATTTATTTCTAAGGGATGGCACAACATCACTGTGGTAGTTGGAGATTATGGGCAAATGTTTTCCCACTTTTTTACACTGATAAAAGGTGAGAACTTGCTCCAGAGCATAAATTAGCTCGGCAAGGAAGTTTAGTGGAGGACTAAGTTAATTGTGGATTGTTCTTAGTTGTTCCCTTGCTTTTCACTGGCTCTTTTTCTTTAAGTAGCACAGAGTAGTTTGCCGAACCTACGATATGCAGGACCCAAAGGTAAGCTCACCCTGCTGTGCCACACCCAGCTTTTAATGCATGGCAAGTAATGCTAAACCCCAAAAAAGCCTCAATACAGTGCTTTGGGTAGATGCTTTATGGCTTTTCTTTTCTGCTCTCAGAGTTCAGCTAAACCAGCAGACTGGAAATACCAGAGTGCTCTGACTGCTTCCTGGGTAGCCTTGGGCTGCACAGTAAATGTGAACATCCACATTCCACTTCTTGCTACTTCCCCCAACCATGACCTAGAGAAGAATACCAAGGTAACTCACTGCCTGCACCAGTTCCTACACACCAGTAACCACACTCATTTCTCTGCTGAAAATTAAATAAGAGAGAAAAGTTGAACAGTGCAGGAGAGGAGTAGGACTAATCAGTGGAGAATGCTTAGCAATTATTCCTCTTTTAAATGTAACTCTTCTGCTGTGCTCAGTGAGAAGTTTCCTTTGTTCAAAATGATGTAATATTTGTCATGAGTATCCCAGGTAACCTCTCTGGTGCCTCACCTGGTGAAAGGTTACACCCAATTTGTGCAGGACTATGGGGTGCTTTTGCCATGAGTTGACTTTCAATGGGTTACAACCCTCTCTACAACCCCCAAATCCCTGGAGTGGCACTTCAGTATTTTGCAATGCTTGTTTCTTAATTTATTCTGAGTGTGGTCCATTTAAGGTTTACCTTTGGAAAAACATAGGTTTTTCAGAGACTTTAAAACTCTCTTAAAACTTTTTTATTCTGTAAGCTTCAGCATGGAACTGTCCAACCCTTCAGTGAAATTCTTTCTGCTTTCTTGTGGCTTTATTTTTTATTTTCACTTATTTTAAAGAATGGGTTAAACCGATGGTCAAAACAGATCGAAGACAGTGTTTTTCTGATCAATGGCCAAGTTAAAGATGAGGATACAGAACTGCTGGAAGGGCAGGTGAGTACCAAACAAGGAGGATTTGAGCTCTAATAGGTGTGTGGTTGGAACCTCTGTGTGACAAAGCATTGACTGAGACATCTCCTGTGCAGTGTTTGTTGATCTGATTGGCTGTTCTGGGTAACCAATACACAGAACTGCTCCTACTCTCAGCTCTATTCCTGCAGATTGTCTCTGTCTCCTGGGCAGTGTAATGCAGTAATTATGTGTGAAATGACTGAAATGTTTCTATTACAGAGCATGGAGTGAGGTGTGAATGTGGGTGATGACATTTCAAAAACCTACTTTGGTCACCTCGCTGGCTAATTCATTCATCTCTCCTTTTAGTATTGTAGTTCTGTTCTCTTGGTTGGTTTCTAAGTGCTATTTTCCCCTCTCAGAGGCTTTAAACTAGGGAACACTCTATGCCATAGTGAGGAGATTGCTTCAGGCACATTTTTTCTCCTGTTTCATGACACAAAGAATTTTTTTCCCCTCAGAAAAAGTTCAGAGGAAATACTCCGCCCAGCACTCAGTTTTCTGATGTCAAGGTTCTGACACAGCTGGTAAGTTTTTAGTGGTTTGCAAAGTATAAGCTTGCCTTTAAATTATAAAATAGAACAACAAATAAATAACAAGGTTCTGAAATTATTGTCTAGAAATCTTGCTCACTTATTCCCAAGACTTTTTTTCCCCACCTGGATATTGAATATGAAACTGATTGTCAACAGATCTGCCTATTTTGTGCCTTGAGAAATTCTTGTGGTGAGATAACCATGTTGTCCATGAAGTGCATAGTATAGCTGAAAGATTGAAAAGCAGGTATGGAAAAGAAGTCCTGTGACTAATTCCTTTGGTAGTAGGATACCTGTAGGTACCTGTGTACATTGATTTCAAGTGACTTTGCATCTAAAGTTCAGAGTCACCCCCACACTTCAATCCACAGCTTGCCCTGGCTAGCTTGGACATTCACTTGGATGCTTTTGTCAGAAGCTCAGCTGCCAGCTCTGGATTAAGGTGTAGATCCCGTGAGCTGAATCATCATCTGGAACTGCTGGATCTATGTCAGGAGTTTCCTCCCTACCTGAGTTGTGAAGAACCACGAACTTGGTGCTCCATTCTAGTTCCTGAAATCCAAATGTGTCCAGGCCTTGTTTCATAGCCTTCTGTGTTTTGTCAGGTGGTTCCTAGATTCTCAAAGTTATGTTCAGCAAAACTAGAAGTGTTTCCAATGTCATTTTAAAGACTCCATGACTCAGTTTCTTTTGTTGTTACTGTCTATTGTGTTGAGGTTAATTGCTGCAGGGAGAGGAAGACTTTTTTTGGCAGGAGTGGTTTGTGCAGTTGATGTGGAAGTTGTGCATCCCAGTGTTTCCAGGTGTTGTCCTGGAGTGCTTCATGCTCACACTCATTGTTGTGATAATTAGGGAGAGCATTTCTAGGCAACAGTTTGATGCAGCTCAGTGTGACCACGTGTATAATTTGGTACTGATTGAAGGGATGACTCCCAGCACACCCTGGGTTACACTGATTATAGCAAACGTGAAAAAGTCATTGTTTAAAAAAAAAGACTTACCTGTTGCAATACTGTTATTTGCCACAAGCCTGGAAAGTTTTAAAGTCTCATAGACACATGTTTGAAACACCTGAAGAGATAAATGCATTTTCCATACTAGAAAAGAAGAATAGAATAGAAAAGAATAGGAAAAAAAATAGAATAGAAGAGAAAAGAGAAATAGAATACAAAAGAGATTTTCAGTCTTACCTAGCCAAATGAATAACTAAAATAAAATAAGTTGTACATGATGAGAGAAACAGTTTGTGTGTGAGCACCTGCTGGTGTTGGTTTGCTGGTTCTAGTTTTAGTGACTGTGCTGCAAGGGCCTGGGATAAAGTGGATGTGTTTGTTCCTCAGTGCCAGGGTGCCAGCCCCAGGTCCACGGCGACGGTGCAGGTGTGCAGCGGCTCCATAAACCTCCGGGGAGCTGTGAAATGCAGGGCTTACATCCACAGCAACAAGCCCAAGGTTAAAGAAGCCATTCAGGTACTGAGCAGGGTCTTGGTCCATCAGAAACATTCTCCTGAGACACGTGGGACTTGGCATACTGCATTTTCTTTGCCAGAATGGTCTAAACCGGGGTCAAAGTTATGACGGGGATTATTTTAGAAGCCATCAATGTGGGGTTAGTTAGTTTTTCTTTTCTAGGGGATATGTGTGCTGTGGGTAAGGCTGGGCTCTAGGGAGTCTTTGCACAAATTGTCAAAGTGATTAGGCTTTGAAGAATTCTCTTTAAAAAGGTTGCAGACTATATTTTTAGATTTGTAGAGGTAAAATTCAAAGTTACTTGCTCAGTTATTTATTTTTGTCCCTCACTGAGTCAATGCCTCGTGATTATTTTTGTTTGGTTTTACTGATAAATATCTAGAATTTTTCATTTCTTATCCTAGCAATCCCAAAACTCAGCTTTTCATTTTTGTTTTGTGGTTTTCCTTCTTGATACCAATTCTTTTGATGTTAGCTTTTCTTTATTAATAAATTATTATTTTTTAGTTTGAAAATTCATGCTAGTTTTTATTTTCTAGGAAAAAACTATTCTTTCCTCATGGGTTTAACATATGGGGTTATTTCTTCCTTTGCAAATAGTTTTGATATTCCTAATGATTTCACTGTGTCCTTGCAGGCTTTGAAAAGAGACATAATAAACACATTGAGTGATCGGTGTGAAATACTGTTTGAAGATCTGATTTTAAATGAAGGACCTCAGAAAAAAAGTAAGGAAAAAAAAAACCAAAAACCAAAAAACCCAAGCCCCAAAGCCACCAGCTTATATTTACAGTGAATTTTGGTGGTTGTAGAAAATTCTGTTGTAGTGAAGTTCCAGTATGGTTACAGCAGAATAAAAAGTAGAAGGTGTAATTGCTGCTTGTCAGCCTTGACTTTTTCTTAAATCTGGAATCTTTTTTGTCAAGTTTGTGTCCTTTGGCATCACAGTCCCTGTAACCACAAATGCAATCCCAGCTTCTTCCTCATTCACCAGAAATTTTGTGATTTTTAAAACTTCTGTAGTTGAAACTCTTGTCTCTGAAGTTCCAACTCTACCTTGCACGCTTTAAATTTTTATTTCTATTTTTATTTTTTAAATCCATGCATGATGTTTCTATTAATATTGAAGTGTGTTAAAACTTGATAGAGACCTGATCTCTGAGCTCATGCTGGGGCTCTTTAACCTCCTTTAAGTCAGTGCAGTGGTGTCGTTGCCTTAAACCAAAAAGGAGTTAATTGACAAATCAATGGGAATATCTTGGGCAGAGAGAGCCTTTTCCATTGCACGTAGTTCTGAGTCCCCTCTCTAGGTGGCACCCGAACTTTGTGGCTCTGAGTGTGACACCTCTGCAATCCTGTGTGCTGGTGAAATCCTGCTCCTCGAGGAGCTCTTACCTGCAGGCTCTCCCAGAGCTCTCCTGCAAGCCATTCCAAACAGGAGAAAAGCTCTGCTTTGCGTTTTAGGGTCAGTTTTGGAGCTGCCGTGGGTATTTCTGGAGAGACTAATAATGTAAGGACATAAATCCATGTAATAGCAGCCCACTAAACCAGGCATGTCTGAAAGCAGGGTTTCTGCACAGAGACCTTGAGCTCTTCTTTTGCAATGACTTTATCTTATGCTCAGAGATTATGGAGGAATCTTATCATAACTGTCAAGGCTTTTATTGGGATGGTATTTCTCCCTCTTTCCTTTTAGGTTTTGGGAGGGAATATCATGTCTTGCCTCAGAGACTGTTTGTCCCAGTTGCTGGATCCAGTGTGATGCTCAGTGATTATAAGTTTGGTGATGAGGCTGCTGGAGAAATCCAGGAACGTTTTGTGGAGATGTTGGATCAGCCTGTGCAAGCTGAAGATATGCACATAGCTGAGGACATTAGCACAGGTAAATATCTGAGAACCAGGGCAGGCTGGCTCAGGGGCTAGGAAAATGCTGACTAATGGCAATAGGCCAATTTTATCCAGATGTAGATAAAGTCAACTTACTTCACATGCAACTCTAAGGATTTATAACAATTCATGACAGCTTAAATATATTGTGGGAAATGGGCAAGTTTCTTACAGTTTGTGTTTCTTGGAACAAACTCCTCTTTCTCCTCTCAAATATTTTGGTTTTTCAGTGCAGCCATGGCTGCAGCCTGTGAGCTGCTGTAGAAACATGAAGGGATGGTTAACCAAGGTTTGCGTGTGCCACTCTGCTCATGAATTAGAGGGGATCCTTTATTGACAAATAAACTCTTAAAAAACACCCTGTAAAGTTTTATTTTTTACATGAATTTATATGTTTACACTTTCAGTAGTTCATCTTTTTAGTGCTAAATAGTTTTGAGAAAAGTTAGGATAAGTTTAGTGATTTAGTCAAATGTACTGTTTTTTAACTACAGAATTAAAAACACTTAAAAATTCTTCTAACAAAACATTCATATAGTCTAATGTGTCTTTCAGGAAGTTTTCATGCTAAACCTGATGTTTAAAAAAATGCCAAGTACCTTTCTTTATTCTGAGTGTTTTAATTTATGTACCAAATGCAGTGACCAAACCTGAAGATTTGTGGTTCACCCTGAATGAAAACAAAATTGAGAGCACTTTTCGTTTTCTACTGAATGTCTTACAAGTTTATGGTCTGATTATGACACTGCTGTATTCCTTTTAATACAGATATTTTGACATAATCTAGTTACTGGATTCCTCTTTCTGTATGTTTCTGGTCTATATCATTCCCTGGTTTTTTTCCTTACAATGTTGATTTCAAGCATAGAAGAAAATATGACATTGAAACGCACCTAATAACATTTCCTGTGGTCTTATGGAAGAGATTTTACTCCTCTTTTTTTTCTCCCATCAACATGCATATGAGCTGCAGGTTCCAGTTTTATAATTTAGGTAAATAAAAAATCCAACACTAATTCTCACACAAGAGCTGTGAACACTTTTTGATGTTGGTATTTAGGGACAAAAATGGGGCAATACATCCATGACTTTCCCTGCAGGGTGAACTGTGAGTATTGATATTCTCCTTGACTTGCATGTTAATTTGGAGTGGGTTTTGAGTTTCCTAATTTCAGAAGTTAAGCATAAATTCTTGTTTTTCTGAATGAATCAGCTCTCCCCCAGGCTTTAACTAGACCTGTTAGCTCTGAACTGACTCATCCTTTTGAGGAGTAAGAGGTGTACAAGAACCTCAAGGAAAACAGGAAAGCCAATAAAAATCTCTCTGGCATTATTAGAGTAACTTTAATACTCTTAAAACTAATTACTACTGAGCTTTAAGGAATCAGTGTAGCTTAGAGAAGCAAATGAGTATTGTTGCAGCAGTGGAGAGAGATGTGGGAGGAGAGTGGTGATGATTCAGTTCAGCTTTATTGCTTATGTAAGGCTGTGTGAGCTGCAGGTAGGAAGGGAACACCTTTCCACTCACAGCAGGGCATCCCAAAGATTAATACCAACAATAGGTGTGAAGTGATGGTCACAGAAGGAGCTTGGGTATTCTTGTAGTCTGCTGCATGTAGAGTTAACTGGGGGGGATTTCTATTCCTTTTCTTTGAAAGAAAAGCAAATTAAAGTAAGTGTGTATTTTCTTTTAAAAAAGCCCCAAACCCACAAATTAAAATAAGTGCATAGAAGAGGAGAGGAAAAAACATGTAAGGGGATTTTGGGACAGCCTGGCCTTGTCCTGGTGACCACCATAAAGTTTGTCCATGGAATGGGCTCTGTTAATAGCAGTGATATCAATAATGCTGTCAGTACAGCACTGTTCATTCTGATAATTAATGTTGAGGCATCAGTCACTTGTGGGTTATTAAAATCACAAGTTATTTATACACTTTTATCACACCAGGAAGGTCATTTTAGAAAGAGTCCTGTTAAATGTGTACAAAGTGTTGTGCATTCTAAAAAAAAAACCCCATTAATTATGGGATTTGATTTTTCTTGTTGCTTTGGTACAAAATGTCTAGGTATTGCTGTGAACATGTTTTTGTGTTGTAATGACAGTTTGTGGCTTCTCTTGTGCAAAGGCTTTTCCAGTGCATCACTTTGACTTGGGAAGCATGTGTTGTTTCTCTAAGCTTAGCTCTAACTTTGTTAATAATAGTCGATATTCAGTTGTTGGTTTGTAGGGAATTTTATCATCAGCCTTTCTGTTTGTGTCACAGTTCCTGTGGTCTGAGGCACCTACCTCGAATTAACTGGAAATGCTGTTCATACTGAGGTTCTGGGGAAAGTTTGCTAATAAAAAGAATTCTCTAAAATTCAAGAACACAAGCAGGCTTTTGAAATAATTTGGGGTTTTGTTGCTCGTTAAAATATGCACTTCAGAAGAAGAGGATCTAATCAGTATAGGCAAAAGATTTATTTTTTTAAAGCAGCTTTTAGTCAAAACATGAGTTTTTGAGGTCAGTTTTATGTGTTTACTGAACTTGGGGCTCTCCTGCTGTCTCCTGCTGTTTGTCTCTTGACTCCTTGTACAGCTCTGCAGTGGGGACACCACTGGGTCATCCTTTAAAATTGCTATGTGGAAAATAGAAAGTAAACCCCGAGCTATTTATAAAAGAAAGCCTTAAATAGCTCTAACACTGTACATTCAAGGTATTCAGTGCTCTATTACAGGCAGCTGAAAGCTCTGCATTTCTGATTGGCTTTACTAAATCCCTGCTCCTCCTTGGTGCAGGGGGTGGGCTGTTAAATACCCTGAGTGGATAGACAGAAATAAGACTTCAGCAGTGCTAATCTCTTCCCCATCTTGTTTAGGAAACTGAAGAATTAAGGATTCATCTAATTGGTACTAGAAAGCATCAGCTATGAAAACTCTTTTGTGTGATTTTGCTGCTCTACATTCAAACCTTCCAGAATGTGACAACATAAAGGCCTGTGGTAACTAAATAGCTCAAGGGTGATTCTTTTTTGTTTTTCCTTTGTCTTTTTATTATTTCCCCTCTGAACAGGCAAGGAATGTGCAGCTGCCTTGATCTGCAGCTTCCAGAGGTCCCCTCAGCACAGGGAGGCACAAAGAAACCTCAAGTTACAGAGCACAGACCATCCTACCTGCTCATCAAATATACAGCAGAAAGGAACCTGCTGGAGCTAGACTTCAGAGGTGGTCCAAAAAATGCAGTCAGATTATCCCAAAGTGGGATATGGAAATGTTTTATGGAATTCAAAACTCTGGACACAGTTCTCTTACTGTGCTAGTTAAAGAGACTTACTGAAAACCTATATTGCAACAATTAATAACTCCTCTATTCTAGCTGAAGACTTCTGCTCATATTTTAGGCAGCTGAGGGAGTGTTTTCCTTGGCACAAAGAAAATAATGATATAGCCATGGCTAGATCATCATTGAGGACCAGTGGGATTCGGGGATATTTGATAATTTCTCTTCAAAAAACACACTTTGCACTGAAATATTGTTATCTTGATTTTACATGGATGTGCTGCTTACAGAGAGATCTCCAAGCAATGTCTGTATATCTGTATATCTCACTGTCCTGTTGAGTTTCATATCAGGCAGTGATTTTGATGCCTTTGCTGCAGTACATCCTGTACCATTCCAGTGGGTTTAGGAATAAAAAACCTAAAGACAGGTTTTAAAAGTTTGGGTGTTTTTGTGTAACAAGTCTTGTGCAAGTTCGACTTAAGGATATTTTGAAGGCAATTATCCACATGACTCAACAGAAACAACCTTTCTGATCACGTCTAGATTATCCATTTCCACCAAAGCTAATGACAGAGAAAGTACTTCATGAATCATTTGCATATGAATCACACAAAGGATGTGCCTTATTACTCAAGCGTGTAATTTGTGATTTATTGCTGATGGACAACCCCTCTGTGAAAATGGAGATCTGTTTTTATTCAGATCAGTGTCCCATGGCCTTCTAAACCCTGATATCTGGTACTGCTGGGGGTTCCCTTGTCTCCAGAACAGTCTGTTAGGCTCCTTCTCTTATCTGAGCCTGCTTGTCTCGTTCTTCCCAGACACATCCAGCTCCCACTGCCCTGACATACACTTTGTCTTAACCTTTGCTTGTGCAGAAGGTGCCTGTGGTTGTAGATTCTGAATTGTAATCCAAAATTTTGGCAAATTAGCAAATTCCTGAAAACGAGAATGCTGCAAATTGAAGGCCTTTGGCCCAGGACCATCAAGCAGCTTTGTCACTGGGGAGTGTGTGGTGTATTCCATGCTGGCTCTATGTGGCTCAGACAAGTTGGGCTGAAGGACTGCAGATTAATCCCTTTCTTTCTCTCCTGCCCCTCTAACAAGCTGGATATAGCCAAGGGATTAGGGAGGTTGTTGCAAAGGAAATAGATACAGGTTTGAGTCCCATCCGCCTGGAAATAGACTCAAGCTCTCTCACATCCTGGCTGGGCAGACTAAGGATTTAGTAATTCTTCCAAAGAGGAATGAATCCTCCATGCCTGCTGTGAAAGGGTATTTTTAGGGGATCTTCAAAAACAAACTTCTGTGGCTGGAAAAAATGCATCTCTGGCTATTGGGGAGGGAAGTGCTGCTGGGCTCATCCTCTCTCGGCAGTGGGGTTTGCATGTACCCTGAACTCGGGACAGATTGCTCTGAAGGGAACCTTGGATCTTGGTGCTTAATGGCACCTTCTGGTGGTTCCCTCTCATGTAGTCAAATTCTCCACAGGCTATGCAAAGAAGATTGGAAATGTTACTCTGGAAGCAGGGTGTGGAAAATGAGTTTTGGAAGAGGAACTCCTCCTGAAACATATTTTGTCTCTTTAGTTTTACCCTTCCAGCCATACAGGGTAGTTTAGCACTGTGCTAATGCTATTGTACCACTTCTACTGCAATAAACTGTTTTTTTTCTACCATAAATACACTTTTATAAAGTTGATGTGAAGTTCTTGGCCTGTTGCATTAATTCACTGTAAAGCACAGCTGTTAATTTTTCCCTTCCCTTGATTTCCATGCAGTTGATATTTGCCCAGTGACTGACAGCCCGAGTGACACACAGCAGGCCCAGCTGACAAAAGCAACGTTGCTGTTGAAGCTCCAACAAAATATGGGTATGTTCCTTCCCAGATTTTTGCTATGGCACTCCAGAACCCACAGTGAGCCCTTTCAGGACTGTTAGCTCCCACAGCATCCTAATTGTCAGCTCAGGAATTCAGGGAACACCAGCCACTGAACTCTCCTTTCCATTGCAACTTCTCTGTGGTGCTGCCTCATCCAGCTCTCAGAGACCTGTCTGTACTTAGTACAGCTCTCTTTGCTGTGGGGCTGCTTGTATTGAAATAGTTACACTTTAGTCAACAAAACAGTTATTAATTATTAGAAATAGAATATAGTAACTGGAAGATTAAATATGAGCAGTAAATATGTGTTTGCTTTGAATGTAAAAATGTTTTCCTGTCTTGCAATCTGGGACATTTCCCTTACATCATCACTGAGGTGTTCTGGGATTTTCTGTGTGTCTCCTCAGCTGCATCAGTAATGAGCTGCTAATAAAAGTAGTTTTTGGAGTAGCTCTTCTTGTTTCTCCTTGTGTTCATTCCCCCTGACTTTCCCTTCCCTCCCTGCCTGCTGCTGCCTGTGCTGCCCTTCCCTCACTGCCTGTTCCCTCTGCATTTAGGGCTGGTTGTGCTGCCCTTCCCTCACTGCCTGTTCCCTCTGCATTTAGGGCTGGTCGTGGCAGCCGCTGTCGCAGTCCTGGCGTCGATTTTCTCCTTCAACTACTTCAGTGATTGATCTCCAGTGATTAAACTCCGGCCACCACAGCTCCTGGGAAATGCTGGCCATTCAGAAGATGGAAATAGCTAGGGTTAATATATTAGTAATTAAGAATTGTTGCCTAAATCTCACTGGGTAGATGTGCAATGCAAACTGTAATGGTAGGTTCAGTTACCTTGTTCCATCATACACTTCCTAGATCAAGTAGAATTATGCACTTAAAGAATCAAGTAGAGGGTGAATCAGGTTTACAAGAAACTAACCCTGTCGCTCTGTATAAATGAATGATAATATTATTTTCTTGAGAGGTCCCTTAAACAAATATAGAACCTTAATTTTCTTCCTCCTGGCTCCTTTAATGTAAAATGCTGCTCCTTCTCAGGGTATTGTTAAAACCTGCACAATGACCTGGTATGACAATTCCTGCTTTAAGGGTTCCTTTGCTAAGAGAAATCTTATTTTATTACAGTTAATTGGGGGGAAATTAGTTTTAGTAAAGCCAGCATTTCACCATATGCATTGTTTTAGATAATACTGGCTAACTAGCATAAAATGCATACGAATAGTTTCTAAAAGTTTCAAGACTAGATCAAGGCAGCCTGTAAATAGCTTGATTCAAGACTGGAGAACTCAGAAATCAATGAAATGCATGGCATTGCTGAGCTGTGTGTATGCTGCTGCCTTTGACTCAGTGCCTCCTGATGAGGATTTCTCTGTCCAGCTCCAATGCAATCGTTGTTATCTTGGAATTTTAACTATTTTAGCAACAGTTAGACCTAGGCAGGCCTTGTAGGTTATCTTGTAGAGATAGGCAAATTATCAGAATTATTGCTAATCAGGATTTTTAGATTATAAACAGAGAGCTTTCCGTTATGAGAGATTCTCCTGGGGATGTTGGCCAGTCTCATGTTTACTTGACATGAGGAAGGTGGATGGAGGGAATGAACTCTAGTAAGGCTAATAAAGATAATTTGTATATGAAATGTGATGTTTACTTGGACCTGAGCTACAACAGAAGAGAATTAATGGTATTTTAATACCAATGCAAATTTCTTTTTTTGTTTGAAGGCAGTGGAACACAAAGAAAACAAATAAACCCTTTGATTCTAAAGCATAATCGAGTGTGTACTGGGATACCTTTATTAAAGGCAACTCTGAGAAAGGTGTCTTGACTACTGTTGCCTCACCTGTGTATTCTGTTTTTACATGTTTGGAAAAAAGAACTGCTTTTTTGAAAGACAGTGTTGACCTTCTGTGCTCAGCATTGCTCAAAGTGGGCCTTCCTGGAGGAAGGTGGTGAGTGTTGTAATGGCTCTGGGTTCTGCTGTGGGTTTTATAATTGCTTTTTATTCTGTGCCAGTGAGTGGAATCAATAGGCAGGAATCAGGAGGTAGGATGACATCCAGGGGAGGCTGAGGGTTATCCAGAAAATGGGAGTAATATTTTGTGACATGCTTCAGAATATGGTTGGTTTAAAAATTGCTCTGCTACAGTCTCTGCTAGAAGGAGGAACAGGGCTCTCTTTTGTCTCTCTCTTTTTTTTTTTTTTTTCTTTAAAGGAGAACAGGGTGTGCTTTTGGAGGTAAAATACAAAATTACTATTCTTTAGTTGCCTGTAACACAAAACTCAGTCACAGAAGTGAAGTATAGCATCCTTGACACCAGAGAAGAAAATTGTCCTGAAACACTCTTTCTATAGTTGTTCTTGTTTAGTACTTGTGGTGTCAAAAATAGAGCTTATTGGGATATATTATTCCAGGGATCCCCTTGCAAAGAACTCTTCCTTTTTTTTTTTTTTTTCCTTCTTCAAGCTTATTCAGTGCTTATTAAATGATCCTTTTCTTTGTGGTGATGGTCAAATTAATTCTTCAGTTTAGAACTAACTCGATATCAGGGATCTCATTTTCCAGTTTGGGCTTGGAGGAAGGCAAAGAAAGAAGTTGCTCTAGTGGAGATTTCACATGTAATACAGGAGACAGTTGAAGTACCATCTGTGCAATGAGAAATTAATCAACCCTGTCAAAGAAAAAATGAGTAATTTGACTTGTACCTACAGATTGAGCCTTCCAGTCATCCTGCCATGAGGAAATAGTGGATGTAGAAGAAAGCAGGTTCTCACTTGTCTAAGAATTACAGGACTAACCAAGAGGGGATTTCATTGTCCCATCCTTTCTTGTACCATTTTGTACCATTGATAGCGTAAGATAATGAGGGCTTTAGGATAAATTAAAATGTGTGTGTAAGAGAAAAGGAAAACAACCTTTTAAAAATCTGTTTCCCGACTACTGCATAACTCTAGCTCAGGTTTCATTGTAGGTTTATCCTTTTCCTGTATAACACCCTAAAGCTTTCAGTCTGAGAAAACTCCACTATGACTGTTACTGAGCTTTGTTAACTCATGTCCATGATTGCAGATATATATTTATTTTAATAGGTAAGAGTTCAGAGGAATGGTTTGGACTTCCACATCTGAAAATCAGGCTCTTCTAAGTATAGTTCTAAAATTTGTTATACTAAATAGTTTTACAGAATCATTATTTTCTGTGCCATGGGGTTTTAAAATGTAGTTTTAAAAGCCTCAGTGGTCTTGGTCACTGAGGTTTATGATTCCTCACATCTGAAGGTAGCATTTGGTGTGGTAAGTTGTGACAGGTTGTCATGGTTTGACCCCAGCTGGCAACTGAGGACCACAGAGGGCTTGTTCATTTCCCTGGGGCAAGGGACAGGAAGGTTGGAACAAAGATCAAACTCTTGGGTTGCAATAAGAACAGTTTAATAATTGAAATAAAGTACAATATAATAATAGTAGTAGTAATAATAATAATGAAAACGGAGATAACAAAAAGAGAGAGGGGAGTACAATCCAGACAGGTGAGTGATCACAGTGCAGTCCCTCAGCACCCACCCACTGATGCCCAGCCCATTCCTCAGCAGCCTTCAGCCCCTCCTGGCCAACAGCCCCAGTTCCCACCCTGGGCATGGCATCCCATGGTGTGGAACATCCTCTGCCCAGGGGGATCAGCTGTCCTGGCCATGCTCCATCCCAGCTCCTGCTGCAGCTCCTCACTGGCACAGCCTGGGACACTGCAGAGTCCTTGACTTGGGGTAAGCTCTGCTCAGCAGCAACTGAACCATCAGTGTGTTATAAAAATGATTCTGTACTGAATCCAAAGCACAGCCCTGTCCAGGCTGCTGGGAGGAAAAATAACTGTCCCAGCTGACAGCAGGACACTGGCATCTGCCAGAGGCTTTGCTCTCAGTCTGAGCAGCAGTGATACCAGTGATAATTTGTACCCCCCCCTCGCTCTATCAGAATATTTGGGCACTCAAAGTCTCTGTGACTGAGTCAAAAGGAAGAGCCACAGCCCAGGGTAGCAGGAAGGCTGTTCCCATGTGCTTGTTGAAGCATTTACTGTTTGCTACTCAAAAACCTTCATACAGTAATAAATGTTTGAGTCAAATCTTGCTTTTTGTTTTTAAGGTTGGTTTTTTTTTGATAACTGCTGTGATCAGAGTTTTATTTGCAACTTCATTAGTCATGAGCTTCTGTTGAGGCTCGGTGCCACATGTGTGTTTGCTCTTTGGTTTTTGATTTTTAAATTACAGGTTGAAGAAAATCCTGCTTAAGCATGTTTAATCTATCTCTTAAATTGGAGTGTCAACTTATTTTTTACAGTAGCTGTAGGTGCAGCTTCTGTGGTGTTTTTGTTGGAGTTTTGTGCTTTCAGCCTTGTTCTCAAAAAATGAAGCTTATGTGATGAGGCTGCTGATGTACAACCTAATAGTTTTTAAGCCAAGTCGGATAAACAGGGAAAGTTCTCACGGAAGTTAAGTTCCCACAGCTTACAGAGATTTTTTTGGTGTGTAGAGGATAGAAATTTTTCATGTCTTTTCTTCAAAACGTGTCATTAAATGCAAGAGCAATATTGTTCTGCTGCTCAGATAACTGGTTACTTTTGTGATGGACAAAAGATAATTCAGTATTTTCTACCTAAACTCCTATAAGATCATTGGATTTTCATGCTGTTGGGTGTATCTGCAAATGGTAGATCTGCAAATATTCTGAAGAGACAAATGAAATGTTAGGATGAAAGTGACTTTACCTGAGGGGTCAACTTCATTCTTCAGTAAGGGGAGAGAGGACTGCTCCAAGGGAAAAGCTTTATTCTCCCTGGAGTTCCATCAGAAAGGCTTGGGCCAATCTTTCACTCAGCAATTTACAACATGGAAATCATGACATTTTGGGAACATGCTGTTTGAATTCTTGATGTAATAAAGTCATGAATTGTTTGACAGGTTAGAGAAGATTGTATGAGAGATGATAAGGAACTTAATTTGTACTGCTTAGTGTACCTGACATGAGGTTTCTGGAGCTCTGTTAAAATAGTCATCCATGGCAAAACAGTGTTAAAAGTAGCAATTCAGTAGCATTTTTGTAGAGTCTAAGGAACAAACAAAAGAGAAATAGTCTTTAACATTTTGATAATCTCAAATATTATAAGCTAGCCTGTGCTGTTAAGATCTTTAGTAAGATACTCCCCAGTCAAATCCAGCCTTTGGCTTTGCCAGTGTGCAGAAGTCACTGAAGTGTTTCTAATGTTTTGTTGTTTTGTATCAGAGAATGTCTATAGTGAGTTTATCCCATATCATTCTCTCAATCAGATTATTAAATTGTAGTTCTCAGCAGTTTCCCTTTAACAAAATTTTAAAACTTTGAGTTTAGTAAATATCTAGTGAGTACTTACTAATATTTCACATGTTTTTAAGGGTAAGGTTATGTACCAATATATTTCACACTTCCAGTGGCAGGTTTTGAGAGCTGATAAGCTTTATTCAGAGTTATTACATAAGCATAACATACTTTTCCAGAAACTCACAGGCATTTTAAATGCTGCTGCTCAGTATAGGGAGCACCGATGAACTGAAATCAGCTGATGCTGTGTCTGTATCGACTGTTTGGGTGAAAAACTTAGAGGAGCACTGAGCTAACTTCTCCCTTTGCATCAGTATTGAGTATTAAATGTGGAATAAAATAATAACCTAGATACTCGAGCCATTTAGGAATGCAAGGACTTTGGGCTGTTTGTCTGCCCTTGAACTTGCTTGTTCCTGCTAAAGCTGGTAGAAGTGAAACGTTTGAGCCAGGGCTTGCTGTAACTCCAGAGCATGGAGTTGGCTTTTTGTGTGCACAGAGGGATTGACCAGTCCTGTCCCCACTGAGATGAAGGACTTGTGCTTTGTGGAGACAGGCATGGGCCCTCCGTTTTTAATTTGTTTTTGCTATATTTCTTAAATATCACTGCTGTTCTTCCTATTACCTGTGGCTGGCATAGAAGTATGTACAGGACTGCCAGCTGTATGTGTTGTAAGTAGAATTCACATGCTAACATTTAAACAATTGTTATATCTTTATTTCTTACAAATCAGCAAAGACAGCCTTCTCTAAGTGGGATGGGTGTTACTGACATTGATTTACAGCTGACTGAAGAGGAAAGGGAGGCAGTGAGGACTCTGGCTCTAATTATTCAACATCTGGCTCATCCGTGCCATTTCCCAGCGCCGGAAGCTCCCTCTCAGGTAGCAGCCCATACTCATTTAGGAAAGCCTCCACATCCACAGCAAAAAACTCCTCATTGAACTGTTCAGAAACACTAATGAAATTGCTCAGGAGCTCCCCGGCCTTGTAGACCAGTAGGGAGGGGAGCACCTCGCTGGAGAAGCGATCCCCGGCGCCCGTGCTGGAGGCCTTGATCTTGCAGAACTTGACGGTGGGGTACTCGGCCGCCAGGCAGGTCAGGCTGCTGTTGAGGGCCTCGCAGCCTTTGACGCCGTCCTCGTAAATGTGCACGATGACCGTGGTGGTTTTGTGCTCCTTCTCCACGGCCTCCAGGAACTGTTCCCCGTTCTGCAGCTCGCACAGGAAGCCGAACTTGGGCCCGAAGCTGAGCCGCTGGTGCATGTCCTGCATGCAGCGCTTGCGGTACTGCTGTAGGCAGCTCTCGTCCTCCTGCGCAGCGTGAATCAGCTCGTACTCCTGCATGCTCATCTGTGGATATCCAGAGAGGGAGGTGAGGGACTGGGAGCCCCTTGGAGCTGGAATGGGGACAGACCCGCCTGTTGTCTGGAGAGCACCAAAAGCTGAGCTAGAAGAACCATCACT
>WBNO01011026.1:0-12339 GCA_013400575.1 Peucedramus taeniatus
AGGTTTTAATCAAACAGATTTGAGAGCACTGTAGAAAAAAGAAAAATACATCAACATCTCCTGAGTGTTTCACCTGCTCTCTCTCCTGCCTCTACAAGCAGCTGCCTCAATGTTGCAATCAAATGGACAATGCCATAAAAAATAAACTACAACAGTTTTCCTGGAATTCTGTGCCTTTTCAGCCCAAATTTCAAGCCCTGCTCCACGTTCCTGTGGTGTCAGCTGGAATGAAATGGCCCATCTGGGCACAAAGCTGTTCAAAAGGCTGAGATTACATTGCATCAAAAAGCATTTTGTGCTTTAAAAACTGAAACATTTGTTCCTGTGCAATCTTTAGTTCAACTGTCTGCTTTAAGAATCCAGCCAATAAAAGTACTGCCCAAAGCAATTGCAAAAAACACATGAAGTTTCTATAAAATTGGTATTATTCTTAATACCAATTAATTCTTTAGTTTGACACTGAGCTGAAGTGAAAATTCCCTGTCTCCTATGTGAACATAGAGTTTCTAGACTTGCACCATTCATCTGAGGAAGAATAATTCCAGGTTATTTTGATATAAACTATTAACAGGTTCTAATTGCTGGGGACATGGGTTAGTGGTGGCCTTGGCAGTGCTGGGGGAACAGCTGAACTCCATCATCTTAAAGGTCTTTTTCAACCTCAACAATTCTGTGATTCCAGAATCATCACAGGCACCAACAGCAAAAAAAAAACCCAAACTATTCTAAAAAGGGCATCAGGGTTTATTACTGCTAGATCATGATTTACTGTCATTATCATTGGTATTTATGTGCAAAAAGGTCAAGGGTAGCTGATCCTTCCTGAGAACAGGGACATCTATCAAGTCTGGTGTCACACTTCCCAACTAAACCCAAATTCCAAAACTCAAAACACTCTCAGATTCCAACACCTGAATTAGAAGGAACCAGCCTGTTCATGAAAATGTTGTTTGGTATTTCTTGAGAGCCACTGAGGATTTTTTATGCACACACAGAGATTTACCCATTATTGTTTTGGCTGTTGTACTTCAGGCCAAGGCTCTGACTACAACTCCAACGAGCATTCTGAGGAATCACAGGAATTGTTTTGTAGTTGTAGCATCAACATATTCTAGGCAATTCCCCAAATAAAAATGCTGTTTATTTTTCACCTCCAAGACTTTTTATTTTTTAGTCTTTTCTAAAAACAAGTTTGAACTACCAGGAAAACAACGATTCTGTGGAATTAGTCTAAGCCAAAAAAATGCAGGAAACATTCTTGAGCTACCCAAAAAGAAAATAAATCAATTCTTCATATTTTAAATTTTTTTGCTTGAAACTTTTTCAGTTGGTGGCTGTGATTTCATCAGCAAACTCCCCTGCATGACCAAAGGCAAGAGCTACAGAATCCTGCACTCAGCAGTTTTACACAGGAACAAGGAGATGGAGCAGGAGGGCGAGTCCCAACCTGTTACCACTGAGTGAGAGCTCCACAGGCTGCTACTGTCACTTCTTGCTTTTTATGTGCTAAACCTTCACTACTGCCAGCAGGGTAAACCATTCCTACACCCCATCCTACAAAATAACAGGGCAAAATGTCAGGTTTTGTTCAAGGCTTAGCACAGCAATGTCTGCCTGGCCCAGGACATTTTCTGAAAGAATTCCATACTCAGTGTCAAAAAGCAAATTGAAAATAGTGCTGATTTTGTTTCTTGTATCACCTGGGAGTGTCACTCATTTCTGGGTTTCCCTTTCCTGCTCTATTAAAAAATATTTAGTAACTTTTATGTCTACACATTTCTGGGGGATAAATTGTAAATACATGAGGAAAAATTTCTCTGCTGAAAGGGTGGTCAGGCATTGGAACAGGCTGCCCAGGGAAGTGTGGAATTACCACCCCTGGAAGGGCTCAAAATTGTGTGGATGTGGCACCAGGGATCAGTGCTGGGAACTGAGCTGGATTCCAAGATCTGGGAGGCCTTTTCCAACCTGAAGGATTCTGTGAGTCCAACTTACATCACCCACCCACTCCCCTTCAGACTGGAGATAAATCCTCTATTCATTCATCTGAAGACACTCCCCAAATTTTATAAGTCCTGCCAGCACTAAATTTGAGGAAAAAAAAAACTGTCAGAGATGGCAGAGCAAAGGATTTTCCTACTATTTTCATTTTAACACTGGTATTCCCAAGGAGGAGAATTCCACTACTTCTTTTTGTCTTTCAGTGGTTAACTGTGCACACTGCAAGTGCTAAATTTTCATTCTAATTCTTCATTGCTCCTTTAAAAGAACAGAAAGTTCCCTTTCAGAGCTCCAAGTAAAGCCACACCTGGCTCTGAATGGGTCACATGTTTGCTTCCCCTCCTCTGCATCCACAGCAAAAATTCAGGGATAGATTTCCTTTGCTGAAGTGTAATTTGCAGTGCTGAAACTCGCTTTATTACATGGCAGTAAGACAAAAAAAACAACCCTTGGGTATTATATTCAAAACATGTGATGGTTTTAAGGCATCATTCCCATTTATTTCCACACAGACACTTCCAATCCCACTTCAGGAATCAGCAGGATGTTGTTTAGTGTCATTTCTAACAATCCAAAGTGCAAAATGGCAGCAGGGAACAGACAGACTTAAACAGCATCTCAGAGGATCTAAAGTGAGTTATCATGAGTCAGGGATTTGAAACTCTTGTAAATAATGCAAATTTAATGCAACAGATCTGCATCCTCTGCATCACACAGCAGGGCTGGAGAGCAGTGACTGCACTGAGAGGAGCTGCAATCTAAAACTGACCTGCTATCAACATGTATCACATCAATAATATTCCACAACATCACTGATATTTGCCTTCCTTTCTACTTTCCATCTGAAATGGGATGCACCTCTGGAAAAAAAAAAATCCTGGTGTATAAACAAAGATGTCAAGGATGAAGAATCCCTGCTGTCACCATGCAAATTCAAATATTGATTATTTTCTCTGGTAAAAACTCCCAGGGCACAATTTCCTGATGCAAAGGGAAAGTCTCCAGACACAGTGGTGCCTTTTGAGTGTAAGATCAGGGAATTCTGGAATGTCCTGAGGTGGAAGGGACCCACAAGGATCACCCAGTCCAACCCCTGGCCCTGCACTGACACCCCAAAATCCCACCCTGTGTGTCCAAACCCTCCTGGAGCTCTGGCAGCCCCGGGGCTCTGCCCATTCCCTGGGGAGCCTGGGCAGTGCCTTTTCCTGCCACCCATCCTAAACCTCCCTTGATTAACTTAACATTAAACCTCCCCTGAATAAAAGATTTTCAGCTGCAGAGACCACCTCAATTCAGACATCAAGAGAAATCACTGGTTGGATATTCTAAACTGTTCCAATATTCAAGTCATTGCAGCAGAGTCTTGTCAAAAAAAGGAAAAAAAAAAGAAAAACAAGGAAAAAAAAAAAAAGAAAACCATCAGTGTAATAACAAACTGCCATTGACTCTTCTGATGTTTTTCAATCCAAAGTTAGAAGCATCATTAGAAATAATAAGCTTGTTCTGAAATGGAAGAATGTAAAATAAAGACCACTGCCAACATTTTAAGTTATGCAATGTACACTTGAGAATTTCTTGTTCAACAGGCTGGCTACAAACACCTCTGTTTCCAGTGGAGGAAAACCCCAATGTGAGTGCATTGTAGAGTGTGCAAAAGGCAATTTTAGTCCTTACATGTAACATCCAGCACACTTGTTTTGTAAGCACATCCTCAGAATCCCAGAATCCCACACTGGTTTGGGTTAAAAGGGATTTTAAAGATTTTGTTCCATCCCCTGCCATGGCAGGGACAACTTCCACTAATCCCAGGTGGCTCCAAGCCTCATCCAACCTGGCCTTGGGCACTTCCAGGGATCCAGGGGCAGCCACAGCTTCCCTGGGCACCTGTGCCAGGGCCTGCCCACCCTCACAGGGAAGAATTCCTGCCCAATATCCCATCTATTCCTCCCCTCTGGCAGTTTGAAGCCATTCCTGGCACTCCAGGCCCTTGTAAAGATTCTCTCCCTGGCATTGGAAGGCCACAATGAGGTCACCCCCAAATTTCCATTCTCTTTAAGGTGACTCCTCCTCAAGGCCAATTCCCCTCAGGGTATGCCAGGGGAAAGGAAAAGCTCTGGGTAGGTCAGGCAGACATCACCTCAGCACAAGGGGAGGAATTTTCCTTCCCCTTGGGCAGGCTCTGCCTTAGGACACATTTTTGCAGGGAGCCTGGAGGACAGGACACAGGCTGGAGAAATGGAAATGCTTCAGCCTTGGGAAGCTCTGGAGCAGGAGCCCACTGAACAGAAAACCCCTGCAAAGGAAAGACTCCAACTTCCAGGGATTCCCTGGATTCCCCTCTGAATCATACACAAGGGTATATTCTAACACTTGATTAACAAAACTTTCATGTTTATTGGGGAAAAAGAACAGGCTGTATCCAAACCCTTCAAAAATTCAACATCTATCCAACTATAATTGTAATCCTTGCCATTTATCCTGTTTTCCCTATCTGCTAGTGCTGCTCTTATTGATTACATCAGGGAGATCACAAAATCAAATCCTTCAGGCAGGGCTACTTCCTGGTGTTTGGAAAAGCCCTGGCACATCCCTCCATCCACTGCATTTCCATGCAGGTTATCACCAGGCTGCTTTCTAACTCATTGAGAAAAGTCTATTTTACTTTTCAGACCCTGCCTGAGCAGTGACAGATGAGACACAGCAAAACAACTGCTTCTAACAGGTAGGAAAAAATAGAAATCCAAGCAGCAGAGACAAGCACAGCACACCCAGAACCCCATCTCAAACCCCTCCACTTTGTTACAGAAAAGAGACTCAAAATCTCCCCATCACTTTTCACTTCAAGTGAACATGGGAATCATCTTTCACTGCTGTTGAAACAACAAACTGGCACACTGTGAAAGAGCATTTTTTCCCGCTAATGGCCACAAAATAAAACCATTTCTAACTCCAGACACTCCAGTATCAGAGGTTACACAGAAAAACAGCAGAACACAGTGGTGCAGAGATGATGAAGCTTTTAAACCCAGCTTAAATGTACCATGACTTGCAAATCACCCCACAGACACATCACTCACTTGCTTTGAAGGACAGTGCTCGTTCTTCTCCTCTGTCATCTTCCCACTCTTGGGAGCCCTTCTTGGCTGCTTGATGCTGGTTTTTATGGCAGGCCGACAGACATAATTCTCCAGGTTCTTGGGAGGCTTTTTTGTCCTCTTTGCTTGAAGGCCAATCTTCAGTTTGAGGTTTCCCTCGGAGAAGTTGGTTTCTTTCACTGAGAACTGCTGCTGTGCATCTCCCAGAGCCTCGCTCTTCCCGCTCTCCGTGCTCCCCTCCCTGCTCTTCTTCTTCCCCTCCTCCTCCTCCTTGCTGCAGCCTTCGAGCTCTGCTTCCCCTGTGCCCACCAAGGTGCCAATGTTTACCACAGAGGGGCTTTTCCCAGGAAACCCTTCAGAATCAGAACCCAAGCCTAACATAGCAGTATTCCGAGGGTCCATCACAGGCGGAATATTTGCCTCCAGGTGATTTTAGGGAAGATTTACAGAGATCTGTTCCTCAGGAGAGCTCTTCCACTATGGGCAGTCAACATCTTTCACTCTGTGGGAGGAAAAGACAGACAGCATAAACTTGGATTTTCTAGCAGAAATTAAATTAATATTAAATAAAAGCGATATAGAAATATAAAACCAATATATAAATAATAATATATAAAACCAATATATAAATAATATATAAAACCAATATAAAAAGAATAATCTATAAACCTAATATATAAATAATAATATATAAACCCAATATATAAATAATATATAAAACCAATATAAAAATAATAATCTATAAACCAAATATATCAATAATAATACATAAACCCAATATATAAATAATATATAAAATCAATATAAAAAGAATAATCTATAAACCAAATATATCAATAATAATACATAAACCCAATATATAAATAATATATAAAATCAATATAAAAAGAATAATCTATAAACCANAAATAATAATAATATATAAAATCAATATAAAAATAATATAGAAAAACAATACAAATATATATAAAACCAATATATAAATAATACATAACACCAACATAAAAATAATAATCTATAAGCCAAATACATA
Source organism: Peucedramus taeniatus (assembly GCA_013400575.1). Taxonomy (NCBI): domain Eukaryota; kingdom Metazoa; phylum Chordata; class Aves; order Passeriformes; family Fringillidae; genus Peucedramus; species Peucedramus taeniatus. The sequence continues at coordinate 6,130 of WBNO01011026.1, forward strand.
AATAATACATAAAACTAATAATAATATATATAAAACCCAATATATAAATAATAATATAAAAATATATAATAATGTATATAAAATATATAAAACCAATTAGAAAGCAAACAATTGTACTCCAGACAAGCACAGCAGCTGATGTTCCAAGACATCAACACTTCCAGTCACCTCCTTCAAAATCCCAATTCATCTGTAAAACACTTCTAAGTGGTAAGTGAAAAATAAAAAGTATGTGAATATTGTAATTTCCAAATTATCCAAATGATAGCTACAGATTTTAATATTGACCATCAAATTCATTTTTTTTATTTATAACCAGAGCTCAGTTAGGCCCAGTCTTGCTGCTTCTGGATCCACTGGAAGAGCTGCATCTAAGGAAGGAGCAGGCAAATGAAACCCATGAGAAAGCATCCAAAGCCCAGAAATAATCTGGTTTTAATTATCTGAGCCACCAGGAAAGCTGAGCCTGAGCCACGTGTGCATGAGTTTACAAACACGCCACAAAATCCTCTTGTTAGCTGAGGACTCTCCACAATTCAGGAAGAAGGATGGGAGAACAGATGCCAACCCCACCAAACATTCACACACTGGTTTGTGCTTCCTGAAGCAGAGGAACTCCACACTTCCATCAGCACAGACACTGTTGGGAATGTAGAATTGACCTATTTAGCAGAAAATAATAGAGGGAATCATCTTAACTACAGCAAATTAGAGCTCTAATTGTGAGGGTCCCCAGACCCTGGTGCAGCACTGACCCCCTGCTCACCACACAGACCCTGAGCTTCCCTCCCTGCCAGACAGCAAACCAAACCTGTGCTCCTTGTAGCTTTATCATGCAGACAAAAATCCCAAAATCCCAGAACTGTTTGGGCTGGGAGGGACCTCGAAGATCATCTCATCCCACCCTGCCATGGCAGGGACACCTTCCATTATCCCAGGGTGCTCCAAACCCTGTCCAACCTGGCCTGGAACCCTTCCAGGGATGGGGGGGCCATTCCCCCCTGTCCTGTCTCCAAACCTTTGTAAATTCTCTCTCCATCCTTCTTGCAGGCTTCCTTGAGGCACTGAAAAATTATTTGTTCCGGGGGCATTCTAAGGAGAAAATGTTTAAATACCTTCAGCATTTAAATACCTTTATCATTTTTGAAATGAAATGGATCAGAAACAGGTCTGGAAAAACATTAATTTGCTGAAAAGTGCCTCACAGGCACCAAACCAGCCTGAACCTTCTGTCCTTACCTTCCCTACAGTCATTGTGAGCAATGGCATGGAAAGATGTCACGATCTCAAAATGAGCTTCAAATAAAGGTCTCAAGGAGCCCAGCACTTTTCTGTGATTTTTGGCATCCTGGCAGGTCAGCAGGAGCACAGAGCACGTGGCAAGTGCCACAGTCCAGCTGGCCAGACAAGAATTGGGGAAGCAGCAGCAAGGAGCTGTTTTTGGGGTGGCTCAGGAGCATGGGAAGGGGAAAGGATCAGGAATGTGAAAGGTGACACCAGAGAGCACCAAGGCAACTGCAGTGGACACAGGTTGGAGGACAGATGCCAGGATTAGTGGGGGCAGAAGAAATGCTGCTGGGAACACCAGATGCAGCCCTTCACAAAGCCAGGCTTCCCTGGCTACATCCTCAGAGAAAACAAACTTATTTCCATGTGTTCTGTGCAAATTCTTCATGGGGTTTCTAGCTGCAGCTCTGGCTTTCCAGCCACACACATCCTCAGAAATCAAACCTGCTGTTATTACTCATAAGAGGTAATTAGATAAAATCTCCATTTTACAAGGAGAAAAAAAGGGTAGAGCAGTGTGACATGGACACAAAAAGTGAGTCAGTGGCACTGCCCAGTTCAAGGCCCAGTGTTAGTCCAACAGGCTTAACCATGTTACCAAAAATGGGCTTTTTCATATACATCAATGTGCAAGGAAAACTGGCCAGCAGGTAAATAATTCTGAGCTAAAGCCTCAGAATAACTGTATTAAATATTTAATTAAATAATTTGTATTATTCAAGTCCAAGAAAAGGGACAATCCCACATGCCATCATGCAATTCCCAAATCTGTGCTCACACAACTGTTTCCTTCTCTAGTGACTGGAGTGCAGAGCAGTGACAACACTTCAGACATTTTCTTACAAATAAAATTAATTAATCAGCTTCATGAAACCAACAGCAAGACTCACACACTGACCTTTAGAAACTGCAAGACCCAAAGTGCACAGTGGGAATCAGAGCAGGGTGTTCACATCCTCCTCTGTGCTAAGAGGATCAGCAACCACCCCAAAACAAAGTCACTAAATTGATGGCACCCACAAACACAGAGCAGCTCATTTATTTATCCATTAATTACTCTCAACACAGACAACAAAAATGCTAATCCTGGCTCTAATCACCATTTTGCCTCCATCACTGTAATCTTCTCCCAACTCCCCACTAATTCACAGGATCTCATCTCCCTGAGTCCCCATGTGCTGTTTCCTCCCTGCCTTATCAAATTCAAGCTTCCTGTCACTGTCTCCAAGGTGTTCTCAAGTGTACCTTGGCTCTTCCCTTGCTGCTGTTCCTCAGAGCTGTTTCCCCAGTGATGCCACTCTTTGTTTTCTTTTCTCACTTTCCTTTCTCTGTGCTACTCCTCACGCTCCGTGCAGGATCTGTTCCACTCCTCCTGCAGGTTGTGCCTTAAAACCTTGTGGATGTCAAAGCAGATGAGCAGCCAAGTGGTGACAGCCACAGCTAAAAAAAACTTCCATGAATTCACCCTGAAAACTCTGATGCTTTGGATTTTAAAGACCTAAAATGATCATAATTAACCATGTGAGATAAGGAATTTATCTGTGTCTCTGCTTTCCATGTTTGCTGCACAAAGTTCCAAGTCTTGTTCTGAATTATTCCACATCCAGGGTGTCAGATTAAACCATTATAATATATTGTAGTTAAGAAATAGTTAACTTCTGATTATCAATTACAACATCTATATTGCCTCATTATATTATTATATATTTCATATTATTATATATCTCATTATTATATATATAATATCATTATTATTGTTATATATATCATATTATATATATATATCATATAATTATTATTGTTATATATCTCATATTATATCATTATTATTGTTATATATCTCATATATATTATTATTATATCTCACCCTTCACATGAGACTGAAAAGAAAATCAAAGTTTTTAAAACTCCTCTCAGTTGCCCCATCTCTAGGTCAGAAAAAGGCTTCATCTGACACATGGGATTTAAAAATCCCATGGATTGAAAACCATCCAGTACCAGATCCCTGCATGGGCTCTCAAGTGATGAGCAGGACTTGTCCTCACCCCCTCCCTATGAAGCAAATCCCAACTCCCAGCCCCTCAGCCAGCAGCTTCTGTAGATGCCAAATCCCTCCTGAAATTGTCCTTCCCCAAAAAAATTAACTAGGAAACATTTTCACATCCATTTCCACACGTGCCACCTGGAACTAAGTGGTGCTCATTAATGATTTCTCTAATTAATACCTGGCATTCATCTTTATTCCCCTGCTGTCCCATCCCAAGCTCTTTCTGCCCATTTTTTTGTTCTTCTCACCCTCTGTTTTCCCAGAAAGAAAACACCAAGGATTGATTCTACTGCCAGATCCCTGATATGTTTCCCCACACCCCCTCAGCAATATCAACTGAGATTTCCCCCTCTCTTCACTCCTGCTGCTGCTTTTGTCAATGAAATCACAGTCTCATGTCATATTTGGAAGGTGAATATTTTTCTTTTGGTTCTTTTCATTGCTTCAGCTCCAAGGAACATTAAAACAAATCAGCTGAGTGTTAGAAATCCCAGAATATTACTACTAACTCGATGGCCTCCCACAGTCCCTTCTCAAATTCCTTGTTTTTTCTTTGCTAAGGAAGACAGACCACACTCAGAAAAGAGAAATAAAAAGTGGACTAAAGCCTTAAAGTATTTCTCTACATCACAGTCCCTGAACAGGGGAAACAGGAGCTCAAGGCCCTTGGATCACCTGCACAAGCATCCTTAAAATATTTAGAGATGGAGACATTTCTCAGGAATAAAGTTCCTGTTTGCTTTACAGGAGTAAAAAAATAAAACACTTTCCAATCAGAATCTGCTGGGTTTTTTCCTGACAGACAGAAATCCCAGGGGTCTGTCTTGTCAAGAAGAATATTTCACAGAAGTGCTGGGAGCAGAGGGAAAGCACCTGGAACAGGACACAGATTTTGTGGGAATAAAGGCAGAGGACAGATGTGGTAAAACACCCTGCAAAAGTGCTCCAGTGGGAGGAAAATTGGGAAGCAGAGGTGGAATTCCTCCTGGATTTTAACCTGGCCCCAGACCTGACTGCAGGTCTGGAATCACAGGGCTGAATTTGGAGGTGCTGAATTCTGTGGGTTCCCTATTCATACGCAAATAAAGGCAAATTTGCTAAAATCTGCATAACCAACCCAAAGGTTCCTCCACCCTTAGGCTGTGAGTGCCAACATCAGCCAAACTGCCGAGGGAAAAGCAGTTTGGGAATTCTCCTAAAATATTATCCATCTACTCCAGGGTGAGTCAGGAGCTCCCTCAGAGGTCTCTACATCCAGTGCCTTCCAGGGTTTTTTTTCTGGACAAAAGCCATTTATTTAGATCCATCTAGTGAAAGAGAAGGGTCACAGCAAACCAGCACTTCCCATTTAAATCCTTGGGTTATTCCCAAGCCAGAATAGCCACACCTGTGCACAGGTAAGGGACACAAAACCAGATTTTGCTTTCACAGAACAATCACAATAGGTCTCATGACAGATTTTTTTCCCTTTGCAAGCTGGAGATGGGACTCATGACCTCATTAGAGGGGGAGAATCTGTCCACAACAGCACCTTCCAACAGCAGCAGAAATTAATTTAATTTTAAAATAGCCAACAATCCCATAGACAACAGTGTCTATTTTAAAATATCTTTAATTCAGTAGCTACATGTGTTATTGCCACTTTTCTCTGCCATTTTTACCAATAAGTCTGTCTCTTCCACCAAGGAAAAAAAACTGCTTTTTATATCCTCCAGGACAGTTTAAACTTTTGAAAACAACTGGGGAAAAAAAAAAGAAAAGAAGCTCCTTCTGGAAATTGTAACAGAAATTTTGTCACTGGTTATTATCACTCAAACCTTTTTAGGCAACTGCCTGTAGCAAAGAACTCAAGTCCAAAAAGAAGTTGTGGTAATTTTGTCTTTTAAACCAAGATGTTTCAGACTTAGAAGTGTTTAAAACGAAAAAAAGAAAGTCTCTTTTATACTCTCAGACAGCTGAGAAAAGCTTTGGGTAAGAACACTTCTTAAGAACTCAAGCAGGCAGACAGATGATGATTTTAGAGCCCATCTCTCCCCATATGTTCAAGCAGCTGCCAGAACTTCCCTGTTTCCCACAGAGGCACCAAAGATGATCCCAAGGTCCTCAAGGATGACCACGAGTCCTACAGGATTCCCCCCAAACCCCTGGAAAGCAAGTGCAGGTGGAATTGAAATTACTCAGCGAGGAGGACAGCCAAAATAAAGCTGAAAATGAAAATTGAGATTTCAAAGGTAAAAGCACAGGGTCTGTCCCTGCTCCCAGAGCTCCCAGTAGCTCCAGTTTGCCTGAGTGGCTCCTGACAGCAGGAGAGTGAATTTGTGTCCCGAGGCCATGGGATGGAAAGCCACATTCCAAGCAGCTTCCAGTTCCCTGCTCCGTAATTACCAGCGTGAAGAACCACAAACCAAGGACCAAAACCAGGAGTTAGGAAGCCAAGGGACCACGGCAGAGAGGGGCAAGGATGGGAACACATTTTGGATTTTGATGGGTAAGGCAAAGACAAGGCTCAAGCACCTGAACCCAAATTCAACAAAGCTAAAATAGGATTAAAAATGCGATGAAAGTAAAACTCCACAATTTTGGAGAAGGGGGATCACAAAGTCTACAAGACACTGACCCAATAAACCAACCAATATCCCAAAACCCCCCAAAAAACCCACATCAATATTTGGCAGGGACACCCCCGGCTCCATCCCCCGCCCGTCACACGGGGCAGGAGCGGGGAAACACCGAACTTCGGGGATGCGCAGCCTCGCTCCGCAGGGAACCGGGAGCCAGGAGGGGCCCCCGGGGCCGGGCTCCGGTACCGGCGCAGCCCCACACGGGGCCGAGCGCCGCTGTCAGGCTCCCGCAGCCCCGGGGGCTGCCCCGGCCCC
>WBNO01011032.1:0-28462 GCA_013400575.1 Peucedramus taeniatus
ATCCAACCCCCAACAGGGTGTCAGAGTAAAAGGGATTCTCATAATTCCCTGCCAGTCTGTGCTTTTATTGCATCACACAGGAGCACGGATGCATTTGCAATCATCTGAGGAGACGGTGCTGAACCATTAGCCACTTGTGAGAACCTTGTGCACAGTCAAATGATAGTCCCACCACACTGCTGGCAGTTTTTGGGAGGCCAGAAAGCAGCCCAGGCCTAGCAGCGCCAGTGGTAGGTCCATAATTCTGCCCCTCCCCAAGCACAACAATGCCATGTTGTCAATATGTGATCATTCAACATCAACAGTCTCCCTTCTCTCTGCCCTTTATCTTCTCCAGTATTGTAGAGTAAATGCCAGACCGTACAACTCCAGTTTGAGATTAAATACCACCCTCATTGCAAATGAGAAAGATCAGCTTTTTTCATGGGAATTATCCAGAGAAAAGTATTCTTGTTTGTTTTCTGTACTTGCTAATATTTTAGCAACCGATCCTTGTTTCTGATTTTTATTCATTGCAAATTGTCCAGCAAAAGAATAAAGGTTAGTGTATGCCATCCATTCTATTACTATATCGAGATCTTTAGACTTGAAAAGACCAGAAAGATTCAAGTTGGCTCTGTGCATATCAGAGGGCTCGTAATAAGCTCTTCTGAATTTCAAAATCATGTTTGCTTGGCATAGGGGACTTCTTATCTGAGATACACTGTCTGTGGTTGGCTCAGGGTGTAGATAGGAAAATCCCTTTGGCTAAGGGTGTCTGCCTATTTCTGTACTATGTAAGACCTAAACCATCCCACAATCTTCTTATAAAATGCAAAGGATACTTCAGCTGCACACAGTTGCTTTTGGTACTACAGCCAGGTGATTAAGTCTCTTTAGCTGAAGGAACTAGATTCTAACTATTGGAGGGTTTAAAGTCACTAGTACAATTGGAGAGAAGTCAGTGGATTTTTATTTAATTGTGGGAACTTCTTGGTGTGAGATTCTGGGTAAATGTAGACGTGACCTACTTGAGATTAATGTTTTGTGATGAATTTATTGCTATTTTAGAAAATAACTTGTCCTGTGAGCCTTTCCACCTCTACCTTAGCTGAGATTCCCACACAAAGTGGGAATCCCCATCCCAGTGGGGCTTGGTCAGAACTTCGGGGCAATTCAGACAGCATGGCTTTGCCATGTGTGGACAGAAAACTCTGCTGTGAGGAATGTGCACAAGGAAATGCCATGTCAAACAAAGGAGTGTCTTTAGAGCTGGATGTCAGATTAAGAGGATGGCTTTGGAGGTTAGGACCTTAAGTCTGCCCCAGGCTTGTCTTAGGTACCAGCATCTGCCATGTGATCTGTCCTTGGAGCCTGGATTTGTTTAGGCATTTGGCCCTTAGAACGCCTCAGTAACAACAACATACGGTACTTTTGGCCTGTGATTAGCCAGCCAATCCACATGGTGACATTGCTGCTTCCTGGATGGGTGCTAAAGCTTGATACATGGAGAAATGATGACTAAACCAGGACAATCTCTCTGGAGCATGGCATACATCAAACAGCCCAGGGCCAAAACAGGAGCAAATTGGTCAGGCAGAGTAGAGAAATGATGAGGGATTGACAGAAAACGTGAGGTAATTGCTCAAAAAACTAAGGAATAGCAATAAGAAGGGGAATTAGAAATGGCTTAGATGAAAAAATCTTGTTCCCAAACATTTGCTTGCTTTCAGAACTGAATGTCACAAAGAAGTATTTAAAGCTCTGAAAATGTGGGTAGTTGGTTTTCTTTGTTACTGCTTTTTGCCAAGAGGAAACTAAGGGAGTCTAATCCACTCCTCCTTGGCATGCCCTTGAATCATTACTCAAGAACAACCCGAGTGAAATAACTGGGCTCATATTAGTGAAAAATTGATTTAAGACTCTGTTTTAACAGCCCGAGCAAACACACTGGCCTTCACAAACCACAGAAGGGTTGTGGAGCCTGTCTTTATGAGATTTCCAGGTTAGCTCTATGGAGACATCTGTGCTTTTCCAGGATGCTTATTTGTATCAGACACCTCCACCAAATCCTCAGTATGTAACCATGTGTGTTTGACTTTAAAGTCAATCAGCTGAAGTACTGGTGCCAGTCCATGTCTCGAAGCCTGCACTGTTGTGAATGCTGACATCTGACATCTAGCAATGGAGACACTTGGAGAGATCATCAGAGCCCTGTGTTGCAACTTCAGGAAAATCCATATGCAAGGGGAGAAGAATTCTGGAGGGACAGACTGTAACAACTGTAAATATTTTACTTTTAGAAAACGAAGATTGTCTTTTCCAAATGGAGACAGCTGGTAGGTACATGAGAGTTGTAGTGACAGCAGCATTTTCTTGGAGCATTCTCAATTGAGTTACACAAGTTTCTCTGTTCACTTCAGGAGCATCACTACTGCAACTGTGTCCCAGAGCTCGCTAGGACCCTCTGAGAGAGGTTCTTTGAAATCCTTGCTGTTTCACCCTTTGATAGCTGTAATGAGCCACTGGGTTCTCCTGGCTCACATACGCATCAGTATGTGAAATTCCCAGAAGTTTCTGAACAGAGTACTCACTGGTGGCTCCTCAGAGTTGCTTTGTTAGCCAGATGTGAATTCTTTGCACAATTTGCAGAGTTTTCAAATATTTCACCATAAACTGGAAGTTAAGCATCACCTTAATTAACTAGATGCAATTTAATTAAGTAGATATAAACATATCTTAAATCAGTTACCTATGGATCCGTCCAGCCACTTATCAGAACTTTCCTATAAGATAAACCTTTATCGCAAATGCCACTCAGTTAAATATTTATGCAGAGATCAGGAGAATGAGAATTCAAATAACTGCCTGTGGGGCTCCTCTCTTGCCTTCCCTTGTTGCTCTCGTCCTTACAGAACTCAATTATATTCCCCTCATTAAAAAAGCTAAAATATGTTTTTCAATGGTTTTTAATGTTTCTGGTAACATTTTGTTTGAGGAATGGGAAGAGAGGAGAAAAGCTGGGACAGAAGCATAGAGGGAAGGGCTGGGGATCTGCATGATTTGTAACAAGGAAGCAATTTTCCAAGGAAGAACACATGATAGGAGCTGAAGGACAGGCAAGGAGACCTTTGGAGAGATCTATGTTACTGTGAGGCTGCAGTTCACTCAGTGCCTTTCAACATAAATTCTTTCCACTCCTGCCAGCAAACCAGTGAAGCCACTGTGGATTCACAAAGCTTTAGTTGCAGAAGTGTAGCCTGCACAGGGTTGCCCATACGAGCTGAGAATCCAGACCCTGAAGCATAAGTCCTACAATTTGAATTTATAAAAGCAGCTAAAGAATGTGCTCAAAAGCAGTGATTGAGTCAGTTACAAAGTCATGTAAGACCATGACCCTCCTGCTTCTTTGAGTCAGATGCTTTTCTGTAGGCCATGTTATCTCTTGTAATGCAAGCAGGCTGGATTAATTAGGGCTATGTTTTCTCTATTGTGACTTAAGGGAGGTTATAAGAAGAATGAATTTGTCCCCGAGGACAGGCCCAATTCGTAAATGTAATGTGCTTGTCTGTTTCATTGTGCCATGACTCTAGAGCTGGCTCAAGGTTTCTCAGCAGTGCAGGCAAAACTAATTCTGCTGCTTCAAAGATGAGGGCAAACTGTCCTGAAAATTATGCATTTAGTTTGTGGCTGCAGCAAAGGGCATTTCTGAGAAGGTGAGAGGGCAGAGACCTAAGGTACAGCAGTGAAGACCTTTGCCTGTTTGGGAATTATTTGGAGTCTTGGTTAGGGAAAATAAAAAAGACGGGGACATGAAAGGTGTGAAAGAATCCATGGGATGCTCAGGACAGATGGAAAAGAAGGGTTGAGAGGGATCAGTGAAAGGGCTGGAAGAGATGATCAGGGGAGACATTCAGCAGCTGTTGGAAGAAGGATTTTCCCTTTCCCTTAGCCCAATACCTTATGATTCTTCCCTCCTCCTCAGTTCTGTCTTTGCCTGGGTGTAAGGAGGCTGAGTGCTCCAGCTGGAGGTCATGAATCTATTGTTCTTTGAGAACAACTTCAGCAGAGCTGAAGCAGCCACTTTCCTCGAACATTACTGGGGCTTGCATTGGATTGTCTGGTATCTAATAAGGTGTAAGTGCTGATCTGTTTTTCCCTCTGTGGACATTCATAACATCTCTTTCCCAGGAGGATCTTCACTGTCTAATAAGGGTCACATTCACATTGCAGCCCTTCACCTCCACAGGCCCACTAATTGGGTTTTTCTCCTCTAACCAGCTGCCAATTTTCATTAAATGTGTTGGAATTTAATATCTCGGAGACTTCCTATTGTCTGTCAAATTTGTTTGAAATTGGTCAACAGGTTCAAAAGTTACTGGTGAGGGAGAAGCACAGCTGAGTGCAGATAGACAGGTGAAGAGACACACTTGAGAGTGATACTGCAGCACTACCTCTTCGGAAATCTGAACTAAAACAAATGGATAGACACTCTGGCCAATGCTGCTGCTCTCTGCTGTGTGACAACTACAACCATAATACCCCTAATCATCAGCAGGATGAGTCTACATCCTTTGGCCACGTTGAGGAATATTATTTTTCCATGCAAAAAACCAAAGAGAGCTTGGTTCTGGGCAAACCTGTCCATCTGACTTAAGGCTCCTTTTTACTGAATGTTCAGTTTCAGATTTTGTACATGCCATCCTTCTCTGAGCAAAATTACTGATGCTGGTATACGAGGATATGTCCTGACCAAAAAAACGGTCTTCAAGGCCCAATCCATCTTACTTGTGCCTTGCAAGGTGAGGATGGGAACATTACACTCACATGCTTTCTCCAGAACATCTTGGAACCTGACAGACTGTAGTCTCAGCATAGGTTACTCTTCCTGGGTCTCATCATGAACATGATGCACCTCATAAGCTAGGATGAGGTGGGATCCTATATTCAGCACTCTCCACACCAGCATGGTTCATATGGCTGTGGGAGAAAATATGCAATTACTCAGCAGAGCATGCTCCTGCAAGCTGAGATATTTATGGAGATTTCTCAGTTATCCCTGCCCCTTCCTGCATGCTGGTGACACCAAAGAGTAGGGTTGGGTAAATAATTGTACTTTTTGTTTGTCTTCCAAAGACTCTCCATCTGATAGTGAATAGCTGGAGGTGACTTTCCCACATGGGGCAGTCCCACTCTGCATAGCACATTGAAATGCTCCCCAGCAATGTGACAAACAAGAAGGACTTCCAGTTCAGAAGTGATGATACGTACCCAGAGATGAATATTTACAACCTAGCCCCGAATAGGTATTCAGAGCAAGCAAGCAGAGTCAGCAGGGGACTGAGAACACCTTTTCCCTTGAACCTGCTGCAGCCTGGAAGTGTGTGCACTCTCCCAGCAGAAAAAAGATGTGGATTTGTAACCTTTAGGATGATGGAGCAATCCACATTGATGTTGCCCATATTTGATTGAGTATTCAAATCTCACTGGGTAAAAGGGCACAATGTCTACCTCTTGCTTTTTTTTTTTCTTTTTCTTCCTTTGTTTTTCACAAATCTTGTCTGCCCTGTCCTCCTTTTCTTCCTCTTCAGTTTTGGTCACTTTACAACAACAGCAATAGCAACAAAGCAACAAAGCAACACCAAAGCAACAAAGCTTCTCGCCTAAAGCACTGCATCTTCAGCTGGTGCAGGCTTGTTGCACAATCAGTTGAAGCTGTGCTTATATTGCAGTGGGTTATTTGGGTGTTCCCAATCCTGCCCCAAGAGCCAGCTGCTTCTGTATGGGCCTGACTGCAAGGGTGTGCTAGTCAATGGGATTTCAGGTTGGATTTCCAATGAAACAGGCACTTCAGTGAGCGCAGCTCTGGCATCCTCAAGCAGCATTTTCCAGGGATTCTTTTAATGGAGATTTCTGGGCTGAAGCTTGGTGTTATAATTTTAACAATTCTTACACATTTTTATCCCAGCCAGTGGCACTGGGAATATTTTAATGAATCATAGAAATGTTTAATCCTTGTTAGGATCCCGCTAAGTTCTCTGCCTTAATAATTATCTTGTGAGTTAGCTCAGTCAGTACAAAACTATAAGACAAGAAAAACATCCCTGGATCTATGCTGGAGTCAAATAACTCAGCAGTGCATTTGAATGCAATAGGAAGTGTAAGTTTAGGATCAGACAGCTCAGATTAGCAGGCCAATGAACCCTCCCCAGTGGCCAATGAGCTATGCAGTTCATGATGCTGCTCCACTCGTGCTTTTGTCAGAGGTTATGAATCAGAAGCATTTTTGACAGCACAGCACAATTTCTACATTCGCAGCCCAGAAAGCCAAAGTGAGCGAGGTGGCAGCACAAAAATGAGTTTGTTTTCCAAAACCCGTCAGCTCCACTCAAAGCTTCTGAGTCACTCTGAAAATCTCACTGGAGAGAAATGAGATGCTCAAAAAACTCAGCTGCTGGATGACTGGGAATGTTGATCTTAAAAATGTATCTTGTGTTTATCAGACAGGAACCTAAGGACTTGATTCCTTGAGGGCAATGTTTATACCTTATTCAGCATGAGACCAGTGTGCTGTTGTCACTGATTTTTGGGAGAAATGTTGAAACATGTCTTATGAGAAACCTTTGGATTCAAAGGACCAGCTGGAATGCAAGATGAGCTGTAGAATGATTCAGAGGAAGCTGAGCACATTGAGGAATGAACTGTCCTACCTAGCCTGCTCTCAGCAGTCTAAGGTTCTGTTCAGGGATCAAAGCCATGTTTTTGGTGGGGACAATCTTCCTCACTTGCACACAGGTGAGCTGTTTGCTCCCCATATAGGTATTTCTGTCATAAGAGGCTTTCAGTGAATGAGTGAATGGAACTGTGATTTTACTTCTACTGTTGAACCCAGCAGGAGCATTTTCTTGGCCCCCAATGCTGCTCTTATGTACAGTTTAGGGGATGGTAATGGGGTAGGGAGTCTGACTCTTATGGTCTGATCCTGCTTCACTGCAGGCAGGGAGAGATGAAATAGCACAGGAGTTCACTGAACTTTGCAGCATAGACTCAGTTTGGCACTCATTAAGTATTTGAAGCCCTGATGCACCACAGTCGTATGGATACTGCAGGATCATAGTTGGCGGGCTGGACTTCAAATTAAATCCAGACAAAATGATATGACAGCTTTGTTCATTAGAAAATTTCTCTTCTTGCTTTGTGTGTATCAGTGATCTCTGGTGCCAGTGAGAGAGATTGTGCTATTTCCATCCTATGAGACCTGCAGGAAAACCCTACTTGTGGACAAAAAGGTCTAAGCCAATTTTTTTTCAAGTCTTAGGCTGGGACTGTGGTGAACTGTACACAACAGTACAGCTCTGTCAATATTCCATCCTAAGCAAGGGTGTTTTCACTGCTCTGTGCAATTTATCTATGAAATGGTGTAACTGCTGATCTCATACATAAAGCTATTTTGAGAGAGCTCAGTGGAAGGTGCAGTAGAAAAGTTGCTCAGAGATACCCCCCCAGACAACTGGAGAAAGCACAGTGCTGATGATGGCATGCGTTTCATATTATTAAAGCTAGTTTGCTATAGTTGGTGAAAATGAGCACCTCCAAGTAAATTTGTGAGGTTTTGCTTTCTTGGGTTACTTTGCACTACCACCCTTGTTAAATTTATAAATACCATAATCATGGTGACTTCCAGAGGAACAGACCCTCCAGTGAGGGTGTCCTGCCTCTGGATGGGCAACATCAAATTCTTCCTTAATTCTTCCTGCTCTCATTTAGACCAGCTGCAAACCTAGCATGCCAGTGCAAATTTCCTGTTTTGCTGACAATATTGCTTGGTGAGCCTTGTGGCATTTACAGTGCCTAAATCCCTTCATCTAGAGTCTGATCTTAGTTAGGTCTTGGTGACTTTGGATCTCTCTTCAGCCTCCAGAGCAACTCCATTGAATTTGAGTGCTTCCACTGAAAAATTCACTTCATTGCAATATAAAACCAGTCAGAGAGTAAACTCACATCCCTGAAGAGTAATGAGAATGTGTGACCTGACATGGCTGCATTTTTCCAGCAATTTTTAGCAGCAGTAGGCTGAATTCTGTGTTCATGTGCATCCATGTGGCTTCAAAGAAGGGGATTTTTTTTCTCCAGTCATTTTTTATGTAAGGGGTGTCTGACGCCTGCATGTATGATGTGATGTGGAAGGCCTTATAGCTGAACAGCTGTGAGAAGGAGCCTCCTGTTATCTATTGTGCATGGAGCCTACCATGTAGGTCCGCATCGGCAGCCACATATGGAGGGAACCTTTTTCATCTCCTCCACCCCGACTGCTGAGGGCTGCTCCCGTGCGGCTGCAGAGGGCCGGGGGGCCCACACTGTACAGTTGTGGTTGCAAATTCTTGGGTGGGGATGGGAGCTGCAGGGCTGCACGGGGGAGGCTCGGCTGGGGCCAGGATGGGATCTTTTCAGTGGCAGCGCAGAGGAGCTGGGGATGGGTTAATTAAAGCTCTCGCAGATGGTTTAGGTTATGGGACACATATGCGCACCCGGCCGCATGACGCTCATCCCAGCCAATTAATAGCCCAGGAGGGGACACCGGCCTCTCGTGGGAGAGGGATGCTGGCTGCACTGCTCACAGGCAATGGGAAGGGCAGAGCTGCCTGGTGGACACTGGGGTTGGCAGGCACCCTTCAAGGTGGGCATCAGGTGAAGGTCTGACGGCTGTCCCCACTGAAGAGTGTCTCCTACCAAAGAGTGGAGCCCATGGGGCCCAGCCCTGCTGGGGAGGGTAGCAGGCATGTTACCTGTGCGCCCTCCCTCCGGGCCTTGCTTACTCCAGCGTGTGCCGAGGCCACAGGGAGCTGGAGGAGTGCTGTGGGTGTGCAGTGCCTGCACCACCTGGGGAGCAGTGATGCACGGCCTCTGATTTCATATCTGCTCTGGTCACATTCTGCGCTGGGAAACTGGGGAGGAGCACTGGCTTTTGGTGAAGCAAGCATAGACCGGGAATGAATTTCTTGAAATATTTTTTTTTAAGCTACAAAGGGGTATTTTAAGAAAGTTAGAACAACACAGAATGTGATTTATCCTGTCACTGAGCTCTGTGCAAACCACACAAATGTGCTTGAAATATTAATAATTCAGTGAAATTATGTCACTGGCTCTAAGATTAGCTGAGAAACAGAAATATGACAGTAAAAATTGCTCAGAAAACAGATGACTAAAGACAGGAAAAAGAAAATCCATCCAGCTCCACCCTCTCAGATTAACAAATGAACAGTAAATCTTAATTATTTGCTAACATTTGCTGGAATGTAAATTTGCAGAAGCTGAGGAGCTTGAGCAGGTTGACAATCAGGGAGCAGCTGCTTTTGTGTACTTCAGAACTGGCCTGTGGCAGTAGGTGGCTCTGGCTTGAAGATGACCCAGCTCTCTCCCACCATGTGGGTGTGTGCATGTGGCTTATCATGGCAACCATCTGGGGTTGCCAAACATTGTCTGCATGTTTAGGCAACTTGTGATTTGCTTGGGCTGATTATCCCTTTACCTTAAAATATTTTCACTGTATTGCTGGCATTTGGGAATTTGGATACACAATGGTGTATGGGTCTTTGTTTTATAAAGCCAAATACTTTAAATGCTTTCAGGACTTCACCCACAGCCATGCTGAGAGTCTACGTCACTGTAGGGAACTGAATCAAACTTTTCTTCCAAATCCAGGGTGCAGATGTAAATTCTGGGGTCAAATATGATCGTCTCTCAGCCACTGCTGGTCCAGTAAATGGTGGTTAGAATTGCCCGAGCCTTTGCAACTTATTTCCTCTTGGTGACAAAATTAAATTTTCTGCTTGAATTTGTTTCTGAACCCTTTTCACTCTTGGAAAGGAAACCATTTTAGTGTCAGAAATATTTAATTCTAAAAAGCTGTCTGGAGTGGCAAAGACAAACCAATCAATGTAAGTGCAGGAAAAAACAGTCCATTAAACCAATAGTAAAAACAAATGCTGGAAAATATTAATTGGAAACTAAGATTTAAATAGACTATTGAATGAGGAGCTTCCATCAAAATTTAGAAGTTTTCTAAAATTAAAATGTTTTTGTAAAAAATTAGTCTTTTTGCTAAGAGGCTAAATGTTATTAACAAAGCTTATAAAACAGGAGAGGAAGTGCTGGAGATATGCATTAATTATTTGAATTAAGTGAAGAATGCAGTGCAAGCTAATAAATGTTTCTCTACTATGGTCTGTACAGTCAGGGATGGGAAATTTGGTGTAACTGATGTCAAAGGAGTATTTGAAGTATTGAAAGATGCTGTGAGCATTTTGTGAAATGAGAGTTTGTAGCCTTGATTGTGGCTTTGCAGTGCTGCAGACATCAGGGATGGTTCCATGGGTGCTGGGACCTGTGTGACAAGGCTGAACAGCTGGGGCAAAGTGCCCTGCTGTGTTTCTGCCATGCCTTGAGGCCCTGACTGGCTGTGTTGCCTTGGGGGTTGCTGTTCTGCTTTTCTTGGCAAGTCACCACCTTGCAGAGGTGTACAGGGTCTGCTGGGCATATGTCTGTGGCACTTTGTGTGACTGTGCTCAGGAGCTGCAGAGCCTGGCTTAGGGACCTGGGCTGCCTAACCTGGTTAAAGCCCAAGCTAATACAGACGTAGTTTTTGATCATGGTGCACTATGGAGCAAGTGACACATGCCTACAAAAAGCAATGCTGATGACCTTTAAATCCCATTGGAAAACACAATCTGAGCTCTTAAGGCCATGAGACACCTGAAGAAATGTCCTCATTCCTGCTGTCAGCAATGGCAGTGACACTGGCTGCGTGGCACTGCTATTTCACAGGGTGCTCATGCCTCTTCTAGAAGCAGGACAAGAAAGGCCAGAGGAGGAAACTCTGATTATAAATATGGCAGAGACCTGCATGAAATTTCCTCACTTCTGTTTATTCTCATATTTTTGATTATAAAAATTTCTGAAGTGAGATCAGTAAATGTATTGATCTGAGGAGCCAACAAAACAACAGCAAAAAGAACTAAGCCGAAAAACCCTTCCCACAAAGTCATCTCATGAGGAAATCATGTGGGACTGTGAGTTCATTTTGGCTGGAATACCCAGTCATGCAGATTTTGCACTGTCACAGGACACTTCTGTACAGAAGGTACTTCTGTAATTCAGCTATTTTTCTCACCATCTTAGGTTAGGAGTGGGACAGAGAGAGAAGTACATGTGTCATTCTGCTCTGCTAAGCCAAAACTAAGCACAGATGTACTGTGGCCAAGACTGTTTAGCTGAATTGACTGTTTTCCATAGCTGCTTTCAGAAAACACATAAAATCTCTGGCCTCTGTCACATGAAGAAATTTGCCAGAGGGAAGCTCTCTGTCTTGCCAGAGACTGTTGCTTCACATGAGCACAAGGGTACAGTAGTATGGCTGCCTGCAGGGCTAGATTTTGAGGTGCTGTCCGCAGCAGTGTGCAAGCTTACTTAATTGATTAGGCATTTGCAAAATGCCTAATCAATTAAGCATGCATTTAAAAATGCATACAGAATAGTCTCCTCACCCTATTAAAATATTTGTGTTTTGGTTTCTTGCATGCTGAAACACAGAATGATCAAGTGCCACAATACCTATCCACCCATGGAAGTCTTGACAGAAACACAGGCTTGTGCCAATATTTTGTTTTCCTGTAGAGAGCTGATGAGTTTGCTTGCAGGTGTGACTGAGCTGACCATGGTCAAGAGATGTTATTTGGGATTGATACTAAAAGGCTGAGCTCCAGAAGGAAAGGATACAATGAAAAAATCCCATTTCCAGTCTAGTAGAAAGAAACTTTGTACATGCAAATCCACATCCAGCTCTGGCAGCCTCAGTCGAGGAAGAAAATAAAAACATTTTCAGAAGAAATTTAGCTTCTGGGAGGGGGGAGTTAATGGGAATTTACTGTCACCTCATCAAAATAGAATTGTGTTGAAATTGTTTGGTACAGAAAGCTTACTTTCGTCATAGCTTCTGAAAGAAATGTTCCTGAAGCATCTCACCACCCTGTTGTGGGGATGTCTAGGTGCTTTCTGGAGTTGGTGGGCTGACAGAAAGCATCAAAACATGCAGATTTTATCTTTCAGACAAAAATAAAGAAAGGAAGGGACTTTTGTTGGTTCTTTTTGTTTTCCATTGACCCTCATTTTAAAGCAGACTGGCTCATTTTGCCAAGACAAACATGATGTGTTGGCTCTGCTGCTGAGCATGGTGTTGGCTGAGGGTCACGGAGTTAGCAGGATGTTTGAAGGAAGAAAAGTACCCATCATGAGGCAGCTGGGCAGATCTTAGACACTTAACAACTGGGTCAGGAATGGCTTCCACAATGAGAGACATTTTTACACACACCAATTAACCAAAAGCACTTCAAATTTAAAAAAAAAAATCCATTTTATAATGATGCAGGGAGGTAAAAGCCTTTCCATGCTGAACTAATAAGCATAACACACAGAAATCAGTAAAGCTAGGGTTTCACCCTTTATCTCTCTGTTATATTTTGAAAAATACTGGGTATTTTTGGGGACTTTTTTGTTTCCCTTTATTTTTCCTCTATATCACCCCAAATTATCATCCAATATTGTTGAAAAAAGAGGGATCTGAGGCCGTGATTTTTTTCCTGGATGGATGCATGGGCATATGGCTGCCTCAGATTTCCTCTCTTTCTGTCAGCAATATTAATAGTAGTGGTCCTTTGTTGTGGGCTCAGAAACTGTACTGTCATGAAGGAGAGGGAGAAAAAGAGGCTTCCCAGGCTGAGGACATAGCCTATGGGCCTTTCTGTGTCTCTCCAAGAGTCCCCGTGTTTTGCCTTTCTTCTACTCCTGCTGTGCTTGGTCTCAGCCCAGTTGCTGTCGGCCAAGGGGCTGCAGTGATGAGCAGACCATGTGAGCTGGAGGCCAAGGCAGCCCTGCTGGGAAAGACCTGTAGGAGTGGGAAGGTTGGTGGTCCCTTCTGCTTGTGATCCGTTGGGACAAAAGCCCAGAGCCAGCCCTTCCCCAGGAGGGAAGGCCTTCAGCATCCAAGCTGCCTTGCTGGGGCTGGGCATTGGCACCAGCTTCCCTGTAAGCATGTGCTCCTCTGCAAACCTTGGAGCCCCCTCCTTTCATCTATGCTCTGCCATGCCTCTGAATCCAGGATTTAATTTGGACTTTTTTTGGACAGACTAAAGAGGGTGGGTGCTGTTGTCACAGTTTCCCCTGCTATTTATTTTTGCACAGTGCACACTTTCCACCATTGCCCAGAACAAATTCAGGAATTATCTGCAGAAAACCGTGCAAATCACCTGAAGCCATTTGTTTATAGTTCAAAATGAGGCATTAAAAACAATGGGCTGAGTAAAGCATGAAAGTAGATCAATCCCAACCCCATTTTAACTTCTTTTCCTTCAAGATCACTTTGAACCTACAGTAATTATGATTCTTTCTGCTAGCTTAAATCACCCTTGCCCTCATTAGAGCTGTGCAGAGTGACCATTTTCCATTTCATGAGTTGCCACGTGTAAAAGCCGCTGTGTTTGCAAGTATTCAGGCATACCTGGCTGCACTACACAAGTCATAAGTGATAACAGTCATAATTAATATCCATTATACACCTTCCATGTACACTGACATCACTGATAACATCAAATGCAATTTCTGTGCTGCTAGGAACAGCAAGTTTCAGTCTCTTTTGAGTCATCCTAGAGATGGGCTTGCTGGTTGTACTGAGAAAGAGGTTCCTTTTAGGCACTCACCCTGAGTATTTTGAAGTGACCTGAAGTCATATCCAGAGTATAGAGTTTCTGTGGGCTTAGAGTGGGGAAAATAATAGAAAAAGAAAAAAAGAAAGTGGGCTTCCAACCAGTCAAGATTTTTTAGGCTGCTTTAGACTTAAATGTTTTTGTTTTTTTTTTTAATTAAATGTTAGATTCTTGGGACACACTTATTGTTCCAACAAGTTTATTTCAAAGCTATGACTCTCTCGGCAGCTGTCAGTCACTTTTCATACACTGAGAAACCCTTTTTCATATATTAAGGATATATTCTTTTTCTACAGTGAGAAGTTGAGAAAAAAATGATACCTGGATGCATTTGCAGTTAATATATCGCTTTTCCAAGTGTGATTTCAAAAGTCTGCGGGTGACCACTGTCAGGAAAGTAGATCCTACCTCCTTCTGCATTTAAACCAGATGTCTTTGGAGACCTCTAAATTTTATAGCTGATGTTAAGGTATTAGTCTGCCTTCATGGCAGAGAAATAGAAAGAAGTGGTATTCTCTAAATATTTTAATTGCCTCTCCTGATATCAGTGGTGTTACATCTGGGGTAATCTGGCCTCTTAATTACCTCAGAAAGAGTTTGAGCATTGAGCGAAGACGACGGTAAAAAGCCCAGGAGCGCGAGTGCATCCCCCGCAAAAGGTCTAAATGGCCGCCCGGCGGTGTAAACTTTTGTACCCCTTTCATGTCCTAGGAGGTTAATCTCTCCATGTCCTCCCCCTTTCATATGCATGAAGAAGAGGAGATTTAGGGGCTGGCGGGCGGTGGGNGCCGGCGGGGAAGAGGCCGGGCCGGGCCCGCGGAGCGGAAAGAACAAACTCTCCGGACCCGTCTGACACGCGGGTCAGGGGGTCACCCCGAGCTGGTGGAGGCGGCGCAGCAGATTGGAGGCTCGCGATGCCCCTCCGACATCATTTAGACAAACAAGCAGATGGCAGGTGTCAGCGGTGACAAAGAGCCATCTGTGCAGCGGGGACCATCCCCTCCATTCTCTCACAGGCTACTTCATTAAACCCTCACTTCAGAGTGACTGCGCCGTAGCCTTTAACCAACGGGGCCCCTGGTAGCACGGGGTGGGTTTTCTTTCCCCTTCTTCTTTTTTAAATTTTATTTTATTATTTAAGTGCGGCTCGAGTTCTGCTTTCAGCCACCTCTGGGCAGCTTGATTGTGCACCTTATTACCTCGGAAGGGGCAGGAGGGGAAGAAAATAAAAACAGAAACACCCAACAAAACCCTCCTGCCATGCCGAAGAAAAACATGTTTGCGCAGAGCTGAATAAGTGACTGAAAACACCGCAGGAGGAGTTAAAAATCCCTCTGGGAGCTGCTGGCTGTCTGGTCTGAGGGGCCACAGGGAAGCCCTGGGGGAGTCCAGGGGGATTCATTGGATAGAGAGGGGCTGTGCAGGGCAGGCCGGGTGCCCTGTGGGGCAACTGTGTCCTCAGGGCTGGCCAGCCCAACTCTCTGCTCCTCTGGAAGCTGAGGCAGCACCTCTGCTCCTCCAGAAATCCAGATGCTCCCCCAAAAAATGCCGAGGATGAGCCTGGCCACAGGGCAGGTGCCAGGAGTGGGTCTTGGCAGGGGTGGGTATAGACTGCAAAGAGGGGCACGAGGCCAGTGAGAACGGGGCCCCTGGAGGTGGCACTGGCAGAGGGGGGAACAGAAGAGCAGTCTGCTCTGCAAGCCTCTGGTGGCAGCAGGCCTGAGCAGAGGTGACATTTTTCTGACCTGGGGGAGGAAGGGAGCAGGTGTGTGCCACCGTTTATTTATTTATTTGGTTGGTTGGGCTGTGATAGGGGATCTGGGAACTTTCTAGGCCAGTGCACCTCTGCAGCCAGTTGTGCTACTTTAGCCTCCCCTGCAGATCCCAGTGGAGAACGGCACCAGCACTGCCTCTGAAGGGGCCTGCCTGTCCTGGGGAGTCTCAGGGGAGCTCTGCCAGGGTCTCCTGGGAGATTCCTTGCCCCTTCCTACCAACAGCAGACTGAAAAAGTTGAAAATCCCCTGTGAGCAGCAGTAGGATGGGTGGAAAACACACTGAGACACCTCTTCTCCCCCTCCCTGTCTCCCCATCTCAGAGAATGTGCAGACACCAGGAAGCAGCACTCAGTAGTGGATTTTGGGATTGGTTCAAACAAAGCAAAAGCTATTTCCAAGCTTCTGCCAAGTCCCTGATCAGGCCTGAACTGAACTTTTTAGCACTGATGGTTTATTTTTTGTTTGGTTGGCTGTTTTTTTTTTTTTTTTTTCCTTGTTTAAATGTGTCTCTGCATTTTCTGATTTCAGCTAAGGAAGCAGAGATGAAGCACTGAGAAGCTAAATCAAATTCTGTCCTTGCACCATCACTGGTTTCAGCAGTACCAGGCAGGACTGGAAATATCCTTGGAAAGTACATTATGCAAGAGCTTTCAGACTTAGGATGTCCAGATATATTTAGAGCTGTGACACTTGGTCAGCTGAGCTAGTTGAAGCCCAATGCTTTTCCTTGGCTAGGCAGCAGCACTCAGCTGAGTAGTTATGCTGTGCTTGATGACAATGCAAGGGGCATAATTTCTTTATATAAGTCCTGCTTATAATCACAGCTTGTGATGTATGTTGGCATGCCCTTACTTCATCCTTTGCAATGGTCACAAATTGCATGTAAAGAGTGTGAGTACCAGGCCGTTTCCTGAATCCTTCTGGATGTCAAGGTATGAAAAGTGAGAAGGGACAGAAAACCCTCCTATATCAGCAGCAGCCACGTCTGGCTTTCAGACTGGCAACATCAGATCCCTTATTAGTTTATAAACATTGGAGTCCTCTGGGGAGTCATCCAGATCCACTTACAGCTCCTGAGTGAGAGAGGCAATGCTTGGAGTAAGGCAGCATCCGTGAAGGAAATTTGGCTTCCCTGTTAACAGAAAAAGGCTCCTGGGACTGCAGAAAAAAACTGACCAGTTACATGCAGGAAGCCCTTGAGTGCCAGCAGTCACTCCCCTCAGCAGAGGGGAAATGGCTGGTTGGCTAAGAAGGCAAAGGGGCTAACTTTTTCCATCCTACTGGCATTTTACTTAGGGCAATTCCCAGACAAATCATCTTGCTTAGGCTATCTTGAGAATAAAATCTTGGTGACAAACCATCCCCCTTTCAGGTCTGGCTGGTCTTCAAGTAGCTTCATTAATGAAGGTCTACTACCCAGTTAGATAATTCTCTGAAAAATAGCTGTGTTTACCAGCAGCTTCCTGTTTCTTCTGATAAGGTGAAAATATCTTACTCCTGACAGCTCATGAAATAACTAAAACCCCACTCAATAAACAGGCACGAAAAAGAAGTGACCAGCGGATATATTTTCAGCCAGCCTCTGTGTAGAATTTGGAGCTGGGAGTGCCAGGTGTGTGTGTGTGAGCTCACAGCCACTTGTATGTGAATGAAACACAGTTTAATCTCTTAATTGGCAGGTTCCAATGGAAACATTAAGATATTTTTAATACAAACAGGTTTTACCAGTAAGCAGCAATAATTGCCATCTGCTTATCACAAGTCTTGGCTTTTTAACTGTTTCATTCCTACTGTCTGCAGTCTTTCCATCATTAGGTGATGTGGGATTCCAACAGAACATTATGGTATGGTAATCTGATTTACATGGCTACAGGGATAATCATGGAGCCTGAAATACCAAGTCAGTATTTGAATGATGGCATTTCCTTCTGGTGGTGGGATGTTTTCCTTTGATGGTGTATTCCCATCCCATGGATTTCATCATCTTCACTAAGCTACAGTATAGGAAAATGAAATTTTATCAGGCAAAGACTCAAGTGGGTGCTGGGGTCCAGCTTTCCTGTCCATTTCGTAGGGATGAGTTTCTGGAAGAGGCATTTGGGCAGCTCAGTAGCAACCACAGTATGTGGACCTGGGCACATTTTTGGTACAGCTCTGACATTAGTTTTAAGGAGGATCTATCTTGTCTGATCTATATGAAAAGGGTCAGGGTTGCAGCACAGTATCCTCCTTGTCTTCTTTGAACAAATTAGTATCCATAGACACAATCAGGCCCTCAAATATTCACAGCTGTGGTTCAAATGAAGTCTCCTAATGAAATGCAAATTCAATAAGACAGTTACATGATCAGCATCAGCTCATTAAGGCCTGGCTAGCCTGTCTCCTTTCTTTGTTAGACCAGCATAAAGCTCCCAGCTCTGGTGGAGTTACCCTGGGCTGAAAGCTGCTGGGCTCCAGGCGAAGTTTGGCCCAGACAGCCAGCTGGGGGGAGGCCATGTGCCGCGCCGTGCTGTGCTGTTGGATCAGTGGCACTGGGCTCATGAATATCAGCTGAGGCTCGGGCTTGCTGGCTCTGAAGGAGGGGAGAGGGCTTGAGTTACTCTCCTTCATCCTGTGTGAAAACAGCGGCGGGCACGCTGAAACCACAAGGTGACAATGAAATAAACAAGCACTCTTAACCCCCAACCTGCAGCAAGACCAAAATCAAGCTTGTGCTTGGATTTTGCCGGGAGAGGCACTCATCTTGTGTTTGCAAGGTTCTTGAAGCCACTGCTCTTTCCTCGGTCGTGGGAGTCGGTCGAAAGGATGTCAGGCAGCTGGCTTGCTACCTTCCTGACCCCGTTTCACAATGTCTGTGCTTCTGTGAAAGGGTTGCGCCAGACAAAGCACAAGGGATGCACAGCCCTTGCATCCAAGTACAGGGTGTTTTTTCTTTCTTTTTTTTTTTTTTTTTCCCTAGCACCATCGAATGTGGTGATGTTTGACAGGTCTGACCTGCTCAGCTGTAATGAGTCATTTGGAGAAAAGGGACAAATGCGGTTACCTCTCACCACAAGTCTTGCTGCTGGGAGATGAACTTTGCCACTCTGCCTTGACTTTAACAAATGCCCCTCAGTGTCTCTCAGTGCAAATGTGTTTCCTTTTCATTTTCAAATAGGGACAAATCCTGTATGTTGGATCAGAAATTTCTCATCATTGACAGAAGTGGAGGGGTAAAAAAAGTCATGTGAAGTTCAAAAGGAGGGCAGAGGGAAAAAGAAAACAAAATGAATGAGCAAGAGCCCCTTTCTGCAGGGTTTTTTGTAGGCAGAATTTTGCAGTAATTGGTACTTTAGGATTTTTGTATCAAGCCTTTTTTTGCAGGGGCTAACACTGCACAAAAAATTGGGGTTTTGTTCTGAAATTGTTTATATATTAGATCTATGAATTCAATGCCAGTTGTCCACAATAATCAGAGATGCAAAAACATGCGAGCATGCTTATTGAAAAGGAAAATGAATCCCTTTAAAAGCCAGACTTCAGGTGTGTAATTCTGCTAACTGATTTTCAGTATTTTATATCTATGTATTAAAAATTGTTTTGAGTTATATTTATGACACACAGGAATAAATGAGAAGCTGCTTAGGGGCATAAGAAATCCAGGAAAACAAAATACATAAAATAAATGCAATTTTATACATACAGTGCATTCAGGCAGATTTATTGTAGCAGGTTGTAGCCTCTCCTCTCTTTCTACTAGCACCTTGTGCTGTGGCTGTTGTGATCTGGGTCATGGGAGGATGGAACTGGTTTTTGAAGAAGAAAATGAGAAAGATGATAAAACTCTGCTTTGAAAAAAATACATACCCAAAGTAGAAGAAGTCCTTAGGAGAGCAGCAGGAATGATAAGGGCAAGCAAATACAACCTATGAGAACAGGTTGGAGGAAATGGAATAGGTTTGGAAAAGGCAAATCTGAAGGGAAATTGTGAAAGGAGCCCTCAGTTATGTAAGGTTAATAGAGGAGGGATATTGATTTCTTGTGCACCAAGAGAGATGTAGGTTAGAAAAAGCCTGCTCATTGTAGGCATGAGGAACAATGGTTTAGGGCAGCAGTGGGTCCCCACTCACTTGAAGCAGCAAATGGTCTTTTTGCTGGGTTTGGAGTCTTCACCCATCCTCAGAGGGGAGAGGAACCAGTTTTTATCTTGGGGCCCCCTTGCCAAGCTGTGACACAGAATGCTTGGTAAGGACATATGGAGGCAGTCGGTGGCAACACGCAAGATGAAGTGGAACATTTTGCAGTTGGGACAGCACAAGCAGAAACTCCGAGCACGAATGTGAAGACAGAAGGTTAATTTCAAATCAGGCTTTAGGACAATTGCTTAGTTTTTCAGGGTCTTAATGGCTAATTCCTCTTAGCATCACAGCTTATTCTTACCTCCTATCTTTGACCCATGTGCACCCCACTGGACAGTTGCTAAAGTCTTCTAGTCTGGGAACAATATAATGTGGCTGTGGTAACCAGCCTCCCCAGCAGTTGTGAGAAACAAACAGCCTGTACATGCTCAGACTATAGCTTCCAGTCACGTATTGACCAGAATGCACTTGGAGCAGCGACTGAATGACTTTGGTAACAGGCACAATCATAAAAGCCAAAAAGTCCTCACAATCAGTTTGTGAGTAAGGCTAGAAGTGAAACATGTTGACTATATAGCTTGCTAAAAATATCCATCATGGCTCTAGCTGTCATCACATCTCTCCTCTAATCCTGCAAGTAGCGTGTGAAGGGTTACCCTAATGTCCCCGCACTGATTTTTCCCTCCGAGCGCACAGCGCTGAGTGCCCAAGAAGCCGCGAGCAGATTGTCAAGCAAAGCCGAGTTTGCTCCCCAGGCTTTGTGCAATCAGCCACTGCTCCCACCGTTTTGTCATCAAGTCAGCCACAGCCTTTCCCATATTGCTGAGGAACATGCTGGAGCAACCCAGAGCATTACGCCTTCAGTGGAGGCTTTCACTAGCTATCAGTGGTTATGTTATACCACATTAGAGGTGTCCCAGATGCCAAGCTCCCACTGAAGAAGAATGTAGAAAATCATAAAAAATACCACTGCAAAAAAGGTATTAATGAGGCAGTAACATTTGTTATGCTTTGTCATGATGCCAGATTCCTATGCCAGAACTACACGGTGTGTCAGGAACTAAAATCTCCTGTTTACAGCATATTTTAAAGGAAGCAATACAAAAAAAATGAGATCTATACATTTTCATCTTCAAGCTTTACTGCTTACAGGATGTTCAGTCTGAGATATATTGTTGATTACATCTGGGGACACAGTGGGGACTTGGGAACCAGATTTTCCTGAAATACCTGTTTTCCTAGCACATACTTCTGTTATTACAAGGTCTTTTCAAAGTGAGATATGTCTCCTAAGTACTATTTATATCTATTTGGCAAATGGATTCATGGAACTCTTGTATGGATCTGACAGGCAGATCTGACAGCTTTACTCAAAGTGTGTTGCTGCATAGAAAATCTGTTCTTCCTTCAATGGCATCAGAAGTAAGCCTGAAGAAAATCTTCATTGGAGCTGCACACCTGAAATTTCTGGAAAATGAAAGACAATGGGTGCAGGCTGCTTTTCTGTAGCTTTCTGTAGGTTTTCCATCCAAAAAGATAAAAATTTGGAAGACACATCTTTAACAATGGGGAGCAGATAAATGAACGAACAATTGAAATATAGCTTAATTGAAGAAACAGTGCTTCCTCACCCATCCTTACCTCCTTATCTCTATCCATTCCCTCCCTCCCTCCTTCCTTTCCTCCTTCCCTCCCTCCCTCTCTGAGGGGACACTGTAGTCTTCTTGTTCCTGTGAAGCAGATCCATCCTGAACAATGCTCCTGGTGCATAGAATCCTCCACTGCAAAGTTATTTCATCCTGAGTGACCACTTACCTCTCTGCCTGTACACACACAGGCCTGCCAGTGTCTGTGTCTCCACAGCCAGTGTGCGCCCCAGTGGTGTTTGCTCTTGTGTAAATATTTCCCATGTATCTGAGATATTGCTGCTATCAGCAACCAACCACTTTTTGGAAAGTGCAACAGACAGAAGAAGAAAAAATGAAGTGAATATTCCTGAGCACTGGAGGGAAGAAGTCCTGCCTTGACATTCAACAAAATTGAGTTTTTAAGACTCCAGTGGGAAATAAGTGAGAAATAGGTATCCAGATGTTCCAAGCATCTCCAGAGGGCTTGTCTGATTGAGAAATCTTGGGAGCTAATGGGGAAGAATCCTATTAAACTTGCTAAAATAAATACTGATTTAATATCTTATGTTAAAAAGATTACATTTTTGACAGCTTTCCAGGGTTGTTTTTTTATCCCATGTTGCTGCTGATGCTTCCAATGGTTGTTCAAGATTGTTATAACAAGCTTCACTCATTGGTTATTCCATTCATGGAAAAGATCACCAGTTTATTGTGATGCTGTATTTGTCACAGAGGTGCACATCCAGCTCCCAAGAGGAAGGCACTGTAAGTGCCCAAACCGTCCTGAACTTAGAAGTGTTTAATTCATTGTGACTGGAGAGGCAAGGTGAGAACTGAGTTCTTGGATATAGTCCTGGTAGCTGTGTTGCAGAGATCTGGCACCCTTGAGGTCTTAGAAAGCAGAAACATGGCTCAGATTACCCTACATTGTGGTGGTTTTTTTCCTGTAACTCCCAGGGACTTTCTATACTTCAGTTGTCTGAAGATGTAGCCAGGAAGAATAACTTACCCGAGCCTTTGCTGCTTCAGGGCTGTCAGTTGGCAACATCAGAAAGTTACAAAACCTATCTAGTGTTTTAGACAAAGAATGAATCTGGAGATGGGGCAGAAAGGGAGAAGAGGGTGAGGAGATAGAGGGAAGGGATTTGAACAGGACAGGAAGGGAAGAAAATGATGTGTTGGGGGACCCAAAGAAAGTAAGCAGAGGCAATGGGAGACAGAAAAGGAGAGAGATGTAACAGAGAAGTTAGACAGAGAGAAGGAAGAGCACCGTCCATTACTAAGTAATTAATTTACACATTTTTATGGTTATGTTTCCCCTCTAATTCCTCTCCCAACACTCTAAGCTCACTGGTCTTCAGATTTTGGGTGCCTTATCTCAGCACTGACCTGCCATTGCCTCTCCTCCCATCCTGCTGCAGATCTGGCAGCCCATACATGCTGAGCAACAACCCTCAATCCATCTTCCCTCTACTCAGAAAGGGCCTGGGACCCACACCTGTGCTCAGCACACGTGTCACTGGATGGAGTTTGGTGCTGCACAGCCCTGTGCTTGCCACTGGAGAGGATGAGACACAGCTAGTTAGTGATCGGGGTGTTCATAGGCATATAGGAGGAGAGAGGGAGTGTGGGAGGTGGGTACCTCCATCCCAGGATTGATGTAGAGAGGAAAGACAATTAGGGCTTGCCTGTTCTGGTCTCACTTTGTAACGGTACAGTGACTGCAGCTTGAAACCCCACACCCTGCAGTATCCTACCAGTGCAGCCCCATGCCAGCTGTTGAGAGGCATTGCACTAGGAGCCCTGCATCAGAGAGTATCACCTGCCACACTATGAGTGGCTCCAAACCAGTGGGTAGGGGAGAAACATGTTTCTTAGGGTCTGGATTGACCTCTTCACTGCCTTGGGATTGGATTCTGGTGCCCAGTGTCCTACTTGAATCAGGCATTCCTGTGCATGGCTACTATGCAGGGATGTTGAGGAGCTTAGGTTGGGGTGTGGGCTTGAAGGCTTAAAAAGGAAACTAAAATGAGTTTAGGACCCAGGGAAATAAGATCTGTGTGCAAGGGCTGTGTCCAGAAGGGCTGTGCCGCCAATCTTTGCTGTCATCTGGTTTCCCAGGACACAGAGATGACAAAGGAGGAGCTGACACCACATTTACTTTTCTAAGTTCTGTCCTATGCTCTTGTTTTTATTGCTCTGCCTTTTTGTGCAGCCTCTGCTGGCACTGGGATCCCCCTCACTCCCTGCCCTGGGGGGCGAGAGGGCCATGTTTTCTTTAAACTTTCCATCTCCTCCGTGACAGTTTCCATTAGTGGTTTGACACCCCTGTGCTTCTTCCATGAGGGCCTTGCCTTTACCCTGTCTTTAATCATGTTGTCATATGATAATAGGATCAAAAGGAAGAACACTGAGTCTTGCCCTTCTGGAGTGCTTTACGCTCACCCTAATAAACAGCTTGTGCTCGGGATTGTGCTGCAGCTGGCCTGCCCTTAGTCCCATCCTTTCTGTGCCATACTCATGCTGAGCTTTAACCATGGGGCTGTCTGGCCTCAGCAGCCATCCCCAGCCCGGCATCCCTCTGCCCTCCCTCTGTGCTGCTGTGGTGTAAGCTGAGCAAAACCATTACAGAGCAGACAGCACACTGAAAAACACGACAGATTCAACCTGCATTTCTGTTTCTTGGCAGAACTTTGGAAAATATTCAGTGTGCGCATGTGTGTGCATATACACCCATGGGGAAAAGGAAGCTTGTAGGAAGCTGGTTTCCTCAGAATTCCTTTGCTGTAGGAAGCTGGTTTCCTCAGAAATCACACTCCTAAGTCTGTGCAGAGATTGCTGGAACTTCAGAAGAGGCTTTTCCCACCTCTGAAGTGGTGAGTACATGAATGGAAGGATTGTTTGATGTGTTGCTTCTACTCACATTACAGTAGCCTTGAGAGAGCTCAGTGAAGTGCAGGAATCTTGCCCTCACTGAAGTATTTCTGCACATAGACAAAGATGGGGCCTGCCTAAAAGACCTTGCAGTCCATTTGGAAAAACAGTTGGTTCTCAGACTATCACATTAAAACTGAAGAAATGTGGTGTTTATGATTCACTCCCATATGTAAAGATCCATCTGTTTCTTCAGAAATGCAGTC
Organism: Peucedramus taeniatus; assembly: GCA_013400575.1. Taxonomy (NCBI): domain Eukaryota; kingdom Metazoa; phylum Chordata; class Aves; order Passeriformes; family Fringillidae; genus Peucedramus; species Peucedramus taeniatus. The sequence goes on from WBNO01011032.1 coordinate 24,398, forward strand.
CAGTGCCTTGCTGACAGAAGTGACCTCTTTTCCCAGACCTTGGGAAAAATGGATGGGTTTGCTTAATAAACATCCAATGAAGAAAATCCCCCTCTGCTAGCACTGTTTGTAGTTGCATCACAAGTTCATATTGAAGCCACTGGATCCAAGATTAGGTCAAAGTGGTCATGATTGTCACTCAGGATTTTCCTATTGCAGGTATTTGTAACTGCTAATAAAACAATGAAATCGATTGTCATCTCCCTTCTGCCTAAATGGCTACTTTAAATGGTTAAATAACTCCTTAATCCTCCACATTAAAACGTTTCCCAAATTCTTAACTACTCAGGATTTTTGTCAAGTCCTTCAGTTTATCTGTCTCTGAAATGAGGACATCAGAAGTGGAAACAATGACAAATATGTAGCCCTTTCACCTCATACTCTTAGATATCTAAAAGCCACCTTTACTGCTCTTTCCTTGGTCCTGCAATGGGAACAGATATTCAGTTGGTTCCAGAGCTCATTGTTCAAGTCTTTCATGGAGTTGTTTCTTCTCTGGTTTGAGGGTCCCAACTTTCAAATGTTTTAAATACTGTCATTGTTTCTTCCCAATACCCTCAAATGTGATAGGCTTAGTCTGCATACTTAATAATTTCTGGCCATTTCTAGCCTTTAATTTATATATTGCTAGTTTACATAAAAGCCTATCTGCTTTCACTTCCCCTCTGAAACATTGGGGTTTTTTAAGCAGTAGAGACTTCTATGTTTATTACAGTTTCTGTGGTTCCTGATTATTTTAACAATTTTCTGTTTCAATTCTTTCTCTTTGTGAGCTGAGCTCATAACCATTGAGATGCTGAGCAATGTTGAGAAATGTTCCCTTTAAAGTATCAAGTACTGATACTCTTTTTTTTTTTTTTGTACTTCATGTTGTTTGCCTAAAACAGGGGCAACTAAATCACTCTTGTTACTATAGGACACAATACAAACGATGCGGAGCAGTTCTGTTCAAGGCCAACGAAAAACTCTTTATTAAAAAATCTGACTCCATATTTATACCTTTCTGAAATACCAGTGTCATTGGAGGGTTATTGTGCTACCTCCTCAATGTCACTGGGCAACCCAACAATCCATCAGGTTGCTCGTCTCTCATAAAAGAATGAAAGCAATAAGTTATTTATATAAAGTTTGTGGGAAAGTTTTGTGTAAAAATGTAAACATCAGAGGGCTTTAGAAAACTTAATTCAGGGCGACAACTGTTGCTTTTGTCTAAACAATCTTTCCAGTTCCCAGCTCTTTGTCTATCAAGAGGAGCTCCAGAAACAAATTTCTCAGTGTTAAATTAGTTACTGTTTGAGTCAGAAAATTTCCCCTTAAAAATGCAAAGGCCGTTTGAGAATCGCTGTCTGGAGAGCTTTGTTCTGTTGCATTCAGATTGTCCCATATGTTCACATGTTACAGATAGGTACTTACAAACCTGATTTTCCCATCACCTGTTCAAACTGATGATCTATCAAGGGCCACCAAAGAGCTCCACTCGTGCTTTATCTAATTTAATGCCATTGGCTTATTGGCATGTCAAATTGCATTTTGTTGAATACAGTATTCTTCTTTTCCCATTTTCTTTTTGTCTATTTGAGCCTTTCTAAAGAAGTTATAATACCTGATACAAATATTTTTTAATATGACTCTTCCCATTTATTTTCAATGCTACCAACTCTTTTTATGCCTAAAAATAATCAATTTGAATTTACCTTCTTACTGCAACTTCTGCTGTTAAATTGTGGACAATCTCTAAAGCATCCATGTACTCCTAAAGTGTGTATTTCCACAAGGATATTATTCCAGTTCTGCAGCCTCAGGAGACACTCGGATAGGGGCCAGCACATGAGAATTCACCCACATGAAACCTCCTAGCCTTTGGAGGTTCATCCATCACAGCATCTACCGTGAGTGACAACGCAATGATCTCCTATGCTCACTTCAGAACCAGAGATCTAGAAACTGATTTTCAGGCTGCTTTCATGTGATGAGTGAGCCTTTAGTGGCACACAGGGCTTTTGCTCAGCCTCCCTTTACGTGTGGTCCTGCAGATAACATCAAGATGCCTTCCAATCCTGAAGACAGGGTCGTTTAGAATCAGCCAGATTATAGAAATAATGTCGGGTGTGAGCCAGAGTGATTAGGGTTGGCAGAAGCTCACTAATGAGCTCACTGGTAAAGAAAGTAAAAGAATACTACAGATAATCTTATCTGAAATAAAATCAAGGGGATTAGAGTTAACAGAAAACCTTGATGTGGTATGAGACTATGTTACCTTCTAGGAGTATTCATTATCAACTTGTTCTAAATAAATAAATGGCTTTTCACTAACAAGACATTGGGTAGAGATAAAGCATGTGTGGCACTCTATCAAATGCACAGGCAAATAGCCGAGTTCCCTGGTCCATTTTTTTCTGCTCTTTGTTTGCTCCTTTCATTGCCTGGAAAGTCTGTTTCTCCAGGGACACATCCTGCACTTGCAGTCCCTTCAATACAGGAGATCATGGTACCACTATCTTTCCTATTCCTTTTTTCCTCCATGTGTGTTGCTTTATTATTATTATTATTATTATTATTATTATTATTATTATTATTACTATTACTATTGTTATTATTTTGTTCAAACATGTAAAAAGAGACATCCTCCTAAATCAGTGGCTGTCTTGGAAAGAGCTGGAACAGAAGGAATATCACTCAAAATCCCCTGAGCCCCTGTGAGCTGCAGTCTGACTGTCAGAATCCTGGCAGATTTATGAGGATGGCCATGACCGGTTTGAAAGGGCAGAGGGGGGAGAAGAAGAGATCCCAACCCATTAGTAATTCCCTGCAGGAAAGTGACACAGCTGATGACATGCATGGAGGACACATTGCAGGAGATGGGCTGGGGGAGACATTCCCATGCAAGAGTGATTTCAGGCCACTTTTGGCTCCAAGATTGGTTTCCTCTAATATCTATTTCTAGGCCTCCCATCCTTTAGCTTGTAATCTATTTTGTCACAACTGGTGCCAGATCTTCCATCAGAAGAAAAGAATCCCATGGAGATCAGTAAGTTTAGTGAACATGAGGGCTGCAGGTCATGGATGAATGAGGAGCAGAGCCCGAAACTGAAAAGATTGCCCAGAACTTGCAGCAGGACCAGGGGTATTTTTTGGTATTTATTCAGAATCTTATATGATGATAATAAAGAGGTTCTCTTCCTACTGAAAACGCAGGTAGAACTGGCTAGAATCACTGAAATATATTGTCAGACTTTCAGTGCAACACCCACTCTTGGAGATGCTATTTACAAGAGCAGTTGCCTTAACTGCAATAAATGGACATATTTGGAAAACATGATCATAAGGAAAAAAAAGAAGAAATAAAAATGGGAACAAGCCCAGGGAAGATGAGTGCAGGAGGATTTAAAGGGGGAAAGGGACCTCAAATATTTTTATTGCATAAATAGCCAAGTCTAGAAGAAAACTTATGTTTGTGAGATACTGAGCCTAGTATAAGGACCTGGAATAATTAGAACAGTTTTTGAAATAGAAGCCCCTTATTTCAAAGGAGTATTGAAGCAATGCGGAGAATAAATAGACTCCACAACTAAGTTTAGTTATGAAGTGGGTATGTATGGGAGCTCCGGCACAAGTGAGATAGCTCTCATAAGGACTTGTGCCTCGAGCCTCGGGCTGTGCCACAGCTTTATTCACAAAGCTATTCCATATGTAAGAGATTGCACAACTTTCTCATGCATATTCAACCCCTGGCCCCGCCTGTCCTCGCCTCGTATGGTAATCAGGTCCACGCCCTTCTGGGCATGCCTTGTTGACTCTGGTGGTCGCACGGGGGTCTCTGGGGGTCTCTGAGGCTGAAGATTTTGTGGTCTTCCTCGAGGATGAACTTTTGAACCTTTTCTCCTCTCGCATGCGCTTCTTGGTCCCTCGGTCCTTATCTGGGTACTCCGTGGTCTTAATGAGCTTGGAGACAGAGGGGTTTCTTTATCTGGGCTTTTTGTATCTCCTGATCTCCTCTTGGTATTGTTTTCTATGTAAGAATCCTTA
>WBNO01011032.1:29091-82493 GCA_013400575.1 Peucedramus taeniatus
CCCCTTCCCCTTCCCCTTCCCTTTCTTTCCAATATCCAGCTAGACCACACGTTTCACTGTCTATGGTAATGTGATGAGGTAGGGCCCCTTTTGCTGCTGTTCAAACACAGAACTAAAAGGACACCCCTGCTGAAGTAGTTTGAATAAAGGAAACAGCTCCTCCTGAGCTGGAGCAGTGGGAGGGAGAGGTGCCATGAAGTGAAAAATGCTGGCCTACCTTAGAGTGTCCCAAGGGAATACAAGCACCTACATAACCTCAGTATCTCTGGGCTGCATAGACCCAGCCCACTGAGCTCTGCTTTAGTGTGGCTCAGAGAATTTGGCCCTTTTAATATGTCTTTGAACATTGAAACACAATAATGATGTTTAAGTTCTGGAGGATCTGCCTTGTGGCTGCAACAGGAAGTGCAAAAAAGGATTTTGGGGCCACAACCTGGAGCCATTTTCACCAGGGAGAGTCAGGGTTATCCAACTGGTTTTAGAGGAATTGCTTGGGGTTTGCACTTAGTATTTGTAATTAGAGCAGGCCCGCTGCGATCAGGGGAGGATGAGTTATTATAACGATCTGCTTCAGTACAGCTGTCATCAGCACCCTTGTGACTCCAAAGGAGAGTGCAGGGCCACGTACACACAGGGCACTGTTGGGCTCACAGGTCCTGCTCATCATGATTTGGCTATGATTTCTTCTTTATAACACAATGGCAGAAGGCCTGGCTGAGTCGCAATAGCGGATGTTGTAATGCCAGATGCTGTGCCTGAGGGCATCATGGATCCTCCACTGCTCACTTTAAAACAGCTGCCACGACACTGCAGCCACTCCATGGCAATGTACCATGCATTAATTGCAAATACGGACAGTGAAAGGAAAGGGGAGTTTGGACAAAGGGATGGCAGGGAGTGGAGAGAAAGCCTTGAAGTCTACTGAAAAGTAATGTGGTATTGTTAAAATGATGAAGCTCTCACTGGAGCTGCTACTAAATCCACCACTGTATGTCTTCTGCCTGCCCTTTTGTCCTCTTAATTTAGTTTATACATTTTCGAGGCTGAGAGGACTAAGATAAGCAACCTTGTGGGCTCTGGGTAAGGGAGGGTGTGTGGGGCCTGCCTGTGGTGCTAGTGGGATGAGGTTCTCCTCTGCACTAAAGGCTGGCAGAAAACTTTAAAAAATATTGTGCCAAGCATTTTTCTATTCAATTAATGAAAAATGGCACCCTATCACTCCTGCTGCCCTGCATATCTCCTGGCTGGAAAAAAAAATGAGCTGATTCCTGTGAGGCCGAAGAGTCCCTGTGTGATTGAGATGCAGTTGCCAGTCTGTGAGGTTGAAGAAGAGCTCCATGCTTTTTTTAAGCCTGCAGGCAGTTCTGTTGACTGACGCGGCCCGAATGCTTTCCAGGAATGCTGACATATTCTCATGTTATCACTTTTCATGCAAACTTTTCCATGAGAGCCTGCTTCTCATTGCTCAGCAATGCATCAGGGGAGAAGGAAAGAGAGGAGAGCTGTCAAGGCACATCAGTCGTTGTGTTTGTACTGGAAGGTATATGCATAATGAAGGATAACATTTTCTGGCTGCAGAAGGTTGTGATATCCCAGTGTGAGATGCCTGTGAGTGTATCTGGTATGGATGTGACAAGAGAGGATTTGTCTTGGGATACAGAGCATTTTTGCATCTGGTCCCTCGTGCAAATCAGGACAAGTTTGGCAGGGATTGAAAGTCCCTGATGATATATCTGGTGACCCAAATTAATAGTTCCAGATGGACTGGGGCCCTCATCACAGTTGGTGCCCTTGTTGACTGTGGGGCCAAAGCTGAATGAAAGGAGAGATTCATCATGGAGAAGGCCTGTGTACCTTGCTTTGCTCATGCCCTGTGGATGGAGAACTTTAATTCCTCAGCTTTATTGATGTGTCACACTGTACAAAAAATGGGCACTCCAATGTTGAAGCGAAAGGCAAGAATATTTGTGTGAGAGTGAACTCACTCCAGTCCCAGGACCCTTCCCACTTTGACGGTCCTTGCCCAACCCTGTTTCTTTGCAGGCTACTGAAGGGCTGTGAGACCACTGGGGCCACCTTTTCTCACAGGTAACAGGCATAGCTCTTCCCCCCATACCTTAACTGCAGGAAAAGACCATGCAGTCCTCCACTGCCTGTCAAGGAAGGCAGAGACTATGCCTGGGGGTCCTGGACACTGTTTTCTACCTTGGGTCAAGGTTTAGAAGAAAAATATTTTCCCTTTTGAGAGACTTATTGAGATACCTGAACTGGAAGTCAAACTTGGAAACATCTGTCAGCATATCCAGAATTTTCCTCACAAGACAGAGTGCAGCAGCCCTCCATAACAGCCTGGCATGCCTGAACAGGGGATGTTTTTTTTTCCCCTCTGTCTTCTTTCTGTCTCTTTGTTAACAGGTGAAAACCTGTCCTAAGGGCTGGGCCCTTGTTGAAAAATTCAGCTCAATTTAAAAAGAAAGCTTTGAGGAAACCCCAGCCCTTGGAAATCCCTAATTAATGTCCTAAAGGTCTGACCTTTTCCTCTGGGATCCTCCTTCCCCTTTCCTGATCTGAGTAGGCAAGCAGTGCTGGGAGAAAAAATAGAGTGGAAAGCTTCTGAAGTCAGACATCCCAAGCACCACAAAGTACCCTTGCAAGGCCTTGTTATAATCATTGCTTGCTTGCCCCATATGTTTGGCCATCCAAAAGGTTTAAGGAGTAACTGATCTGATAGCCTGTATGTGCCATTGATTTGTTAAGCTGAAGGGTTTTTTTTCTTAAATCCTATTAACAATAGCATTTGCAGAAGGAATGCAGATTACCCAGGCCTAATTGTATATCATTTGCATGAAGAATGAATTAAAAAGCAGCTTTGCAACACATTGACTCGGGATGTTATTGAGCCATTGAAGTCTCACGGCTGTGAGAGTTGGAGCTATTTAATTAGTGGGGGTGGGGTGTGTGGCTGGAGAGAAAATAGCGGAAAAGAGGTGTTTTAATCAATGAAGCAGAGAAATCACAACTGTTAGAAGATGCAAGATTATTCCTTTCAGGCAAATAACCAAACCAAATAACTCAAGGTCCAACTGTATGAGAACTTTGCTGAATGAAAACCTGGTATTTGAATTGAAGGGGCACAGTCATCTGGGAGTGTCCAATGCTGGTGCTTTCCCAGGGCCAGAGCTGTGGAGCTCTGCTCAGGGACTACCTTCAGCTTGGGGCACCAGCTGTTTTATTTTGTGTTTTTCTTTTGGTTAATGCAGCCCAGACTGCATCCTGAAAATCAGACAGGATGCTCCTGATGTCTCCTCTGGGTGTGAGGTTGCCTGCCTCATCCTGCCACAGGGTCTACAGGGCAGGAGCATTGTGGCTTGTTGTCAGGCTTGTGTGCTTGACCCCAGCTGCAGCAGGGCAAAAATGGTGACAGAAGCACTTAAGTAAATGGGGTGGGATCTCATAACTCTGTTCTTACCTGGCTCAAAGGCTGGCAGGGTGACTAAGGCATTTATTTTTCCTCTGCGAACTGTTAAGTCTCAGCTACAGAAGGGCTTTGTTGTGTTGCTTTCAGGTAGGACTCGAATGTGGAACATTTTTGTCACCTAAATATTTCTGCTTTTCACCTGACCATCAGGCTGCTGTATAGGGGGATATCTAAGGTAAGGTAACAGTAATGCTGCTAGGATCTTCAGGTCCACTTTCTCTTCTTTCAACAGATAACCATAGACACTACCCATACCCTTTGTGATGTTTGTGGTTCTATTTCTGTTCCCTTCATGTGCTGGTTAACAAGAACCTCATCTCAATACTATATTTCCCAAGGAAATATATGTTAATACAAGTAAGAATAAAACCTGCACACATTTGAGGCAGAATGTAGGATTTTTTAATGCCACAAGGTCTTAGGTACAGAGAAAGTAACTGAATTCCAATCATGGGGGAAAATAGATAGGCCATTAAAAATGATGGATTAGTTATTCCCATGACATATGCTTAAGATACATGTTAAATTAATTGCATATCTACATTCTAAGTTTCTTGGATACCAACATTTCTCTTTGCTTTTGGAGGGCCAGATTGTCTTTTTGAAAGGCAGCCCTCATCTAAAACCTCTTGAGAAGGCTGCCCTCCCAGATGCCAGTCTTGTGGTATTTAAGTTGAAGAGGGCAATTTGCTGGCAGACACCAAGGTATGTTAGCCCAAGCTCTTGAATATGGTGTACTGAAAATGAAGCAGACACATGATAGCTGGACCACACAACATGCATATTTGTCATAATCCCATGAAAGCAACACTTGTGTAAATAAAACTGACAACTATTGTAGATGAATTACTTATTTACTCACTGCAATATTAATTGTGTAAGTTTCAGCTATACGATCACCAGCCAATCTGTAATTCAGCTATCAAACACAGTATTTAAGGCAAAAGGAAAGTGGCACAAAATGTGAATTTCCTAGAAAAAACCCAAACTGCTAGGCCCACAAATATGGACCATGAAGAAAACCATTTTGGCAATTACAAACTCATGTTGAATCACATTAGTACTGAGACTTATCTTCAAGAAACAGTTCCTCTCTGCTTCAGACCATGAGGTACAAACCAGACACGTGTTTTTTTACCTCAATGTCAGCAGAGAGAAACTGAGTAAATGTCGCTGATTTGTAGCATGTCTTTTACTGCTGGCAAGGATGGATTTACAATCACTTAATCTACAGTAATTCATGTAGCCCTACAGACTGAGGTCAAGCTTAGATGGAAGGACAGTATCTTTCCTTTATTAGTCAGGCAGGTCTTTTAAATCTTAGAACATTTTTTGACAGCACATGATAGAGGCTGATTCTCATCCCTACCTTTGTTTATAGCTTGCATCTAGCAGACTCACCCTGACACAGGCACCAGTCTGTGTCTGTCACTCTTGAAAAGGAGCTTTTGGGTTTGCTGTCATGGAGTCAGGGAGCTGAGGGGAAGCAAAACTGAGAGGACCCTGAGAAGTTTTGGAGTCCTCTTTCCTGCTCTGGGTACACTCTAAAGGAAAGTTGGCCTTGAAAGGTGGTGATCTCTTATTGTTTGGAAAAGATTATGCCAGTGCTGAAGGTTATAAGTCCAAGTAGCCTGTATAGACATATCATTAAAAAGTTTTCCTAAATCTGAGCCTAGGTTGCAAACTGAGCCAGTTTCTTCTTGTGCTGCCTCACTGAAGCAGGAGAACAACATACCACTGTCTGCTGTAAACAATCTTGTGCGTACCACAAGATCGTGATCTGGACAAAACAGTCTCAATTCTTTTGATACCCCACATGTTGTGTTTGCCAATTTTTTACCTTCCCACCTCGCTGTTCCTCTGGATTCCTTTCACTTTGCCTCCACCTTCTGCAAAGTGTTGTTCCTCCATCTGTGGGCTGCACTGTGCCGGGTGGCAGGTGACAGCAGTCATACACTGTGTCATAGACACGACGGCCATCCTTGTGGTACCACCCTCCTCTCAGATCATGCTTAGCTTGTGGTTGGCCAGCTGCCCCCAGCCCTCTTCCCCAGCACTGCTGCTGGGCAGGTTGAGACTCCCCTTCCCCCCTCAGGGTGGCACTTGGCTTTGACCTTAGTGGCAGTCAGGTGATGGAGCTCATTCTGCTTGTCTTTTTTTTTTTTTCTTTTCTTTTTTCTCTCTTCTCTTCTCTTCTCTTCTCTTCTCTTCTCTTCTCTTCTCTTCTCTTCTCTTCTCTTCTCTTCTCTTCTCTTCTCTTCTCTTCTCTTCTCTTCTCTTCTCTCCTCTCTTCTCTCCCCCTTTTTTTCATTCAAATTTTAATCCTGCAACACATTGAAGGCCCTCCCAAATCTGTGGTTATTGAAAATTTTAAAATGTATTCCATATCTCATATCTCACTCTCTGAAGGAATTGATGGCATACCAGAGCAGCCCCTTTAATAGTAGTTCTCTTTTCTCCCTTGGTGTTCCCTTCTAATTTCACAAAGGACTGTTAATAATATTTTTTTCTGAGCAATGAAGCACCAAGGGAAGTCAGGCACTTGATTCTGGAGAGCAGCAGTCTTTTCCAGCTGCTCACAATAATGTAAGTGTAAACAGCTGGGCAAGCAGGACCGGCAGACATTTATGATAAATACCTGTCTCTCTCCCACTGCAAACGTCATGGGGCATCCCTCTGATGTGTGCACACAGTCCCAAGTAAAGGATTCTGTTCCTCTCTTCTGGTAAACTAAACATGTAAATATTGCATGTAAATATTAGAGACATACACTGATCTTTAAAAAATGAGTAAAGCCCTTTGATGTACAAACCTTAATTAAAGGTTAATACATAAATTATCTGATATCTTGAAGAATACTACATTTAATTCAGCAATAAATGGTGGGGATTTTTTGGCACCAGTCAGTATTTCTTTGCTTCTCTAACAAAGATATTTGAATGCTGATTTGTCTAAAATCTGAAGCAAGCTCCAGTGATGCAGTTACTAAGATCACCTTCATAGAATATTATTCTTATACATACACTGAATGTCCTCCACATTAAATTTAACCACTAACACAGACATGCACATGGCTTTATGTATATATAGACTTCTTATTTTCTCCTGGGATAATCTTCCAAGAATGCTGTGGAATCTGTTACATCCTCTTTAATATTTGTACATGTTTTTGAACCATTTTTGTGTTTGTTTGCTTATATCCTGCCTTGTAAAAAAACATCCGTTATTTCTTAAATTTAGCCTTCCTTGTTACAGAGGTGTATATTTTGCTAACAGGCTGTGACTACCCTATCCTTCCTGCTAGCAAAATATGCACCTCTCTGTGATGTGAGGCAAACAGAAGAGCTTCTAAATTGAGAACTGGACATCTGAAAATGGATACAGTAAGGAATTAGAGAGAAAACTCATTAGAGTTTTCTTTCAAAAGAATATTGGAAATGCATCTCACCTTCAAAGTTGTAAGAAATTATTTTAGATGTTAGTTTCTGTTAAGAAATGCTCTTTCCACTTGGGCATGACACAAACAGAGAAACAAGACTGAAGAGTCCAGTTAATTAAAGGCAAAGCAAAATGTTGAGAAATGGTTCAGGCAAGCCTGGGAGACTCCTGAGCAGTCTTAATGCTTGAGTCATGCTTTGTACACACCAATTAAGTCTGCATCAGCTATATTAAAAAAATCCATACACCTATGAAATTTTTCATTTAGAGTTTATAACAGTGATAATGACCTTGGTACAGAACATTTTCTGGGTATTAATGACAAAGTGGAGTTAATGGTCCTTGACTGCACCTTGAGCCATCCACACCTCTCAAATGGTTATTAATCCCCAGGGGTAAGATTGCACCTCTGTAATGAATTTTAGATATTATTTTAACCAATACATGTTTATGCACACTGACAGCTGAATGTATCACTCATAAATTCTGCTATTATGATGAAAATAAATTTAAATATTAAGTAGCAATGTTCTGATATATATTATGTGTTCGCCTAAAGGTCCAGTGGTCTCCAATACATTTTTCATTTAAAAAAAACCACTTTTCCTCTGTCATGTGTGCAGAAGAGATGGTGTCTTGAAAAAGGTTTCTTGATGAAACCATGTGTGCAAAGATTATTAAAATCTGGCCACAAACACAGCTACAGATCTGTCTTCCCTTTTCTTCCCTGCTATACCAGTTTGCTGCAGTGTATTCAATATGATACATACAACCTTCTCTTTGTGAGATCTGTAATGCTTGGGTATTGATAGGGTGCATCTTTGAAGGAGAGTTGCAGGTGATGTGTTTTTTATGTAATCTCTTCTTCTTATCACTGCATCAATTTTTTTAATGGCACAAAGACTACTTCAAGATTTTCAAGCTATTAATGGTCATTAAGATAACCTTTTGCATTTTTTAACATAGGGAAAAATAAAGACTACTGTTTGCTTTTTTTTCTGAAAAAATACGATAAAATCTTTTCGGGTTCTGAACAGCTGTCACTGGAAACAGGGTAGAGGCAATGAGACCAGACATGGGATTTGAAATTCTGTTTTATTGCATGCATGATACTTGTGATGGTAAGCCAAGGGTCACTAGACTTGGAGCTGACCTTGGCAAAACATTTCAGCTCTCATTCCCTTACCTGCATGTGCTTTGGTTCATTCCAAGCTTGTAAGCATCCTTTGCTCTGGAAAGATTGTGCTGAATCACTCAGGAGTATCTAGGCACCTGGAGTTCTTCTCCCTTCAAAATTGCACAGTCACAAAAGTAACTGGTGTCATGGAGGAGTCCAGAGCTGTGTCATCTGAGATAGCTTAACTTCCTAAAACCTGTAAGGGTCCCCAGCACGGGTTCTCTTTGCACAAGAATGGGCTACCACATGGCAAGGAGTTAAGATGTATGCAAGTTGTTAATACTCGCGTGGAGAGCAAATCCTGGGCAGCAATTTCTCCTCTGTCCAACTGGTTCTAGTGGACTAAATTCTCACCTGATTTCAGTCAGCAGCTAACATTTTCCTGAATGAAAATTTGTTTCACAGCCTCTGATCTTTATATTATGCAATTTTATGACTAGTTAATTCCAGCAAAACATGTCTTACTGCTCCAAACTGCTTTTTGTGATAGCATAAGCAGGTTATGACAAAAAGCGTTTTGTCATTTGTCTCAGAAAAAAAAGCATGGCTAGAATATTGATCAGTAATATACAGCAGTCTTTGTATTGTCTTTATATTTGTGCAACAGTAAATACTCGAGATTTTCTGATAAATACCTCCATTTTCTGGACTCAATTACCATAATTCCATTAATCAGATTTTCTAGTTAGCACATTACATGCAGAAGCAGTCTCTACATTCAAACACACAAATGACTGAAAATAACTTCCTGCTTTGAGATGCATGTGTCAGTATCTGTCAAATTGTCAACTAATTTTAAATTTTAATTAGTTGCAATTTTTTTTAAAGCTCTCAATGCTTTTATTTCAGACAAAACTCAAGTCGTCCTCCAGCCTTGAGCTGCAGGATTCCCTGTGTACGCTGTTTGCTCCAGAACTACCCATCAGCCTGATGTAACTGTAATAGGATCTGATCCATATGTCTCAGGAAATGTTTAAATGTGGATGGAATCACCCATGAAAATAGGAGATGGAAATTTTCTCAACAGAAAAGGAGAATCAGGGGAACATGGTGGCAGCACAATGAGGAGACTTCTAATAGGAGAGTGTCTGTCAAATCCACCTGGGCTTTAGCACTGGACTGACTGAACCACTAAGCATCGCCGTGCACCTGATAAGGTGCCAGGGACTCACACTGCCAGGACAGCTGCCCTGAAGGTGTGCTTACCCCTGTGTGGCTCATGGGGCTGGGGACAGCACAAAGCCCCCGTGACCTGCTGGCTAGAGAGTGAGAGCAGATGGACATCAGCGCGGCCAGCACAGCATCTCTGGGGGAAATGTCTTCTAAATACTCTGCCACAGGTGTGAAATGTGCAGCCATCCAGTGGCAAATTTTCAAGGGAAGCTATGGGTGTGTCATTGCCATGGAGTTTACACACAACATCTTGTAAAGTTAAAATCTTAATCCTGGCTTTACCCTAGCAAAGGGTCTCTAATGCACATTTTGTGTGTTAGCAAGCTCCCTCCCTATTACTGTCATTGAGTTTTAATAGCACTGGCTTTCATGATGATAGGGGGAGGGAAGTGACAAGAGTGACCTTGAAGTAACAATAACCTTGCAAGCACATAATGCCATTTATCACTGCATAGCTCCTTTCATTAGGAGATCTAAAGCTGCCTCACAAAGATAGGCTTTTGCAGCACTGACACAGTGAAGCCCTAATCCCTTCCTGGGACACTGTGATCGTATCACAATGCAAATCATTACCACCATACACTCCCCATATTGGTACAGTTTGATGTCTTTTGTTGAGGAAATTATCTAATTAATATTTTTCATAGTTTTCATCTTTAATCCCTGCTATTATCTTTTGCTGATATCTACCCATCTGTTTTTCTAAGCATTTGCATTTTCTCTTTCATTATGTGTATAAACAGTCCCCTTTCTAAAGAAATGAGACATATTGCTTTTTTTTTAATATCAAATTATTTTCTGCAGAAAAGCCAGGCAAAAGGCAATTCTCATTTGGTGTAAAAATAAATGTAGTCGTTAAATTCTGCCTTCTGGTAGTTTACAAATGAAATCTGCTAGTGGTCAATGCCTGTGCAACCCTGTGAACTACAGTGCAATAGCTCTGTATCATGGCAAGATTTGCCACATCCAGATTTGTAGCAATTCAACTTACAGTGGGCAAGAAATAATTTAATTAATTTATTTTCCAAACCCTACTGAGTGCTTGCTAAGTTCCATGCAGCTGTTCTGGAGACTGCCTTCTTGCAAAATTGTGACATTTGTAAAAGCTAACCTAGATTTTATTTCCCTTTATTTTATGGATACTAGATTCCTGTTAATTTATTTATTCAGCCCTATCACGCAGATTGCTCACCTGCATCCATCTCTGTGGCAGCAGCAACCTTGACACTGCTGACTGCCAGAGGCCAAGGACTGTCTCAGATTAAATATGTGAGTCCCTGTGGTGAACTCAAGATGAATGCACCCTGTGTGTTGCATACAGTGGCTGCAGCCCCCACAGAGACCGAGCACTGGCTGAGGCAGCAGAAGGGGCTCAGGTGTGGTTAGGGTGCTCTCAGTGCTTGGTGGGATGTGGTTTGAGGAGAGCATGTGGTTTAGTGTGCCCACGAGTGAGGCATCTGCCTGCCACAGTGGCTGCCCTTGGTTTATTTTGGCTTTATCCTGATTAGCATGCAAGTAGCAGGAAGGTGGCTGGGAGTGGGGATTGAAAAGCATTTTATCTCTTTTTTTTCCTAACTGAATCTAGGATGTTGAACAGTGCTAATGAAGAGCAGGTGAGCAAGTGGGTATGTGGCAAATAATCTCCAATATAGCTCTTCCAATTATCACTTTTAATTTGCAATTCCTGGCAGCATTTATTTATTCTCACTCAAGAAACTGTGCTAACACCTTGCCATTACAGAAAGCCTCCTTTTCAGAAAGGCAAACCTTTCCAGAAATGACTGAAAGAGTTCTAATGGAGACTAGGCATCCTGATACCTTTGGCAGCTTTGCCACTCAGCCTGAACACGCTCCTGGATGCTACTGGGTGCCCTTGAGTGTTCCTGGGTGTCTGTCAAGGCACTGGCTCCATGCAGCAGGGAGTGCAGAGTGGTGCAGTCACAGTGCAAGCTGCTCTCACAGGGCAGTGGCCACCTCACAAGATATTCAGATGTCACTGAAATGCCTCTCTGTGTCTCCTGCCTGCCTGACTCATCCTGACTTTTCAGAAGGCAGGTCATGCCCAAACCCTACCAGGGCAGTGAGGGAGCTGCAGGGAGCAAGGCGGGTTGTGGACTCTCCCCACCTCTGCCTATCAGCTACACTGTGACTCAGCTCCATGAGTGAAGATGTGTTCCAGTTGTGGGGGCCTCCTGGTTCTTTCCAGGGCTCTCATCCATCCTGGAATGGCATGAGCACTGGTGAGCCCTGGCTTGTACATCTGCACAGCCCTGGCAGACCTGTTTGGAAGGTGGTCTGATCTGCAGGTGCAGGTGCTACCAGAGCTCAGCCATCTTTGCCCAGCCCTCAGTCCCCAGCAAACTGCTGTCCTGTCTGTAATTGCAATACTGCAGCTGGGCATGCTCACAACAAGACAGAGTTTAATAGCTCCCGTCATTTGTCTGTCACAGCAAGCTGCACATCCGAAACAGGGTGATTTGAGAAGGGCTGGGCATAACTGAGGGCTGGGAAGGGTCGTCTTGTTTCAGAGGGCACCCACATTAAAGGGAGCTTTTACAATTTGAGTACAGTAACATTTGCATGGCCGTGCTTAATCTGACAGTTATTTATTGCTCTGGGTTAGATAAAAAACTCCACATAGAAAGGAATCAAGGCCTGAACTCAATATGTGCCAAAATCCACAGATGGCCCTTCTTCATGAAGGCTGGAGAAAGGCAAGACAGACCTTCAGCACTCACCAGATTGCAGAACCTGTACCTGCTCCATACCTGCTCCGTATCTGCTCCCTGTGTCTGGCTCCTGCAGCCTCACCCAATGGACAAATGGGATGGCAAACCAAAATGACAGAGGAGACCAGGAGTTCCCCAATCCACAGCAGCAGGATCTGACCTTCAAGACCTTGGGAGTTCTTAAAGAAAGCTGGGGTGTGGATACAAGCAACAAATCACAGAGATGGGAGCGACCTACAGCAAAGCACGTATATCTCCACCCTGATAATGCAACCCTCTCAAATGCATTCTCAGGATTGTATAACCTAGAGATGGAGGTAGCAGAAGATTTCAGATAGCAAGAAAAAAGCCATAGAGGCAGTTGTGCTGGGAGGTGGGGTCTGGAGCTATTTCTGAACTTAAATTCAATTAATCTGCATCTGTTTTTCAGAGAAGAATCTAGCTTTTAGAAAAGAAAATTACCTGTGATCTTTTTGAAACGGAACATTTGAGTTTTCAGTTGGAAAAAATGCTTTCCTTTAAAGAGTTTCCATAACATTCAATAGGCTATCCACATTGCCCATAGCCTGAAGACAGCTTTGTCTATTTTCTTTAATTTTCTCAGAAAATGGAGAAATTTTTATACAGCAAAAAATAATTATTTTTGAGCTAGCAAACTGGTGTCCCAATTACTTACTTAGCTGTTAAAGTCCAGCTGGAGCTGAGGTATAGCTTTGGAAAATGAATGCTGGTCCTTACAGGGTTGCAGGAAGAAAGATTAATCCTTCTGTTAGAGGGAAAAGGAGGACAGTAGAACCTAAAATTGGCAGGAGACTTTAAAATACTCAAAGGATGTCATATATCTAATTTCCTATACATGCTTCTCATCTATATCAAAACCCCTTATCTGAAAGAATAAGCAGAGGCACTTCCCCATGGAGAACAGCAGCTTCAGTGTTTCTTGACCAGAAACTGCCATCTCTTGGACAGAGGCATGCCCTGGTCAAGGGCTCTGATTCCATGGACCACACCAAAGGTTACACTTTCCCTGTAGCTGGTGGTCTTGGCCCTCACTTGAGCTGACCAACCTGTCTCTAAATCTGCTGCTCTTCTACATGAGTGGGAGAGGGGGCAAGGGAGCTGAAATTTCTGCATCTGGATAGTCAAATTGGTCAGATTAACCTTAATTAGCAAGATATGGTGTCTTGATAAATCCCCAAACCCCAAAATTTCTGTTCCAAAGAGGCTAGGATTTTAAATATCTCTAGGAAACCAAGTCATAAACAAGAGGACCTAAAGCTGCAAAAGAGGCAACAAATGTGAAAGACACGACAATGTGAAAGGTAATTCCAGCAGGTGGAATTAGCCATGATCATTTGGCTTTCTTCCTTCTCCACAGGCAATTGCATACACACAGTAACATTTGGCAAGCCCAAATGCTGATGCTAATTGACACACCAGATGTTCCTGGTGGGCCAGGAACGCTCTTTTCAGCTCTTACTCCCAATGCAGCTGGCAGTTCTCCTTGTGCTGCATCCCAGGAAATGGTACCTGATGGATACATTGAGGGGTTTCATGGCTTTTTGTCCATAAGGATGGAGTTCTCCCACTCTGGCATCCCATGCCCAAAGTGTTGTCCACCAACATGTGTGATCATTCACTTTGGGGATCTCACTCTGCATTGTTTGCTAGTGAACCTCATGTTTAAACACACACAGTCATCTTACCAGATAAACAACTACACTTTGAATAAAATGTAATTATTCTGAGAATATCTGACATCAGGTAAACTTCACTTGTTTTATCCAGTTTTGTGTGGAAAACAGCCGGCTTTGCATGATGTTTGCAAAACCAACACTAGCAAGTTCATGCTTGTGTCAAAGCTTCTGGAGCCTTTGGAATCCCACAATGTTTTGAGACAAGAAGCTATGCAAGTGCATAGGATAGGAACTACCAAGAGGGAATGAGGGTCTCCAGGCCATATTTCCACAACATAATTTTGAATTCCTAACAATAACATAAGCCTCCCTGATTCAGCATGTTTTTGCTCACACACATGGTTTGCTTCTCATGTTAGATGGTCAAACCACATACAGGGTCATCTGAAAGCCACAGGAGAATGATGTGGTTGCTCTGGATTAATTTTAGTGATATTGAGTTTTGCCTGAGCACTAAATCTGCAGGGCAGGACAAATATATAACTGCATATTGCAACATATAGCTATACTAGATGGACTAGATGTCGTTTAATAAAAAAAAAAAAAATCTGTCAAACTCCATTTAGTCCAAAAGGAGGATGAAGGAAAGAAAGAAAAATTGTTCACTCTATTGTATTTTCAAAGCATTTGCCCTTTCAGTGAATGTCATGAGCAGGGAATGTTTCCAGCAATCAATACTTGGATGGGAGGAAGCTTTCCAGCTCTGCTGAGTGGCTTTCACAGCAGCTGTGGTCAAGATGGAGGGTTTGTTGTTTTGTTTTTAAATTTTATTTCCTTGCCCTGTAATATTCGTTGATGTAAATATTAATATAGACCTGATGTTCATCTTTTCTTTGCAATATTTTGCACAGAAAGAGTTTTTCTCCCAATAAAATGAACAATGCCTGAGAATGCAGGAGAAGATGTGCTGACTGGTTTTGGTTTCCCTATGACCAACAAAGGAGGTAAGGAAAAGAAAGAGTTCACCTGGGAATGGCTCACAGCTCTCTCCTGTCAAAAGGACAGTTTAGCAACAAACTGGAAGAGGGGCTCAGGTGCAGATGAATGGAGGGTGCCTGCCACATTCCCAGGAAGGTGGTGCTGGGCCCTGAGGCTCCTGCTGCTGTTCTCCAGGGATGACTCCAGCTCTGGGCTCTCAGGTGGCTGAAGCAGCAGTAGGATCAGCTCAGGCCCAGCCTGTGAGCTCTCCCATGGCCTGGCCACTCCATGAAAGGCCAGGCTGGGAATACAACTCCTGCTGTGCTGTGCACTTGGGCTGCCCTGGGTGGGTGCAGCCAATGCCTTTGCAAACTGGAGCTCCAGTGCCTCTGAGGAAGGCACCATGAGCATCAAACACTCTCATTGGCAAGTCTTCTGGAAAGATACAGAGTGGCTTCCTGCTAGCTCCTCTTGATCTGACCATACTGTTGTTGTGCTGATGAGATTTCCACACTGATGCTTTGTTTATGCTGAACACAAACAGTGGCACACGATGTGTGGTCCAAGGAGATCTGAGCAAGTGAGCACTGAACCAAATCTGGGACGGATTAGAGCCTGTTATGGGATGTACACTGATGTTACATTTGTGTTGCAGTGCTGTAACATTTGAATCACGATGTCGTGATATGCAAGATAAAGGCTGGGGGGCCTTTATGGTACAATCTTTATGGCTCTGGCACTGCACAGTGAAAAGCTGCAGAGATGAGAGGGAGCTGTGAGCAGGAAAGAAAAGCCATTAAATGAAAGCTCTTGAGAGTCGTGTTTAGCGTGAAAGACTCATAGGACTGTGTATTTTTAAAGGAATTAGAGATGGGCTTGAACCAGAACTCCTAGCTCCAAATACCTTCACTTGGAGCAATATGGAGCCAGATTTATCACTTTAACATACTTCTGCTTGGACTCTTCTGCCCTTTTTCTCTGTCTTGGCCTTGTGGAAAGCCCACGTTCTCCAACAGAAGTGAGGGGATCAGGTCTTTGCACCAAAGGTTGCAAACTCCCTGTGGGGCCTGAGTGGAGGCTTGCTGAGGAATAGCCCATTGCCCTGAGGGCAATAAGAGGACAGTCCCAGTGCTGGAAAAAAGAAAAAGGTGGGTGAGTTGAGGTTGTTTGCCTCTTACTGCCAGCCTCATTGGCTGCAGCTCTAGGTTTACACATTTTCTGCTTCCTGCTGTGCCACTGCCTGGATACAAAAGTGAGCATCACGTTGGGTGATCCAGAAGGACGTGGTGAATACTTCAGGTGTCCTGACAGCAGCTCCCTGTGTGTCAATGGACTTACCTTGGTACAAACTAGGTATTAAAAAAAATGCGGAAAATCTAGGTTTAAAAGTCCAAATCCACAAATACAGTAATTTGCCAAAATTTAACAAATTGTAGTTTTGCATTCGTGTTTTCATAGACAGATGAATGAGAAAGAGGTTTTTTAGAAAGTTTGATGTTCTGGACTTAAATTAATTTTGCTTTTAATTTCTACAAGATGTTCTTTTTCTTGGGTTTATTCTGTCACTTATTCCCATGGTGGGACTGAAATTGTCTGGAGTTGTTTTTTTTTGTGACGATGTGACTGCAGTGACTGTGGCTGTATTGCAGCACAGTAGCAACAACACTGGAGTTACCCAGGGTGATCCCTGCTTGACACACATTTGGTTTAAAGCAAGAGGGCAAAGTCCAGAAGACTTTTGTGCATCCCTGAGTGAGCTGCTGATAACCAATCCAGCAACACTATCATTTGCACTTCATCTGTGCTTCGAGATCAAGTTAGGCGTCAGGTCAGAGTGTACTAATCAGGACATAGATAGGGAACAAAGACAGCCCTTCCTGTCAGTGCTCCAGAGGCCTCATCCTGGGTGATCTGGAATAGCTCCCTAGGCTGGTGGATCTCAGTGAAGCAGAGCTGATTTGCTGAGGCTGAAGGTCTGGCTGTTCGCACCCAGACACGTGGC
The DNA here is from genome assembly GCA_013400575.1 of Peucedramus taeniatus. NCBI lineage: Eukaryota > Metazoa > Chordata > Aves > Passeriformes > Fringillidae > Peucedramus > Peucedramus taeniatus. The sequence goes on from WBNO01011032.1 coordinate 45,704, forward strand.
AGATAAAGCACACAGATACACACAATGTGGCAGCTGTGGGCTGGGAGGGTGACACAGCACTGCTGGGCAGAACAGCACGCTGTCCAGCTCACTGCTCCCTTGGCCAGCACCAAGTGGTGTTAAATGGGTCATTGCTTTTCCTTACTACAGAAAATGCCCCTATCTTATGTGCAGGTGTATCAGGAGGACTCTTGTCTTGGGGAGACTCAGCTTTGGGAACAAGCAGGGATCTTCTAATCCTCTGTTGTGCAACCCCTGGGGTTGTCATCAGTGCCAGGTCAAAATGGCTAAGTGGGATGCACATAAAATGCTACCAGTCCAAAGTGCTATTTGATTTTAGTAATCAATAGTAATCATAGTAATTATTTGCTGCCCCTTTGAACAGGTGTAAATAACTGTGTAACACATATAGCAAAGAAGAGCTATCTTCACATGGTGTGCTTTGACTTCTTTGCTGGATATAGCTCTGTTTCTCTAGATTCTGATGCCTTTCTTTGACAACATCCATCATTGTCTGAAGTGGAATCACTACTTTTGAAAGCATTCAGAAAAAAGGTATGCATCCTTGTTAAGGGGAGTGGTCAGCCAACTCTGTACCAAGGAAGCTGTCTGATCCTTCACTCCATCCAGTGAGCAGCTCTGCCTGCCTGCCTGTCTGCTGGCTGCCCTGCTACCCTGGCCATTGCTCATCTGCACAGTCCTGCCTCACCCTATATCTGCCCTGAGTCACTTTGTCCTGTGCCTACAGTGACCTCACATCATTGTATAACTGCTCTCCCACTGTCCTCTATTACTCCATTGCAGCACTTCAACACTTTCTAATGCATTTCCATTACTTTCAGTTATTATTTCTTTGCAGGGTCTTTTGTTTAATCTCCATTTGAGTCAGAGTTTCTCTATATTACTTGATGCTTTTCTTTCTACCTTCCATTCCCTTTTGCCCTGCTTCCCTCTTTCCCCCATCTTACATGAAACATTTTCTGATCCATTGCTTCATATTCCCTATTGTGCTCCATCCCATGACTCACTGCACAGGAAATCTCAGTTGTTTGCTTAGGATGTTCTGGAGGGCAGGGGCTGAGGTCTGGAGAGAAAGAGGTGTAGGAGAGATTCAAAGAAGTTTGGAGGGAGACAAGATCTATATTCACTTTAAAGCCTTGCCAGCTGATGCTCTTGAAAATAATCGATTGTTCCTGCTGTTTTTTTATTCCGTGTTTTCTCCTAGGAAAGGAAGCATGCTGTCCTCCACTCCTCCAAGAAGACACATCCAGTATGGCACAACTAACCAAGAAGGCTCGGGTTCAGCTTTCAGTTTTGAGCCTCTTGTCTTTCCTAATCTGTAGAATACCTTCAGATGAGAATTTCCCCATCCTAATAACTATGAGATGCTGTGACTGTTGTGGTCACAGGGAGGAAGAGGAAGCCTCTCCCTTTGCTTGCTTGTGGTTGGTTATGATGCTAATGGTGGTAGTGGGAAATCCACTAGAAATCCTTGATTTTTCCAATCAGAAGTAATTTAAGAGAAAGAAACTGCCCCAGAGCCAGCAGCACAGGAATTTGAATGTGGGTTTTTGCAGTTTTGACCAAACCCTTCCTTATACCAGCTCCCTCAGACACTTGGGAAAGATACTGCTTTAGTTCCAGGTCAGATGGAGGACAAATGTTTGAAGTTGGCATGAAACAGCTCACTGTCATTATTAATGACCAGGGGCTTGACTGTACCTGGTGAGTAGCTCTTATATGTGTTGAGAACAGCACCTCTGTTGTGGGAAGGGCCCTGAGCAGTACCTGAGGGCTCACTTCTCTGCCCTCTGCATCCTGCAGGAGAGAAATTACTGACTTTCCTGAATTCAGCCAGTTCTGGTGGCTTCAAGGTTGTGGAGTTCCCATATGCATTGCTATTTCTCTTCTGGAAGGGAAGAGACACCTTGGACGGAGCAGGGATAAAGCAAAGGAGTTTAAAAATAGAGTTGTGGCAACTCTATTCAGAAGTGTGGAGTGAGGGGAAGTGTTTCCATGTATTGCACAACTTCCTGATTCAAGCAGTTCTTTTCAGCGAGCCCCGGGCAGGCAGAAATTTGCAGCATTTTGTGTAACAGCAGCCCATGGCACCCTCCCCTCCGTGACCTCTTCCTTATACACTGAGCCTCAGGGAAGGCAGGAGCTGAAAACTGAGCTGCTCTGGGACTTTTCCAATTCATAAAAATTTGCTGCTGCCACCTAGACAAAGGAGATCTAAGAAGGCAAGGGAATCTCCTGAACTCAGCAAGTTCAAATTCCTGCTCCCATCATCCATGGCAGCAGCCTTGTCCTCAGAGGGAATTGGATTAATCACATTGTCCACAGCTTTGAGCTGCTTGCTGGGTGCTGCAACACCAGACCAGAAATCCTGAGTGCTCAGAGGAAAACTCTGCCCTCTTGCCCTGGTAGTGAAACCTCCATTATTTGTGTTGTGTTTCAGACAGCTGTCCTAGGTGGCCCTTGTCTTGTGTTGCCCAATGCTGTGCAAAGAATAGGAGTTTGTTCTTGCCCTAGGGAGTTTGTTTTTTGATGAAGGAAACATCAGAGGTTGTATTTTAGGAAGAGGTGAGACTGAAAGTAGCAGAGAAAAGTAGCGACTTCCTTGCAATCACTTGTTGAGGTCAGCTCCTCAGAGGTTGTCTTAACTTGGAGGATGCCAGTAAAACAACAGCACATGGTGAAGCAATGGGAGTAAGTCTGGGATAGGGCTGTAAGGAGTGGAAGTGCAACATAAACAGATTTTCTTGCTTCAAGTGTGTAAAATTCAACTATCAAGAAAAACTGCTTGATAAAAACAGTTTTTCTTGATAGATAGATAGATAGATAGATAGATAAAAGATAGATTCTAGATAGATCGATAGATAGATAAAAGAAAAAGAGGAGGGACCACCACCTCCTCTCCACTTTAAAAAAATAAAAAAGTAAAAGAAAAACCACATTTGCCTTGTCCAGAAGACAAAAGTAACTTCCAGCTGTCACAGCAGGCTGAGTGTGCCCCCAGGCTTTCTGTATCTACCAAACACCACCACAGAGAGCTGCAAGGTGTCCTACCAACAGCACACACTGCTATCTTTAAGGCAGCAGTTTTCACAGATAGCAGTACTTCCTCTTATCTTGAAAGGTGAATGCTCACCTCTAAATGGAATTCATGCATGTGTAAGAATTAGTGGTAAGGCAAGGATAAAAGCCTGGGAAAGGCAAGGAATATTTTTCTGGGAAGAGTTTTGCCATATCCTGTAGGCAGCCATTACAAGTGACCATCAGCCTTGGCTAGAGAACATTTGTAGTGGGAGCTTCCACAGGTACATGTGTCCATTTTAAATGGACGCATTAAAACATTCAGAAACAGTTCATTCAGAGTCAATAACCACCTCAGGAAAAGTCCTGGAGCCATCTTGGGACACAGAAGTATAAATACATCCTTTATTTAGATGTAATAAACAGTACTGTTAAGAGTGAAGTCATGAGTTTGCTCTCCTGAGTAGTTGTACCTTGTTCTGAGGGACACCTCTCTGACCTGGGTGGTGTCTATAGCACAGAGAAACTGGAGACAGGACCACAGGGCACAGGGAGTATTACACCAGCATCCATGAGCCCCACTGCATCCTAACAAGACACAGACTTTCCAAAGTATGGCATGGCACTGTGGTGGGGCACTGTCTCCAACAGCTACAGAGCCCAGCTGGAACATGTAAACTCACAGGAGAGGTCTCTGCAGAAGTGGGAATGGGCCCAGTAGATATGAGTCAGGATCAAATGGCTAAATTTGCTCTCTTATGAGTAAAGAAGCGCTGAGAGGAACAGCACATCTTTTTTTGCTAGGTAGGTAGTAGGACTGGAAAAGGACTTGAAGAAGTAAAACTGGATCATCAATCTGCCAGTTATACTCTTGAATTTGGTACCATATGATCCCTGCACTTGACTTAAAAATCCACTCTTTGATCACATGAATATTCTTCAGGCAAAGCAATGTTACTACTTTTATGGTTTGGGTTATTTTAATCAGTCTGTCAGACTAATGTGCAGATTAAATACCGGTGCTTGCATGGTTTTCTGTGTGACTTTTAGAGCAGAAAGACTATTATATTTACAGCAATATCTTCTTTTGAGACAGTTGATGCTCCCAGTCTATTTGAAATCCAAGAGTCTCTATGAGCATGCCTGATGTTCAAAACAGGAAGATTTGCTAAATTGTTGTAGCCAGGGCAAAGCTGGGCACTGACAAACACTACTTCCCTCTCTCCAATGCACTCTGCCAAGTGCTTAGTGTCTCTGCCACAGCAGTTCTGGGTCCTTTCTCAGACGAGACCCACACTAAGTGTCCAAAAATATACAGAAATGTGCCTGTGCCTGAGAAGTGTCCGTGGGAAGCTGTTGTCACTGAGTCTTGGTTCCCAGACTACTGAGTCCTCAGTAGTCTCAGCAAGCAGAGCCACATTCTTCAGATGAAAGGCTGCTGCATGCTGCACTACTAGTGATGAGCCCTGCAAGCTGTCTCTGCTCAGCTGAAGCATACAAATGGCAAGGTAATGTGCCTTGGTGGGCAGAACAGGAGATCTTTAACCCATCTTCCAAGCTGATCTGCTCTGTGACTGTGCGCTCTTGGTAACTTGGTTCCTAACACCTTGGGTTAAGTTATGTGTGCTGCCATGCTGACTCCCGTGGTGCTCCCACACTGCTTGCCAGCCCCTTGGCCACCCCAGTGAGCATGGCTGTAGATAGGATCCCCAGGGATGAGAAGTTTCCTCACTTAGCATGTTCTGCCTAACAGAACTGCTCTGGCAGTCCTCCCAAAGGAGGACCCAAACATGGCTTTTCACCAATAAGAGCTGTGTGTGTTGCTTTGGGCTGTAAAATGGGGAGTTCCAGAGTTGCTTATCCCATGGTTATTGCTACAAGTTTATTCCCTCTGACCTCCTGCACTGCACCCTGATCCTGCCAGGCTCACAAGGCATTACACTGCAGTGTAAATCCCTGGACAATAAAAGTTGATGTGTCCAAGGAAAACAGAGACAGCAACATTTACGCGCTTTGAGCAGCTATAAATGCACTGTGCTGTGGATGAGTTAAGCATTTTCATAAGACTACCTTGGTTTTCTGTCATTGCTTAGAGATTCCCTCAAGGCCAGTGCACCAAGAAGGCCCTGAGGAACCGCTCCAGTCTTGTGGTCTGTGTGCTGGAATTGATCTCAACAGGGTACTTGTGGCTGCACAGCAGACCTTTCTCTAGACACTCTGCTGTGGTGTTAGAAGCCCACACATTTCATGAGCTAGTTAGCTGCTTAGGTGGTTGGCTACTTAATCTCAGAGAAGAACACAGCCTGATCAAATACAGAAGATAATGGATCTCATAAAATGCAAAACAGCAATCCTGCAACAGTGGTGTAGAATTTCAAACAGTCCCTCTTCTGTTCATAGATGGACTCTAGGTACTGTGTATGAATACAGGAGAGTACTTCCCATCAGATCTCACTCTTTTCTGTCATCTTCCCATTCCCAGATCCTCTGTGAGGTGAGGACCCAAGCCCCTCCTCTTTAAGCTCTTCAGCAAGGGTATCATTCATTGTGAAGGTGGCAAAACTGGGCTTAGCATGTACATGAAACTGCAATGGACTCATAATTTCACAGAAGTTTAATCCCTATACATCTGAGTAGAGGGGAAAAAAGGGTCTGTGAGGCAGATGCTTTTAAGGAGAAGCATCTGCCTCATAAATTTATAAAAGGCACCCAAATGTACTTGGAAAATGTTCCCACTGCTCCTTAATCAGAATGTATTCTTTTTGAAGCCATCTGGGACACGCATGTTGTCCATTTCAGCTCAGCCAAGCAGAATTGTCATCACTGTGGTTCAGTGCATTCCCTCTTCAGTGGCTTATTTTGTACATGGTCATGAAGATGGATTAAAGAGTTGATAAAAAATTTGGAGCAGTTCTGCCCAAATTCTGTAGAAGGAGATTATGAAAAAGAATAAAATCAAATGTCAAAAACATCCCTGAATTTTAACTGACACTGCTCTATTTATAGAGAAACATGTATCAACAGCCTGCTCTATCCTTGCACAAGTTTTATCTTTGTGTCAATGCATTTTTTTAATATGAGTTATTTTTTGGTTTGCACTATGAGCAGAATCCTTCCACACTAGATTACTCCACAAGTTTTTATAAAATGCTAGACATCTGTAACCATAAGTAATACTAATAATATCCCTGCATAAACTTTTAATTCTGTTCATGGAAAAAGTATGATACTCAGTTTCCAGGTCCTTCCTTCCTGCTTTATTTTGTGTGGTACAGACTGGACTTTCACCTGGTTCAGTAGTGCTCTTAGGACTGTTTTAGGCTTTGATTTCTCCCCCTTTTCCTTTTCCAGACCTGGCTGACAGAATAGCCCCAGTGCAACAGGTTTGAGTCACAGTCCCTCTGGAGCAACAATTGAACGGGAGCAGAAGGGGATAATGGCTTCCACAGCAAATTTATGCTTGTTGAGGTTGGACCTTGCACATGTCCTTGGAGGAGATGCATTTTCCCCTTTATGACCTTTGACCACTTCCAGAGACACACAAAGAACTAGTGCATTGTCATTAGAATGAGGTATTAGAATAATCTGAACCCAGAAAATTTCTATTTGGCTTCATACCAGGAACTGCTTGGGAAGGGCTCTTCCCAAAGACTGAGAGGGGACTTTCCAGATCACAAGCAGTTTCTTCAGTAATTCTAAAATCAGTACATCTGAGTGACATGTCTGGTACAGCCTGGATAAACACTCAGGTACAAATTTCCCATGCATGTTGTAGCCTGCCTGGGTGGCCAACAAGCAGTCCGTGTCAGGAAGAGTTCAGGGAGGGATGTTATCTCATACAAGGTGCCCAGAGACCCTCTGGTACAAACCCTAGTGGTGGGAGAGAATCAGCAAATTAGAAATTTCACAAAATGGTATATTTCTGCCGAAAATCAAAGTGGAAAGTTCTCGATCAGCTGTGCCACCAGCCAAAGAGGGAAAATAGTAGTGTGTCCTAGGGTGACGTTATGATGTTTGTATCCCCAATCGTCTGTTCTGTTGTGCTGGATATTATGCTCTGTATCTTCAAGANCTTCCTTGCAACCATAGGAACCTGCTCTGGACTGGGACCTGGGAAACACCAAGACCCTGCACTTTGTGGCCTGCCCTACAGCAGCCATTCCCAGCACCGGAGAGGCCGATAACAGAGCGACCACTCCCCAGAGAGACTGTCTGAATTTGAGATCTCTTCAGAACGGTGAAAGAGTTTTGTCATCCAGTATTGTTCATTTGTGTGTGGGGGGTGTGTTGCCTGTTAAATAAACAGGTTCTTTCCACTTCTCTCTGAGGAATTTTGTTCCGAACCCTGGTTGGGGGGAGGGGCCGTGTGGGTTGGCTTTTCTGAAGTGGCCCCTTTGGGGGGTTTTCTCCCAAATTTGCCCTAAACTAGGACACAGTGGAATGAGAAAAAGGCTGAAAGTGCATCTTCTAGTGCAGTCCTGCCTCCTCAATACAGTCATGTTCTTTTCTCCCTAGCACCATTACTAATTGGTTGCAATCATTCAGAAACATTTTGAAGCCTTCTCACAGGATATCCCTGCATCCATCCCAAATTTGGATAAGCAGCCACAATTACCATCTCCTCTACAAACTCATGAACCAATACCTTTTGGCAAACAGATGTGAGCATAGGTCTTCTAGGACCACATACTTTCCTTTCAGAGATACTTCATTCTCATATATCATTGAATAATTATTGTTGTGGTAGAACATTCAGAGGCGAGGAAGAGTGTGGCAGGTGCCTGACAGATGTACATAGCAATACATTGCCTGTCCTGGAGTATTTATAATTGAAGCAGATAACACACAAAGGACAGGGGGAAATGTGAGGCAGGCAGTCTCTACATAGTCACACATAGCTGCAAGAGGCCTGGCTCAAAGACATGCTTCTTATTCTGTGACAGATCTCAAGACCTGGGGTTTTCTAACCAAGGTAAATGAAAACATGAAGCTGAACAGTCATGAGCAAGAAAATATAGGAAAAAACAACCAGGTCTATTTGGGACAAATAGTTTCCTTACAACATTTGTTAATATTTTATTTTAATCAGACTTTTTCCTTTTTATCAGAATCTGAAACTCCAGATCTCACTTGAAATATGTTTATTTAAAAACAAAAATTCCCCCTAAAAGTTTTGGTTTAGGATATTTGGCAGCAACTCTGTTATTCTGTGAACAGCTCTTAACAGACTGTGTTCTGGTAACAAATGTTTTGTCAAAGTACTACTAAGCAACTCTGTTGTTTCCAAGGCTTTTCTTCTCTGGAAGCATTTAACTAAATCATGCTGCTTCCATGAGGTGTAATACTCATTCTGTGTAACCAATCCAGGAAGAGATTTGATGGAGCAAAACATTCAGTGTAAATAGTGGAGTCTGGTCCAGCATGGAGCTTAAAAGAACAGGCCTGACCTTTATCAGAAAAGGCAGATTAAGAATAAGTTCCTACTCCAGCCATTGTCACCTGCCTTTTCGCCCGTCATTACTTCAAAACTCGAGGGCAGTTGCCAATACTATGGGATCCTGCTCCACCAGGGAATATCAGGTGTTTTCATTCAATGATAGCTGTGAAATGGTGACGCTTTCAATGGGAAGAGCTTCTTGTTTTGGAGGAAAAGAGCAGCCCATCATTTGAGAATTGGCCGTTTCTTCTCCTGAAAAGAAGACCTTCTTTTCCATTAATGATGTCAGATCAGCTATATGCAGCCATAAATCTCTCTGAGATATCTTTTTATTGTATTTTCATCAGATTTGTGAGGGAACTTCCAAGGCCAACCTTGCAAAGGTCAGATATTTTCAGGATGCTGGTACCTTTGTTCTTTCTTAGGAGAGATATTTGACCAAATAGATTTTCTGTGCATTGTCAGACCTGCTGTCAGGATAGATCTCCATATGAGTGCAGTGACTTGAAAACTGGAGTTCATCTTTGGTTTGGAGGGTATTTGTCTGACACATTTGATTCTACCAGCCCATAAGATACTTGAACAATACAAGAACTTTTTCTAAAACCAGCTATGCCTCATCATTCTGAATTCCTCACCTGCATTTAGTTTTAGAGCAGTGTAGGTTTAAAACTGTGGCATTGTGCAGTCTGGTCTAAAATTAGTTCATCTCAGCCACAGAACATTTGTCAGACTGTCTGCTACTGGGGAGTATTGACTCACTAAGTACAAGCAGTCTTGAATCCGTCAGTTTCTTAGAGTCTGGGGTTTTGTAAGTGTGATGACAGTAAAGAGAAAGGTTATCTATGCTTCTATCATAACCAATCAATGTGAAATAATTGTCAGAATAACAGTCTAAATTTCCTTTATTATTTTACTCACTGTCCTATTTGCCTATCTCATTTATCTAAAATATTTCTTTGATGTAGAGCTGCAAAAAACTGAGATATTTTCAGCCAATGATTTAGATTATGGCTAAAAAAGATGATATAAATAGTGGGCTGTTACAATAAATACTGATTGCATAAACTACAAGTTTCTTAGTCATCTTCCTTAGAGCAGTCTGGAATCACATCAGAGCGGCCAGTGAGATCTGGATGTCGATAAAATGTGTCTCTAAGGGATGACCCTGGAAAGGGATGGCTTCCAGCCCTCTACCAAGTCCCACAGCCAGAGTCTAGGTCTGGGCACGGCTTCCTGTCCCCTTCCACATCCCTCCACACCAGGCTCCAGCCCTGTGAGACAGCCTGGAGAAATGCCACTCAAGCAAAAATGAATATACGTTGCAGAAATTGCATTCATTGTAAGTTTAAAATAAAAGCCATCAGTGTCAAAAGGGGAAAAAAAAAAGGAAAAAAAGAAAGAAAAAAAGACAAGAAACAAACCCTGTCCTACACAACCGCGTTGCTGGCTGCAAACAGCTGAACATTAGTCAACCCTTGACTGCACAAAGAGAGACTGGTTGTAAACAAAACGGAGAGAGCTGAGACGGAGCCTTCTAACGAAGGCTATTGAAGTTTGTGCTCTCTGTAACTTGAAAGCCACAAATGCTGAAAGAGCCATCTGTATTAAACCATGGCTGGGATCATGTTCATTAGCTGGTTGGCTGTAAATATAGCGTCCCCCCAACACAAAAGGTAACGCATGTCAGCTCAAACCATCACCAGCAGGTTTGTGTAAATATTTACTGGGCTGTTCAGACTGCTGTAATTTGAGGCTGTTGATGTCTCACAAACAAGTTAGAAAATGAGCTGGCAAGTTCCCGAAAACAGTGTCAGAAGGCAGCTCTGGTACAGTAGAGGGAATGGGAGCTTTGTGCTCCTTTCTCTGTGGGCTGCAGAGCTTCCCAGCTACTCTAGTCTGGCTAGCCTTTGGCCTCCTTACAGTCCAAACTCAGATTTAAAGGTTTATAACCTTTTACAGTTTATTTTTTCTTTAGATTCTAGGAAAATGCTTCTTGGGAGTTTTGGATGTTATGACAAAGATGAGAATTTTTCTTTTTAATTAATTTTTTATTCCTTCATTCACAAAAATACATCAGGACCTAAAGCCCCTTTAAGAGGGCTGCAGGATCACAGGTGGTCCACCTACCTGAGTGAAACCTCTGCCCCAATCCCCTGTGGATCATGGAGAAATGTTGGGGTGATTTTCATGTGGATAAACAACCACTGCATTGTTTTTTTGGGCTTGGGATGACCGCACCAGGTATCCAAATCCGTTGGAGAATGCAGAGTAGAGTGGCTGAATAAGGCACAAAATGTCTCTGCTAGTCCCAAGGCTGGGAGAGCAGAGAGCCACAGCCATGTCTTCTCCAGGAAGAACATTACCAGCAGGTCAATGGATGTGATCGTCTCCCTCTCTGGAGCACTGGAGTGTGGGGCTCAGATTGAAGCTGTCCAGTGCAAGAAAAACATGAATACACTGGAGGGACACTGGTGAAGACTCACTAATGTGGTTATGGATGTGGAGCATCTAAAAGATGAGGAAGGGCTGAGGGAGTTGTAACTGTTCAGCTACAGAAGGCTCAGGAGTATCTCATCCATATATACAAATATCTGAGGGGCAAGTAAAGAAGATGGAGCCAGACTTTTTTCAGTGTGCCCAGTGACAGGACCAGAGGCAATGGGCACAAATTGAATCACAGGAGGTCCTCTCTGAACATAATGGAACACATTTTAGTATGAGAGTGACTGAGCCCTGGAACAGGTTTCCCAGAGCAGTTGTAGAATCTGCAGACTTTGAGGTATTTAGAACATGAGTGGACAGAATCTTGCATGAGCATGGGCATTGGATCAAATGATCTCCAGAGGTCCCTTCCCACTACAATCTCTTTCAGAAAAGTGACATTTTCCGGCATCAGAGCATCCATGCTGAATTTAACTGAGGTTTCAAATGGCTGTAAAATCCAATGTTTATGAGAAATATTTTCCCATATATAATAGAACAGATGTCATACTTAACAGAAATAATAAAAAACATGTTTAATAGACTCAATTTGATTGCCACATAATTAAACATCCTTGCACCTTGAAGGAAGGCTCTAAAGTTCATCCTCTTGTGGATTTTTAGGGGTGTTTCTGGGAAGCAGTTTTTAACCAGAATGCATAAAAGACACTGAGATAAGACCGACATCTTTTACCTCCATCTGACTCATCCAGAAAATCTTGTTACATGTTTTGATCTGAAATTAGCAAACATCAAGAAATTTTATCTAAGTTAACAGCTGTCATGTCTGTAGTCACTCCTGCATAACTTTAATTATTGCCTTATGTCTGTCTCGTGCTACTGTACAGGAGAAGATCTTGTCCTTTGCAAGCAGCTTCTCTGAAACCACAGTTCCCTCTTACTGGAATTGTACACTGAAAAGCCTCGTCCCTAAAAAGTGAGTTGAGGTCTCTCAGGTGTGTACTTCTTGAATGAACACTGGAGTCGTGGAGAAAACAGGTTATTTTGATGCATTTAAGTACTAATGAATACACATTTTTAATTGTCTAGAGTATCTATTTGGTCAAATCCCTATGCAAGCCTGCAAGAAAATTACTTATGAGGAACAGAAGAGAAGTAAAGGTAGGATATTACAATTTATTGTGCAGACATGAACATTATAGCAGAGATTACTTTGGAAGACTTGCAATTGCAGCAATTTTCAGATGGTTCCTGGCTGTCACAGGGAGCTGTTTCCAGACTGTAGGTAGGCTGACACATGCCAGGGATCACACACTCCAGGTAGCCCTGGCTGCTGGCTGTCATCCATCAGCCTCTGATCTGGCAGCATTTCACAGAGCCCTGGAGGGAGAGCTCCCAGCATCGGCTAAGGGCATTTGGAAGGATTTCTCACAATTTAGCAGTGATACACCCTGTGTCCCAGGCAGTCAAGGAGAAGCTCTTAACAACCCAAGAGGAGTTTGGAAGAGGGAAATAAGTATATCTGGGAAGGAAAGGCCTCAGTCCTTACTGTGCTGATGGAGAATGAAGTCTTGTTTTCCCTCCTGCAGCACTAGTCTCTCACCTAGCCATGGATCCTTGTCCCAGCTAGTGTCTGCACCCTCTCCTTATCAGCCTCTATCCATTTCAGTGTCCACACCCCTTCCTACAGTTCCTGGCCCAATTTATGCCAACAGAACTTATTTTCATTCTGTTTGATGACAAACTGCTCTTTTCTAGGCAGATTGGACCCAGCAGTCATGATATTCGGAGCACAGATGGGAGAAGTTTTCTTCCTTCATTCTTATTTCAAATGCTAAAGCTGCAGTGCTGGGAAAGGTCTTGTTCTGCCTCCAGATGAGATTCCCTGGCTTGAGCTGGTGCAGTCAGTGGGTCTTTGGGGAATGCAAATGCTAAGACTGCAGAAATCTCTGCTAAGAATTAAATTGCTGCTTTGCTAAGAGGCAACCAACTTTGGACAGCACTTTTATGGGAATAACTGACAAACTACTAACCTCTCCATACCCTGCCTCCAGATCCAAAGCCTCTGCTCCAATGCAGGGGTAGTTTAGCTTTTCAAATGCAAGATTTTATTTGTTTGGGTTTCTTTTTCCCTAACATGAACAAAATAATTTTTTAAAATTCCTTCTCGGAAACTAGTCAGTTGTTCTAAAACATCTTGAACTTAAAAGCAGATATTCTCTCCAAGATAAGTCAGACACACAGAACACACAAAATACTTCTCCCAGATTATTAAACTAGGCAAAGTTAAGATCAGGCAGAGGAAAGATTTGATGTAGAATGTAGAGAGGAACTTTAACATTAAACTGTGCTTTGAACACAGACTATGAGAATAATGCATAGCTAGGCAAGATTTAGGAGTGCCAAGTTCACCCTACACTGTTAAGAGCTGCTTGTTTTTCTGGCTATAAAATAGCTAAGAATTGCTTGTTCTACAGCAAGTGCTGACACTAAGCTGTGGAAACACATCAGACAAGCAGGAGGCCTCAAGCCTCCAAGGCCATGGTACTTCCCCAAATAAGCTAACAACCCAGAGCAAACCCAGGAGGTGGTGCAAGGCTGATATGGTGTGAGAATCAAGCAAACATTGTGGCAGAGGCAACAGTGTGTACACTCTGGCAAGAGATTGTCCTTGACCATGCACATCATCCTCACAGCTCAGACCTGCAGCTATAGAGACCAGGACAGAAATATTCTCTCTGTCTGGGGTCTGCACCTCTCAAGTGCACAAAGAACAAGAATGTCCTGACCTGTGTCCCCAGCCTGAGGATGTTGCTATGCCACCAGAATGCTGGAGTATAGCTTAGGATTCAGTTGTAGCTGGAGCCATTCAACACATTGGTACCACAGTGGGAAGAGTTTAGCAGCTCAGCATGAGGCCAGTGGGACTACATGTGCTCAAGTAATCCCCAGTATGTATAACCTGTGTGGGATGATGAAAATGGTGAAATTATCTCATCCTCTTGAACTATATCCAGAACTGTGAGACAAAGCACTTCAAGGCATATGATATTTTATCCTGGCTGCTGATTTACCAGCCAGCCCAGAAGTTCACAGTGTCATTTATTGAAAAAAAATGTTGTCTGCATTGAGTAAGGGAAGATAGGCAAAAAGATATTAAATATGCCCTGTGTTTGTTCCTTAAGCATTGCAATGTGCAGGCACTCACAAAAGCTGGCTATGGTAACATGTTCAAAAGAATTATTTCAAATAACAAGATATGTTACTGAGCTGATAACAAGAATGTAACTCAGGCAACTTTTCTTAGGGGAAAAATGAAAGGAAGGAAAGAAAATATTTTATTCAGAGTTAATCTGTAGATTTACTCTTAATCTGTGGATTTTATACTTTGTCAGTGTCTGGCTGTCAGCTTCAAGCAAGAACATAGAGAATTGTGAATGTATGCAAATGCCAACTATTTTGTTTTTAAGGGTACAGTTGCTTCTTTCTATGCACATGCTTTGTGTTTGTGCTGTGGGTAATAGTTGTGCTTTCTAGGGAAGGCAGGAGCTAGAGGGAGTGAGAGGAAAGGAGTCTGAGCCCTCACAGCTGTAGCATGGGCTCTGTGTTGCTGGCAGGTTTGTGGAATGATCGAAGCCCACCAGACAAAGAGCTGTCTCATTCTTGAACCACCCTCTGATGAGACCTTGAAAGCCCCAGAATTTCCCTGTTCTTACCACTTCTATGGTTAGTGTGGTCTTGTAAGCTCCATGGCCAGATCATTCAGGACACTGGGCCTGGGGGCATCATGAGGCATTCTTGGCTCCCAGAAAGCAAACACTATCCCTGAGAAAACAGCTTTGCTGTTTTGCCTGCAATCTTCTTTCTCTGGGAGTGTTTACCAGACCACAAATAACAGGTATAAAGGAAAAGGTATAAAACTTCCTCAGGAAATAGCAAGGCACAGGGTGGGAGGAAGCAGTCTGCATAGAGAGGAGCCTAAGGACAACTGCAGGTAAATGAGAAATTGCTCAGAGACCTTGTGGATGTCTCATCCCTGGAAGAGGTCAAGACTAGGTTAGATGGGGCCCTGAGCAACCTGATTCAGTAGGTGGCATTTCTGCCTGTGTCAGGAGGCTTTGGTCCCTTCCAACCCAAACCATTCTATTCTTCTATGATGCTGTTGCTTAGACACTGACAGCAACAGTTAAAAAAATGGAGTGAGTGTCTAACACACCAGATCTTTTGAAGTAATGAGAAGCAGGTATGGTCTGTGGAGCAGAGAAGCTATGACATAGAGCAGAATGAGGAGAAAGAGCTGCAACACCTTGGCAGGAAGAAACAGAGTGGGTATTTCTCCCTAGCTGACCATCCCCAGCTGCCAGAAATTTTGCTTTTAATCCCTTTTATGATTAGTGGTGACCTGGATTTTTTTTAAAAATCAAAGCCGTGATGGGTTTTGACGTGATGATACAAAGCTGGAGTTTCCCTTCTGCAAAATTTTTAAAGGGAGATGTTAATATGGCTCAGTGCCACAATTCACTGGTCTCCCAGTGTGCTCCAACACAGCATTGCTCAGCAAGAAAATGTAGTCCTTTCATGAGCACTGGCTGTTGCCGTATTGCTGCTATGTTGGAGTTACATATTTGACTTGGTCAAAGCATAATTTAGCATGCTAGGATTGTTCTTAGGATTTGCTATTGCAGAGCTGGGAGCTTCTCATGGGAATTTAGAGGGATAAGCATTTTGCATGATTGATCCCAGAGCTCCTAAACAAGTTCATCTATAGAGCATCAGTTGTATTACAACTTATAGAAGACAATAGTGCTACATTACTTAAGAGTGGCTGGCACACATTGGGCAGAACTAACTCTCTCTGACAAAATTATTTTATTTGGAAAACATATCAAAGCAATCTGAGCATCAGGAGTTATACACAACTCTTAAAAACTCCTTTCAAACTCTCCTGGGGCAACTCAGGATTTATTCAGCTGAGTTCAAGTGTGGAAGAACAACATTTGAGGTAAAAAGTACAAGCCATTTGCATTTGCCTTGCCAATATGTGACTGTGGGAAGATCCTGCACAGGTAAACTGATCTGTGCAACAGAGAGTTTGCAAACAGGGGGCAAATTTGGCATTTTAATGTCATTAATGACAATAAAACAGTGATGTAATAGTCAGTGCCAAAGAACTCTCTGATCTGGAGCTCTGCTCCAGATGAGTAATATGCAGGTGGGATTGTTAGGTATGGCTATAAACACAAACAACTTTCAGGTTCTCAAAGCCTTACTTGCACTGCACAATGAGTTCCCTCCTGAGTGTACATCGGAGGTCTCAGGGACCACTCCTGCTCTGAAGTGCCATGGGAAACCTTGTGTGCCTACACTGGGCAATAAGTGCTGCTCCTCTGTATGTGACCGCAGCCACTAGCTCCTTTTCTAGCCCTTGTTTGCCCTTGAGCTGGTTCCTAGTTGCCACTCTGCCTCAGGGCTGTGCCCACCCACTGCCATTGACCACCAGCACAGGTACTGCAGAGGGGCTGGAGGAGGGGCACATTCTCCTGGGCAGGGTGGAGATGTATATAGATGTAGAATGACATCTATAATATCTTGCCTTCTCCAAGGATGAAAGACACTTCTAGAGAGTTAGCCCACAGCTAGAAATGTATGCTTGGAAGAGCCAGAGTTATGAGGAACAGGCAATGAAGAAGAATTTTCTGCTCTTTGCCTCTCTAGCATGCTAATGTGATGCTCTGGAGTAAGATGGAGTCTAAGTGCTCTCGAGACAGGAGAGTTGGAGGGGAGACTGTCAGTAAGAGTGATTCTGTAAATTAGTCTGGTTAAGAGCAGAATTGGAAGAGGCCAGTTCCAATCAGCTTTTGACAGAGCCCTTTTATCTATATTTTAAATTTCTCTATCTCTCCAGATGGATGTCCTGATGAACTGTTTGTGAGGTTGGCTAAGAAGCAATGAGACAATTCAAGGCAAGTAGCAAATGCCTGTTTTTAATACTGCCTTTCTACCAGGACACTAACCGTGCTGCTGTCCTGACCTGAGGTCAGCAACAGGAACAGTCTGGTCCCAAACAAAGGCTTTTAGGCTTTTCTCTGCATGTGGGTCCTTTCAGACTGCTGGTGGCATGAGGCCACCACCAAGAGCCCTGTGAGAACTACATGATGTAGGACAGTTGAGGGACCGAGCCACAAGAAAGATTTTGGTAGTGGTGGGAGATCACTGGGTACAGTTTACTTGTCTTCTCAGTCCCTGTTGCTGTGTGTTCAAAGTTAACATGTGCGTCAGTCCTGGGACTGCAAATTCTGACAGCTGTAAAGCTCCACTGTAGGATGAAAATATGCTGTTGACATGGGTGGATTTAAAAGAAGAATAACTGAGAGCTGTTTTGAGAGCTGAATAATCTTCCTTATTTTTTCTTAATTTTATTTTTTTCTTCAATAGTCCTTTCTGTAGCAAAGGCAACCCCCAGCAAAGGCTGGCATCTCATTGTGTCATGCATCATTCAAATATGTATTAAAAGGTTGCTTCATTCCAAAGAATTTGCAGTCTAAATAGGGCAGACAAAGCAAGGCAGGAAAGATGAAGTTACTAATATCTACACAAGAAAATAAAGTAGGAGAGGGTCTATTCTCTAGCCCTTCAGGCCAGTGATGTTATGTTTTGTGGCCACATGGCTAAGCACTCCCCCATGGTGACTGAAGAAGGGAGAACTCTTCTGTCTAAACTGCCCACTGGGGCAGTCCCTGCTTCATGCTATCCTCTGAACTGAGCATTGACATTGTCTGGGGAAATCAAGTCAGCATGGGCCAAAGCCATGTGAAAGAGTGTGTTAACAATTAAACAATTGTGAGCCAGTACTTGAGTCCTTGCCCTGGCCTTGTTTTAATTACCATTTTAATGAATTGATTTTTGACCAACATTTTGTGGGAAACCCATGACAAAGCCTGAAATCTAACCTATATCTACTGGGTCTTCCTCTGGAGCCCCATACATCATTCCTTCTCTCTCATTCATTAACTTTTTATATCCTTTCTGTTCTACATTAGTGTTTAGAAACAAATCCTGCTGAGAATGTCAGTTGGATGTGGTCAGTATTATGGAAAGAGATACCCCACTAAAAGGAGGATATAGGATCAACAAGTTGTTTAATTTGGTAGCTAGTTTTACCATTTTAGAAAAACAGGAGATACCTTAATGGAGTAAGACAGCATGTCAAGGGAATGTGTTAATTGACATCTGGTTTCATTCATCCATACCTCCTCTCTTTGGTCCTCAACTTGGATATAACAACGCATCTTGTATTTATAGACAATCTGAAGCTACAATTTAAAAATCCACTTTGAAATTATTTGTCTGTGAACTATAAGTTTTTCTTCCAGCTGTGTAGCTGAGATTGTGTTTGGTTTTTGCATGGCCTCTTGAACAAACTTGAAGAGCATGCCTCCTGACCCCACCATCAAGCGGGTCGAAGAGTGAAGCAGAACAAGGACCAGCTACAGACTGAGGTCTTTAGCCTCCAATTTTCATTTGCATTTATTAAAGGGGAAATTATCTGAAACAGAAAATTCAAACATCGTTCTCCTTAAGAAAAGTCCTATAGGATCTTTTTTGGTGCCAAGCCAGGCTGGGAAGGAAGTTTTTTTTCCATCCTAAGGGAAGGTCACAGTAATTCAGTAGTTCAAGGCAGTCCAGTTCCAGAAGGCAACAATGCCATCAGCAAGTTTGCTATCATATAGGGCACACCAGGAAATGTTGCCCTTGGAAAGAGCCATGTATCCTTCTTGCCTCCTTTGAAACGGCAAAGCAAGCTCAGAAAAATATGGCAAAGTGACTGTGGCGGTTTTGAGGTGTTTCCTAGAGGGAGCAATCCTGTATTTCCTGTGTACATGGGCTCTGACTCTTCCTTGTCTTCGGTCAAGACATAAAGGGGAGCAGAAAAAGATTATTCCCTTCCCCTATTACATGTGTGTGCAAGGATCACTGAATGAAGACTCTTGTCTGTTTCCTGTAAGGTCAATGTGATATGCCATTTATAGCTATGGGACTTTTCAAGCCTTCATGAAATCTGCATTCTACACGAGAAATGGAAAGGACTCTTTACTACTAAGAGAAAACATTTATTAAATTGCATTTAACATAGGTTCTGCAGTATTTATAAAATTTCTAAACAGCATTACAAGAGGATTCTGGGATGAGGAACAAAGCAAATTCTACGACTTGTCTAAGGACATATGTGGCTTCTCCTTGCCGCCATGAGACAGGGAATCCGGCCAGCTCGCCCCTTTGTGGCGGCGGGAGCCACACGAGAGGTCGCCCCAAAACCTCCCCTGAGGCTTCGGTGGCGGTGAGGGCAGCTGCGTGGGTTCAGCTGCAGAGAAAAACCACCAGAGTCCCGAGATAGAGAAAGCCAGGAGCCGGACACTCCGTCAAGGTATTCCAAAGAGTTTTAATCTCCTTGAAGGGACAAGACGAAGTGACCACACCCAAGGCTCAGCAAGAGCTTATCAAACCTCTGGCTCAGGGAGGTGGGTACAGCAGCCAATGGGTAGTTACAACAGGGATAAGGATATGTTTAACTGAACCAATAGGGAAAACATAGGGGTGGGAGAAAACCCACACAACAAACCATACACGGGGGACACAGTGATTGACACAGAAACCTCGAGAACAAGCTGGGCAGGGAAAACTTAATTGACATGAAGGGGGACAGGACAACTGGGAATGACATAGCAGAAATGGGGGGAAAGGGGGAGAGGAACTGGTTGATGGACACCCCGAGTGGCAGGAAAACCTGGACAAAAACCACTATAAGGGGAAGGGACAGGGGTAACACAGGGCAAACCATAACTTTACAACCCTCCCAAAATACAACAGCGAAAGAGGCAAAATCAAACAAAACACACACCACTACAGACATATATGAAATACGTTGTTGAAGCAGGCAGAATTGGTTGGCCCAGACTATGTCTGGCATCCCAACAGAGAAAGAGTTGCCTTCAACTGGCTTTCTGTGTCAGCAGAGAAGGCTTTTGTAGACAGTGCTAAAAAGTGTCCAGCAAGGTCCAAGAGCAAGAATAGGACCACCAGGTGCTAGAGGAGTAAGAGAGGACCCATGGAATTAATTTACCAAAGCAGAAAGGCTCCCCCTTGTGAAGTGCAATTATAAGATCTTTTTGGCCCCCTCAGCAGCTAGGTATTGCACATTGTCACGTGTTTGCAGGATAAGTGCTTTAGGTACAAACATGCAATGAGTAATTGCTTCTAACTTGTGAGGAAAGCTGCATTTTCTAAATTTGTTAATCTCATTGGTTTCCAAACCCCACACCATATTATCTTGATTTGCTTCTAGTTTATTAATTATAATCTAGCATGCTAATTTTTCTCTCTGAACTGCAGAACAGCAGTTCCCAGACTGCTGTCTCTAGCTAATATCATTGACTGTTACTCCTGCTGCTGTTGTTTCATCTGCAGAGACTTTTCCAAATCACTAATCATTTCTTTAGCATTCAAAAAAGACATTAAAGATGTGCACATATAATTTTTCCTGCATTTGTAAGAGACAACAGTGGGGGTTACTCAATTGAAAATCTTAAAATAAGGTCATTATTCAACTTCCACAGGCTGCTCTTATCTTTCATCTGCAAGTTAATTTTCTAATACATTAATCGTTCATAGTAGAAAGTAGCAAGCAGACAGAAAACCAGTGGGATTGTTTCTTTAGTAAGTGGTAACATCACACTTGAAATTAATGAGGAGATCCAGATAAGTGACTTGGAAAAGATTTTTTTTCCTTTTGTTTATAAATGGAAATTAATTTTCTTCCAGAAAAAAGGTTCAGTCAAGACAAGGATGCTCTGAAGGTGCCCCATGAAGGGGATCTCATGCTTATGTTTCATGAGTCTGTTTTCTGAAGTCTATGGTTGTGTTTTGCTAATTCACACCCTGAACCTATATAGCTCACTCCCACACACAGGCACACACACACAGAGATACACACACACTTACTTTGTATGATGTTTTCACTAACATCAACCCTGCATTTTTATGCGCATCTGCAGACTATCCGCTACAATGCTGCCTTTAGAGCGATGTCAAATTTACTGCTTTAGCATCGAGAACACAAAAGAGCAGGAGTTGTACCCGTGGTGCTGAGAGACATGACCCCATCACATGCCGGACGTGTCCTCATGCTGGAAAGACACCTGCCTGGTTAGATGTTGCAGGCTCTGGTTCATGACACTGTAAGGGAGCATGGCCAGCCTGGGGCATTTTGCTCCCACATGAAGTCTTTATGTCTCAGCAAATGAACCGTTTCACAAAAGCTCAAGGTATTCAGCCTCTGTCTGAGCCCCACTCCATGCTAGAGAATTGATGGGGTAAATGCCATCCTTTTACAGCAAGCTAGAAGAAAAGATGATCATGCACACAGTGGTAGACATGATGCTTTCCTCAGACTGAGGTTGTTTCATAGCATGAAACCCGCACTTCAGTGTATTTCAGAGTTTATTTTTAACAGAAACACTCCTCTGTTGCTTTACTAACTCCTATGGGCCTATGCACTGAGCTCTTTCTATGGGCAAAATGTGGAAGGGGACTGCAAAAGACTTGTGGCAAGGCCAAGGGCAGGGTCTCAGTACAGTGCCTGTGACATCAAGTGAGCTTTCTGCTAGAGAATATCAACCACATTGAATCCTCTGAGGTGCTTCTGCCTTTCCTGTCTCCATGGGAGCTAACAACAGCCCCGTGCCCATGACTCTCTGGGCTTCAGGATGAACCCTCCTTGCCCCCCACTTCACAGGAGTGGAAGGCATGCCCACTGCTGAGGCAACCTTCACGTGTGTCCAGCTGGGCAACTGCATCCTTCAGGAATGCTGTAACAGTATCACTTACAAATTGCTTGTGGTTCATAAGCTGAGGAAATTTTAAAATATTCTCTTAGCCGTTTTGGTTCATTTGTTGTCCCATTTGTTCTCTTGTAGATTCAAGCAAGGAGCATAAGAGATGGGTATATTTTCTTCCTTGCTTCTTTTTGTATGTGGAACTAAATTAGATCTCTGTGCTGTGACTGGGCTATAAAAGGGTCTCCAATGCAGGCAGGGCAGGTGATTCAAAACAAAAGGCCTTGATTGAAGTGGTTACATTACACAGAACCATTAATGTTATTCTGGGCCATTCAGTGTGGTTTATAGCATTGTACAACAACAAACAAAGATGAAACTCACTGTGCTTACTGACTCAAGAAATTTTTTTCTTCAATTTATTTTGTCTCAATCATTTAAAGAATTTATTTTAAAGGTTTGGAACATTTTGTGACTTCTCCCCCTTCCCCACCCCCCAGACCACTTTCCTGTACCCAAAGCCCTTTTGATCAAAGATATCTTTGTAAATAACCTCTTTTTCTTTCTGTGCACTGGGCTGTCCTGCCAAATTAGCTGTGCTGCCATGGAGACGTGGCATCAGCAATCCTTGTTATTTTTCTGTAGGATTTCACTAGGCCCTTGTCTCAAGCCTTGACTAAATTAGAAAAAATAATGAGATATTGAATGTAAATGTTATACTCCTAAAGTTGTTGGCAATGGTGCTGTAAGTGCTGTAATATTTCACCATGCAACATCTTAGTTTTTTGCTGAATACATGTGTCTGTTGGGCTTGAGTTTATCCTACAATTCAAGCAGGATATTAATACCCTTACTTAGCAAATAAGCTGGTTAGAGAGACAATAATCTATATATGTCTAAACAGTGAAGAAGATAGATGAGCCTTTTAGAAATTCTGTAATCTAATAATTCATTTTTCTTGTTTGGCCTCTCTGTAAAACATGCTTCAATATTTAGCAGGATAATAAAGGCCATTTATTTACAAAATGGACAAAACAATGTCTCTGTTCTACCTTTGGCTGGAAATTACACTTCTGTAAAACTTGCTGCACACACCACATGAGATACATCCCATTACTCATCCATATTTCTTGCATCCTGTGTTCAGTCAGTCCTACAGTCCTGCGTTGTTTCAGGAGGGTAAATAAAGGGTTATTTCTGCAGGAAAACTTCAGACTTTGACATTTCCTGATGGAAAAAGGCGACTTAAAGCCAATTCTGCCAAGAATTTCACTGTGAGCTCCAAAAGGGAGCTTTATGAGAAAATTTGAAATGTTTCTATAAATGCACTAGCAACAAAAGGAGGACTTAAGGAATCTCCATCCTTTATTGGATAAGGAAAAGCCTGAGGTACTTAATGTCTTCTTTGCCTCCATGTATAATACTAGGACAAATTATTCTCCAGGTATTCCACCCTCTGAGCCGGAAGACATGGATGGGCAGCAGAATGAAGCCCCTGTATTCTGGGGGAAAATGATCAGCAACCTGCTACACCACTTAGGTGCACAGGGGTCTATGGGGCAAGAAGGGATCCACCCAAGGATTCTGAGGAAGGTGACCAAGTTGCCCACCAAGCCACTCTCCACCATTTGCCAGCAGTCCTGACTCACCAGGGAAGTCCCACTTGACTGGAAGTCAGCAAATGTGATGCTCATCTACAAGAAGGACCAGAAGGAAGATCTGGGGAACTACAACCCAGGCAGCTTGACCTTGATGCCCAGGAAGGCCATGGAGCAGATCTCTTGAGGGCCATCATGTGGCATATTCACGACAACCAGGGGATCAGGCCCAGCCAGCATGAGTTCATGAAAGGTGGGTGTTGCTTGACCAATGTGATGTCCTTCTGTGACAGGGTGATCTGCCTGGTGAATGAGGGAAAGGCTGAGGTTGTTGTTTTCCTAGGCTTTGGTAAAGCCTTTGACACCATTTCCCACAGTATTATCCTGGAGAAACTGGCTGTCCATGGCTTGGACAGGGGCATTGTTTGCTGGCTTAAAAACTGGCCAGAGAGTGGTGGTGAATGGAGTTAAATCCATCTGGAAGCTGGGCACTCGTGGTGTCCCTCTAGGCTCAGTAGTAGGGCCAGTTCTGTTTGATGCCTTCATTGGTGATCTGGACAAGGGGATTGGTTTAGTGGTGGACTTGGCAGTGCTTGGCTAGTGGTTGGACTCAATGTTTTGAAAGGTCTTTTCCAACCTAACAATATTATGATTCTGTAATTTATGGGGAGGACTAAGATTTTCAATTGGATTTATATTGCATGTCTGGAGCACAGTTTTCTCAAGTTGAAGCTTTAGCTGGGGGACAGAGCAAGTACTACAGAAGTGATTTCTGACCATGCATTAACATGAAGGTAGATGAGCTTCCTAGTCTAAAGTTACTCAGAATTCCTTGTTAAATGATGTACTTTCTCCTCTGAAAATATACATCAGTGACAGGACTAATAAGGAACCATAAACAGCAGCCAGAGACCTGACAAATGTTTCAGTAGCAATCGAGTTAGATAATGAGTTTTTCCCTGCAGTGTTTTCATTTCCCCAGGGACAACTCAGGGGAGTTTTTGAATGAACTAATGTGAGCAAAAAAGGCAGAGCTGCATTTTGAAGTTTCAGTTTTCCAGGAATATTTTTTTGCATTGCAGAGTCAGTTTCCTGTTCCTTCTCAAAAGATGCCAGATCAATGGCTTTTTTAGCAGAAATAAGCAATAGAAAATGAACAAAAAATTCCCTAGGAAACTTCACCTCTCCTCCCCTCCTCACTGCTGACACTGTGTTAGCAAAATAGGTCAACGTTCACATTGAAGCCATTGAGTTTGCACAATCACTTCCCCTTATGAAGATGTCATCTTATGGTGTTGACCCCTTCCACAGCAGATGGAAATTTCCTGAATGCAGTTACCTGCACAACCCCTGAACTGCAGTGATCTCAGCTGGAGACAAGATAACTTTGTTATGCAAACCATCACTCTCACTGCTAACAAGAACAATATAAAG
Source organism: Peucedramus taeniatus (assembly GCA_013400575.1). NCBI lineage: Eukaryota > Metazoa > Chordata > Aves > Passeriformes > Fringillidae > Peucedramus > Peucedramus taeniatus. Next base: position 70,489 of record WBNO01011032.1, read on the forward strand.
AGTCCAGAAAAGTAAGAGATAAGAAAGTCCCTTTGAATTTACTTCCTGGAGTGTTTTTTACAACATATTCTATGATAAAATATGATCTCTAGAGGACCTGTAATTTCTTCATGCAGTTCCCAGTCTGAGTGGCACAATTTACAGATGGACCCTCCATGCACTGCTGTAGGGCATTACTTGAAAAAGGGCCTTAAATGGTCATCAAAATGCCTAAAAGAGCATTTGTCTTTGAATGTCTGACAGACTTCAATGTACTGATTGGACACTAGAATAAAGCTGATGAGTGTTAGCTGAAATCAGTGGTCTAGCACTAATGTGGTGTTACAAATTTTAGAGCCACAAACTATCAGAAAATTCCTAATACTGAAGAGAATTTTCTGTTCCGAGGTCCTTGCTGTTCATTCAGCTTCCTCATGTCTCAATTGGTTTAGAATTCCTTGCTTCCTTCATGCAACTCTAACCACAAATGACTCAAGGTTAACTTTTGGGGTTGGGCTTGTGGACACAGACCAAACTCCAACTTACTCAGAGCCTTGGAAGAAAGGGGTGTGTTGGCCTTTCTGCTGCTCAGTAGCAGCATCTGCTGGCTGTTGAGGACCTGCTGTTAGGAAGTCCAGTTAGAGGCAACTAACTTTAAAATTATTAAAACCCCAGGTTTTTCAACACTGAGATCTTGAGCTCCTTGTTGGGAGGAAACAAGGTGCCAGAAGTAATTATGGACCATGTGTTTGTTGTTCTGGGGTAAGTCACTTTTGGAGCATTAAAGAGTCCAAGAGTGCTGCAATGGATGAGGAGGTTCCTCCAGCTGAGACTGCAAGAAGAATAAAATATTCCCCACCTTTTGCTTGCCACTGTTACATCCTTTCATGGAGCCACAGCTTGCAACTCTGACAAACTGTTAAAAGCAAAGTTGTTTCCTTACTTTTAGAGGAAAGGATTTGTGAAGCAGGGGTGTGGCACAAATGAGGACTGACTCTCTCACATCTCAGCTAGACCCTGGCAGATTATTCCAGGAGAAATTCCATTCCCTTACCTGAATGGCTTTTCATGTACTCACAACCCAGCAGCAGTCCAAGATATGGCATAGCTCTTCAGGCTGTCACCACTGTGGCTGTGTCCTGTCTTGAGACTCCACGGTTTTAGGAAGCCCTTTTATTCTCAGCTGGTTACAGCCTGTGAAATGGCAAGAGAGGAAAGCATAATGGGCATCCCTCATCTCCTTGCAGAAATCCCCAACCAAATAAACAATCATACATGGGTGTCTGAGACACTGTAAAATTAAACTGTGGACTCCTGCTGGTAAGTTATAGGACATCTGGAGGTGTTCTAGAAAAAATGAATATTAAATGCTTCATTGTAAGTTTCTTCTACCTTATGATGCTGGGTTGGAAAATGGTGTTACATGACACTAAGTAAGAAATTGTTGACTGTGTTACTGTTAACAGGACACAATACTTACTCCCATTTTACATGGATCAGGAGAAGAACCAAGAACTGCCTTTCTTATGAAGCTGAAACAATTGCGAGCACCATCTTTCATACATAAAATTAAGAGACAGCCTCAAAAAACCCCAAAGGCAATATTTTCAGGGACATTTTAAGAAAAGGTATTCCTCTCATTGTGGCATGCAACTGTTTTTCAAAAGTATGTTTCTACAGCTGTTCTACAGACTTAAAATACTATATATGTGAGCACGCATTTATTATTTAAAGTGGTGATTATCATAAAGTAAAATATGCTAAAGGATTTTTTTGAGTTTTACATCTGCTTATAAAATACTTACTGCCCCCAGTTTAGTTAACTTCAGTATAAAACCAAAGCTCTGCAATCTCATTATTTTCCATTTTATTTTAATGTATTTAAACCATGTTTACTCAAGGGAAATATTCCTTCATTAGTGCATTTGAGGTAAGAATAAACACAGTAAATACCACAGGCTTAAAGAAGCTGACATAATGATAATCTGAAGATAAATTATTGGATCATTTTCTAATATTTGTCCTCTGAAGTGTGCACAAACACTCTGATAAGTATCACAGTATCTGATCTTTCTTCAAATCCAAATAAGCCCCACTACATTCCTCATTTCTCTGCTCTCTAGTAATATTTAAAGTAGTCCAAAAAGTTGGCATTCTTTCAACAAAAGAAATCTGAATGAAGGTAAGACAACTTTGTCTCGAGAATTTGAAAGGTCAAATGACCTATGAAGCAAAATCCCTTTCCTGTTCTTCTATTTTGGCATTTCATGTTTACAGAAGGGAGTTACTTTAATGACCACAGTCACTGTCAACAATGCTTACTTGTAACTTATCTATGGATGAATGTGTTATATTATAAGCAGCTTCTTGTTCTAATCAAAGAATTTATTAAAAAAACCAAAACCTTACTATAATGTAGAAGACCTCTGCAGATAACCTGGTCATTCTTTTTGATTTTCATTATACATTATCCTTACATGGCTTAAAATTTCCAGGTGGAGAGTCCACAGATGAAAAATATATTTTAATAGTTCAACAATATTTTAATATTCTTTCACTACATGGATAAACACCTGAGACTCAAGGTACTCAGAATTTACATAAATTTAAGACTAATGAAATGAAATGTCAATATAGTTGTGATATTTTTTCTGGTGGAGGAAGAAACCCAAAGTATTGATTAATGGCCATAAAGATCAAGTGATAAGTTATCTTCTCATGTTTTATTGTATTCTTTCAGCTACAACTGAGTGATTAGCTTTAAGGAAATATTAATGCTTCTTTTTGGAAACAAATTTCCACCAATTTGTTTCTATTAACATGGTGTGTACCTTGAAGTCAGCATCAGCTTCTAAGCTGAGGATTCTGATGTAAAATTATGCCAAAGTACAACCTTCTTGTTTCATACTTTCAGAAATTTCTAAGGTAGCTTGTTCTGCTAGGAAATAAGGAGTTAATGAAATATTGGATTTTAGTTGTGTGTAACAAGCATCAATCAACATTTATATGAGACAAGAGTAGCAACAGAGGGATAAAATACATTCTTTTAATCAAGTCCATAGTTGTTTTCTCAGTGAAAGAAGAACTAATGTACTTTTGGTGAGACACAAAGATCTGTTTCTTCCAAGATTGTGTCATTTAACTGTGGGTGAATCTTGGAAAGCAGCATTTAATTACCTGTCACAGTCAAGGATCCATATGAAAGATGTGTAAACCAGAAGTGATATACGTCTACTGCATTTGCAGCTTCTGCATGGGCTTTTATTTATTTCCATCTTTCTTGAAACCTAAAAATAATTTATGGAGATTCTTATTATCAGTCATACTGAAATTGTTATTCAGGCATTTTTTTAGTAGTCCACCTCATGGAAATGGCAAATTCTACATGATATTCTGCAAAGTTTATAGTAAATGTTACTGATTTTTTTCATCCATGCAAAATAAATATGTTGCTTATCCTTTTGCTTAGAGACTTCATCTTGTTTTTCTTCTTCAGTGTCAGAATTGTAGTCCTTACAGAGATATATAACCACCCACTGAAAATGCAGAAAGAGTATGGAAACTCAGGCTTTGATCATGATCACAGTCTGGCCTGCCCCTGCCTCTAGTTGTCTATGGTCACCTTTTCAAATATTGCTAAAAGCATTTAGCTTATAATGAACTGAAGAAATAAAAAGTTCCTTTAGACACCAAAATGTTAAATTTAATAATAATCCTAGACACAACTCTTTAATACATGTTTGGATTACAGCTGAAATAATTTCTGCATAAAATTTGGCAAAATTTTGGATCCTTTCTTTTAAAGAAACAACTTAATGTGACTATTTGTGATGTGATGCATAAGACTCCACCTCAAAAAAAAAAGAGGCATTAGGGAAAAAATTGTTTAGAAGAATTAGCTCAGTCTGTAAACACTCACAAAATCATGCTTTGTGTCCTAGTTTGTTGTCTTCCTCAGCTCAGGCTGTTCAGCAAACCAGCAGAAGTTCCACTTCAAATCCAGTGGAATTTCCAATTCTTTTGAGGGACCTCTCCCCATACTTGTTATCTTTGTTGGATAAGGGCACAAATGAAAAATAAGGTTTGCCCCTACCACCAGGGAGCCCATGTCTCTTCCAAACTCTGTCTCACAGGTGTGAAACGTTCCTTTTGGAATCCTTCAGACCTCTCACCAACTACAATAACAGTCTGGGATGCAGCTTGGCAAACACCTCTGAGCTCCCCCATGCTTCCACTTCAAGGGACCTTGGTTAAAGCCTGTATTGGGAAAAAAAAAACCACCACACAAGGGCTGTGTAGTGGCTGGAGTCACAATTCACTGAGCTTTAGCAAGAAAATGTGTTGCTGGAAACATAAAGTGGTTATGTATTAGTCAATGTCCCTTTCCAGAAATTTCCCTTCTTACATGTTTTCTTACATGATTCAGAAGCAAAAAGAGAGGACCAGGTTAAAAGCATGTTTTAACAGGCAAAGCCTCACATAAAAACCTATATTCACAATTTTCATTTCAGATGTGTAACTTAGTGCGGTCTTAAGACATCCCAAAAGAAAACCCATTTTTGCTCCCTGCTTTGTGGTGAGTTTTTGTTACCAGACTGTGACTTCAGGCTAAAATCTACACTGAAAAATGAGGTTTAATTAATGGTTATATTGTTTAACGTGGCACTGCTAAGGCTGGATTAATTGATTCATCCTTCTTGTTACTGGTACAACAAATCAAAGAAATAAAAGCTGGTCCCTTCTAATTGCAGGCAAGTGGAATGCTCTTTGCCAGCCCTCCTCTGCCTTCCACAAGCCTGGAATTCATCTTCTCTCACCCAGCCCTCATACAGAGCAAACAAGGAAAAGAAACACCTTGGCTACTCTATTGTTACTCATCCAGCTGAAACGGGCAAAATCCATCACTGGAACAGCCTGATTCCAACAATTTAAAGCAAAAGAAAGTGCCCACAAGAATCAAAACCCTTCAAAATCAATGTCCAAACATTTTTCACAGTGCTGTCTGGGACAAGCTTCCAGTATAATTTTAACAGCAAAAATTCTTTGCCACCAGATTAAGGCTTTGCACAAATATGTTTTTACTTTAGGAAAGTTTATGCAAGGCTGAGATGGAGAGAATTTGAAAGAATACCGGCCAGGTTGCATACAAAAGTGAGGGAGAGCTGAGTATTTTCAACACAGGTTTGCAGGGGGAAGCCCAACACTGCACATAGTTTAACAACCAGCAAATTAGAGCTGGAGCAAGCTTGAGAGCTGGTTAATGACTCCAGTATGAGTCCTCTTGTGCAGAGAGTTGGGTATGGATCAAGTGAGATTGCCAGCTGGTAGAGATATACAAAATGCCAGTGTGAAACCTTGTATGCCACTGAAATCCCAAGTCCTGCCTTCTGCCACTTTTCTGGTCTCTCGAGCACATTTCTTAATGTCTGATTCCAACCCTTTAAGATTTTATGTCTGGAGTGAGTCAATAAAAAGCACAAGATCTTTATAAGTAACTAACAGAAGTTCATGGCAGGATAGATCCTTCAGAGCCTCCAGGAGTGTCTTGGAATAAAATTTATCTTTCTTTCTCAGACACGTTGTTATTAGTAAACCCCCCGCCTCAGTACCTCTACAAGTTCACCAGTCTGTCCTTTAAAATATTTCACGTATTTTCTGGGGTTTGCATTGTTGCTGCAAGCCATTACTTTTTCATTCTTTTTGACAATTACAGTATGTCTGATGGCAGCAAGGAAATGAAGTGATAAATACACATTTCTTTCTGCTAGTGTGAAGTGTGTGAAATTTACTCACTGGTCTTTCCTTCAATCAGAATCTTTAAGGATAAAAAAATACTTCTGCTGGTCACCTTGGGTTAGTGATCTTCTGTGTTTGGTCATTTGTCTGTGAAAGTCACTAGGCTGGAAATTGTGCCTATCTCAGATGTATAAACTACTGCTTTTGCTGACCTATATTGTAGAGGAAAGTTTGGGAAAAGGAAATCAGGTCATGATTTCATTCTCCCAGTTAAATGCCAACAACAACTAACACTCTGAGCACTGTTCATTTCAGAAAGGCACTGGGAAGAAGAAAGCTGTATGGGAATGTGGGGTGGGAAAAATGAGATAGACTGCAGGTCCACAACTGTTATAACGCTGGTTTATGGCTGCTTCTGGTGTACATTCAGTATTAGTTTGCTGTCCATCTCGCAGGTTTGATCCACAAATGGTTTGACCAATTCCACTGGTCTGCACTTCGGCTATAGCACCTGCTGTGCTCCCAGAGGCTTTGATGTGACCCTGCCTCCCTCCCCTCCTGGGCAGGACCCACAGCCACCACTGGGGTCTCACGTTGCTGCCTGAGGATGTTCCCACAGCTCCTCCCAGTCCCACCAGCCCTCTCTGAGTGAAGTCAGCTCATGGAGGATGAGCTCTCCCATTCCAATGAGCTCATGCCAGGAGTGCCTGGGAAAGGAGCACCTAACACTGACCCCCAGGGCTGCTCTCTTTCCTCCCTGCTTAGGACACGATGGCTGGCCACTGTCTAGGTAGTATTAAAATCCTATCTTTTCTGCAGCATCCATCCATCCATCCATCCATCCATCCATCCATCCATCCATCCATCCATCCATCCATCTATTATGAGGAGTTTCTTTTCAAATCCAGCCTATGGCAGAGAAATGCATAATGTGTATTTAACCATACCTCCTCAAGTGCCTTTCCTGTAGAAGAATGCTTTTTTCTGTCTCTCTGAGTGTTTCCAGGAATCCCTTGATAAAATTTTTAGCAGTGTCAGAGGATCCAATATTAGGAAATTTTGATGGATTTTCATCACAGATACTTTATTTCACTCATTTTCATAACATCATTCTTTAATTCTTCCTCTAGCAGCATGATTTATTCCTCTCTATTTTAAAATTAAGACTCAAAGATGGATGTCAGAAGTCTCTTGCTCACTGCGCACAAAGGGATTCTCATTTTCCCCTCTGCCTAACGCGGGTCTTCTGCATGTAAACCATCATAAAATATAAGTTTTGTTTATCAGTCTCTTGTGCTACCAAAACCCAATGCTTTTACTATCTGATATTGGCAGTAAGTGCTTAGTGGGTCCTGTGGATATTTCTGCTTTTTATGTCTTTTTTTTTCTAATGCTTGTTCCTCTAAATATAAAATGTGCCTTTAATGCAATCTGGGTTCCTTTTCCTTATGCACTCCACACATTTCAGACTCTGCCAGGTTGCCTTTGGAGCTGTTTCCTGTCCCTTCACTGGTGCTTGTGCCACCACAAATAACCTGCAGATGTAATGTATCATTTATCTCACCCAGTCCTGGTGGCTCCCCACTGGACCCACACCCAGCTCAGGACATTGCTGTTTCTGGTTACCTGCTGTTTGCAACATCCAGACAATTCCTAGATTTTGGTGTTTTTATCCAAGCTGGAATTAATTTCAATTTCACTTCTGCAGGATAATTTTGTGGGGCGAGGTATCAAACGCTTACACAAAGGCATTTACCGTACCACATTTCTTCCATTGTAATTAGATTTTAAAAACTATCAGTGTTGATGCCAGGTATAATTGGATTTCTGGAATTGTAGTCAGAGAGGAGTGTGATCTGAAATGAGCTTTGAATGAAGTGCCAGTAACTCTTACATGTTAATACCTGTTCTTGCAAGTTACTCAACCTCCCTACCTCTCTTCCCCTAAATATGAAGAAAGAGGAATTAAACTGTAAAATAAGAATTGTGTACTGTGTTTACTTGTTTCTTAAAGGTGCTAAGAGCTGATAAACATAAAAAAAAATGTAACCTGTTATTTTAGTTCCTCAGCTTCTCTTGGAGTCAAAGTCCTTAATTGAGTAAATACATTCACGCTTAAATTTCCGTCTTCAATACTGCTGAAGGTTTCAGATCCTTCTCCTCTCAGCATTCTCATCATAAATCCAGTGTGGTTAGTGAAAAGTAAACTAAACTTTGAAGATCATCACTAGCCTCACTACTTTACTTTTTCCTTAAAAGCAATCCTGATTCCCATTTCAATTTATATTGGTAGTTCAAGACCTCTTTGAATCTGTGTACATATTTACTCAAGGTTCAGTGTAAGTTCATCATGTTCCCTAAAACTTTGCAAATGTTTCATCTTAGCTCACTGATCTGTGGATCTATAATTTTTCATGATGTTCCTACAATTGCTTTTTTTTCTCCACAGTTTCATAGGTAATTGCTTACCTGAAATCTGCTGGAATGAAATCACAACAATACTCAAGAATCCAGCAGTTTTCTGGAGTGCAGTGATGATAAATTTGTGCCACATGTGATTGAGGAGCAATCACAAGGGGACAAGGGGAGATGGGTTTTGTACAAACCATTGTGAAGGATGTGAAGGTTTGGGACAGGCTCGACTGCAGTGATCATGGGATGGTGGGGTTTAGGATTCTGAGAAGAGGCAGAATCAAAAGCAGGATCATCACCCTTGGCTTTAAGAGAAGATACTTTGGCCTCTTCAGGGATCTGCTTGGAGGAAGCCCATGGGAGGCAGAACTGGAGAGGAGAGAGGTCCAAGGGATCTGGTTGATTTTCAAGCAAGATCTCCTCCAGACTCAGGAACTGCCCACAGCAGTGGCAGAAAATCAGGCAAATATGGCAGGAGGTCTGCAGGGATGGCCAAGAAACTCCTGACAAAACTGAGACACAAAAACGAACTGCACAAGTTGTAGAAGCAGGATCAGGTGACCCAACAGGAATACAGAGAGGCTGTGCATGTAGGGATTGGGTTAGAACAGCCAAGGACCATGTGGAATTGAATGTGCTGAGGTACACGAAGCAATATAAGACAGGCTTCTGTTGATACATTTTCCACAAAAGAAAATGGCCAACATTGTAATAAGGCCAATCTTGACTGCCTTTGAACTTCCCTGGTGGCTGGGGGAGGTTCCTAATGATGGGAAGAAGGCAAATATCACTCAAAAAAGGGCAAGGAGGGGGACCCAGAAACTAATGGACGGTCAACCTTACCTTGATCTCTGAGAAGTTGATGAAGTGAATATTCCTGGAAGTAATTTTCAAATATTAAGGAAAAGTAGATGACTAAGACTGGTTAACACAAATTTGGAACAGGGAAACTGTGTTTGGCCAATTTAATAGCCTTCTCTGATGAGAGGACTAGCTTGGTGGGTGAGGTAAGAGTGGTAAAATTTGTTTATCTTGACCTCAGTAAGGCTTTCAACACTCACTGCTGTAAAATCCTAGAAAAAACTGATGAAATATGGACTAGATAAATGGAGAGTTAGGTAGATTGACAGCTGGCTGAATTGTTCGGGTCAGCAGACTCTTATCAGTGGCATGAAGTATTACTGAAGGTCAGCCATCAGTGGTGTAAATACAGAGTGATCCTGGGACCTCTGGGGCTGTTCAGCCTGGAGAAGAAAAGGCTCAGAGGGGTGATCCTATCAATGTGCATAGATATCTGAGGGGAGGAGAAATAAGGAGCCAGATTTCTCAGTGGTGTCCACTGATGACACAAGAGGTAATGGTCAAACTGACAAAATGGAAATTTCATTTTAATGTAAGAAAAAGTTTTTGTAGTTAGTGTAGTCAAACCATGTCACAGGTTGCCCAGGGAGGTTTTGCAGTCTGCATTTTTGGACATATGAAAAATGTGAAAGTATACAGTCCTCATAATCTGCTCTAGCTGGGCTGATTTGAACAGAGGGTTGGACTAGGCAGTCTCCATGAGTTCCTTCTCACTTTCTATTTTGTGTTACTCTGTGAAATGCATTTATAGGGTTCATTCACATGAGCTATTGCAAAGTGACAAGGGTTATATCTTTACTTAGGAAGCATCTCTGTATCTATTATGGCTACTTGTATTCTATGTTGATTTTGTCTTAGCATCACATCTTCCCAGTCCTAAAAGTGAATGCCCACAGAGCTTTGGTCACCCACGAATTCTTGACTCTCTAAGTTGCTCACTCTTCATGGCCTTAAAGGAAAGAGACTTCTCTGTATTTTTTCAGGCAAAATAAAAAAAACCAAACCAAACCAAACCAAAACTTCTACTGCTGATCTAATTCTAGTTTGCTCTTGTAATTCTCATATTTGCAAAAATCACAACCCAACTTACGCAAAAACTTGGATTGATTTGAATTGTATTCCTTATATAAATATATGTCTCTGCTGCCCCAGGAGACTCTGAGGTGTTCGCTGCTGCTTCTGCTCTCTGTCTCCTCCGATGTTTTGATATGGCCTTGGAAGGTTAGCAAAGAAACACAGCATCCTCTACCTTTACTGCACTGTTTCCTATACTCAGCTGAACAAACTGATGTAGTGGAATAAATGATCCAGTTAGTACCAGTGATGAGGTCGATGCTTCAGCTGCACCATACTGTGACAGACAAGCTGAAGAGATGATGAAGGCTGACACTGAGACTCCTGACTCGGAGGCAGTGCAGCTGGCATTTGTGAGAGGTTTGCAGTTAAGGAGGACAGTGACATCTGAGTTCAGCAGCTTCTGAGTGAGAGCCTTGCTGTGGTAAAGTGGGATAAATGCCACAGGTCTGCAGCTGTGAGCTTGTGTGTAGCAAGCTGAGACCTGCCTTGGCCTCACACCCATCCCTCCTGGGTCCAGAAAACTTCAAAAGTCCTTTGTGACCCTCCCCTTGCACTCTGCTTAGTAAGTGATGTTAGAGAGCATAACTGTGGACAGGACAGCCAGACTGTCATGTACAGTTAGGAAGTTGATTGGCATCAGGGTGAGCATATACCAGATGGAGGGAGGGTAGGTTTTGCTCTTTTTAAATTCTCAGAAACACTTCAGGAGTTATCTTATGATCTGAGAGACCTTGAAGGGAGTTCCAGCTCTACCATAAATTGCTCAAGTCAGGCTGGTGCCAAAGCTCCATGAAAAGTTTGGAATGAACCTAAATGCTGTGAAAATCATGCACACACCCCACACACCCCCTTCCATTGTGTACTGACATGCATTTTCTCCTCTGTGTTTCCCACTGGAGTCTAGAATTTTACAAGCATTGGAATACAAGAGAGGACAGGGGAAAACCAGCTCCTGCTGTGTCACTGCCTGCTGCCCATTTCTTTCACTGGCTTTCATATGTGTGTTGGTTCTTGATTGCCATGTGGGACACTTTCCACTCCCTGCTATTTTTTGACTCATGGGCTTAAATTTTAGAAATAACTTTTTAAATGTGCTGATATATTTTATTAAACATATCAGCATTACACATCTAAAATATGCCTGTGAGGGATTTTATGCTGCTCTCCTTTGACAGGATGTTGAGACAGAGAACAGCTACAGACTGGTTGTGGCACAGTCAGTTGTGCTGTAGAGAGCCAGGAGCAGGGAAGGATGCCCACCAAGTGTCTAAGAGGAAGTGCATTATTGAGGGATGACACACTGCTGTAGTCTGAGTGAGTAATTGTGACTTTGACACTGAAAAGCAAATAAGCCTTCTGAAACATACATGGTTTTCAGGAGCTACCACTTCCTCTTGGGTAAGATGCAGCCTCCGAATTCTGTTACGGCTTGTCAGGATTAGGTAAACCACATAGGTGGGCTTGGTATTAGTTTCAACTGGGCACCTACTTTCTAGCTAGGACTCTGCAAGAGGATTGCAGCTACTCACCTCTTCCTAGAGGAGTATCTAAGTATCATCTGTATGTCAGATGAGTAACTCTGTACAATAGCATGTTTCTATCCTTTGACAGTAAAAAGAGTGACTACTCTTGGAGGAAGATGGGATGTCTGGAAGGAGGTGGCATGATGTGCACATGTGACGTCAGAGCATGGCATTTTGCAAGTGCAGATTGCAGTTTTCATCCAGCCATGCCCCCCCAGAACTCCTGCTCAGGTCTCTGTCAGAGAACAAGAAGAAGACAGTCAGTGATCCTTGTAAATATTTAGGTGTCAAGGCTCTTAGCAGGGCAGCAATCTACTTTTGTTGTTCTCTCTTTACCTTATTAGGGGGCCCTAACTTGTGCACTCCTCAATCCCCACTGTATCTGTGCCTCGCCAAGTGACCCTCGGAGCGTCCCGG
>WBNO01011043.1:0-10524 GCA_013400575.1 Peucedramus taeniatus
TGCTCTGGGAATTCCATCCCACCCCCTTTCCACCCTCCCAGGGAGGAATTCTGTCCCAAATCCCAACAGTTGCAGCCCGTGGCACACAAACACACAGTGGGATCCCTCCCAGGTGTCCCCAAAACCCAGAGAAGTGCAGGGGCCCCTCCCCAGGTGATACAAACCCATTCCAGGCTGGGAAAGGCAGGAGCTGCATTCCCAGCACTGGAAGTGATTCCCATTACCCCACTTGCTGTCCCCAACCTTGGTGATTCCCGACTGTCCTGGTTTGAAAGACAGGTACCTGCCAGCAAAAGCTGGAATCTCCCTTTGAATAGAGAATGTAAACCCTCTCCCTCAGATTATTTTAATTTTGCGATTAGAGGCTCTCAGACAAAGATTTGGGAATAGGAATAACAGTTCTTTACTAGGAATATTAAAAAAATACAAATGCAATAGTACTGAAAGACACACAAAACAAAACAAACAAAAACCCTAGAAAAACCCTGACAGAGTCAGGGGTGTGACCTGACATCCTGTTAGTCAGGGTGTTAAAAGTAGTCCAGATGAATCCTCCTGGAGTAATAGATGCAGTTCTGTGGAGTGGAGATGGTCCTGTAGAAAGTCCAGTGGTGGCGAGATGGGCCCAGTCTTCCTCCGGGAATCCAGTGGAAAAAAACCCAGGATCCTCTGGTGCTTCCACGGCGCTCGCCTATCCCTTAGGACCGACTAACCCATGTTCAGCTGCTGTTCACATGGAACCCTACTCCACCCTTTTGTTTTTGTCAAGTACCCATAAGTACCCAGCAATTAGCTCCCTAGCAATCCACCGGAAAAAAATTCCACAAACGCAAAGGAAACAAATCCAACCCTCAACACAGACTTAATGGGGAATTCCTCATTTCAGAATCCCATTTGGGTTTCTCTGCAAGTCCTGGCAAAGCTCCAGACCTAGGCAGTCAAAATCAGGGATAACTTAGAATTACTTAAGCACCTGCCCTGCAGTTCACTGGGGTCATCTCCTCCTGTCTTAGAGCTTTGGTTCCCTGGGAGAGCAGTTCCAGATTGTAAGAAATACCAGCTCACTTTGAAAACTTAAAAGGTTCATTAAACCTTGACAAAAAATACAACAAAAGGACTACATAAGGAAAAAGTTACAGCACTGGGAGCTGCCTCATGTATACCACATGGCCAGTTCAATTTCAAGATGGATGTTCAGTCTTTTATACCCCTGGGGGTTGCATCAGCCAACCCTGGCCCAAAGTCTGTCACTCAGCTCTTCTCTGCCGTTAATCGGTGGAGACTGCTTTCTTGTAGCTTGATTGGAGGTCAGGTGTCGTCATGCTGCACCCCCTTAGCAGCAAGCTTTTCTATTCCCAGCTGCCCCATGGAAGGGGCACGTGCACGCCTTCTTTTACCTGTCTTAGACAACCCAGGCTGTCTGATGGTAACAATACAGAGGGGGGAGGGGGAAAGGGAATAATGGGGAGAACAAAGGACATTTAAACTATAATAACATAACTATACATCACTAAGGCTTTTCTTAATATTCCCACCATAGTCATCCCTTAATTGTGAGAGCCAATCGTCTTATTATCCATCTATAACAAGATGGAGAAATCCCCATTTGTGCCCTGCTTGGCTCAGCCCAGATGGGTTCCTCGGGACTTTTGCCTCTGCCAGAGCAGCCAAGGAGCCTCCAACAGTCCAGGGACTCACCTAGCCTTGCGGCCCTGCACAGAGGGAATTTTCCAGCAATGACACTTTGCAGATTTGAAAGGTTCATCCCTGGAAAATGCCTAAAGCTGAACATACACCGCCCATCCGTCCCAGCCTGTGTCTGACACTGAATGCAGCACCTGTGTCCACTCCAGCAGTGAAGAAATCCCTGATCCAGCTCTCACTGCTCTCCTCACAAATGGAGTCTGCCCAGACTCTTGCCCTGGAGGCCACTGGTTTTGTGAGCACCCAGGAATTCTGATCCGACCCTAACCCAGGAATGCTGATTCTGCAATGACCCAGCTGTGAGCACAGACTGAGCCTGGATTTACATCCCAGAGCTACTCTGGGGGCTGCTTCAGCCCATTTGGGGTGAGGGAGCTGCTCCTCAGCTCTGGGCCATGTGCTCAGCTGAGTTCCACCATGGAGCTGCACCAAGGAGGGAATCAGCTCCAGATCCCAGGAACAGCTGGAGCTGTGCTGGAGGATTTGGGATGAGATCAGGGAAAGGTTCTTCCCCCAGAGGGTGCTGGCACTGCCCAGGCTCCCCAGGGAATGGTCCCGGCCCCGAGGCTGCCAGAGCTCCAGGAGTGTTTGGACAGCGCTGCCAGGGATGCCCAGGGTGGGATTGCTGGGGGGTCTGTGCAGGGACAGGGGTGGGACTGGATGATCGAGGGGTCCCTTCCAGCTCAGGATATTCCAGGATTCCATCACTCCCAGCTGGAGCCCCCCTGCTCCGTGTGCTGAATGTGAGTCTGTCAGAGGAGCTAGGTGAACCACAGGGCCTCTGCCCTCTCCAATCTTCCCCCTCTAGTAAAACCCATCCCTAGGGAAGAGGGCAGGAATAAGGTCAAGGAAAAAAAGCTTTTCCCAGAACGTCTGTAACCCTGAGCAGCCTCTGGGCCCTGCCCAAGCCAAAGGTCTCTCTTTGCTTCACCACCCTTAGCTGATTTATTGTTTCTGCTTTCAAGCCCTCCTGCTCATTCCTTTCCCATTTCTGGGTGCACTCCACGGTCTGGCGGCACTGGTTTGTACTGGGCAGAGAGGATGATCCCAGCACTGGAAATACTGGGGTCAAAAAATTCATTTTGCAGAGCAAGGAGCTGTAACAGGAAATCCCAGGAGAGTTCCCTGGAAAGGCAAGGGCAGGATGAACTGAGCAGGACAGCCTGCACCTCATCGAGGCCTTTCAGGGCTTCAAGGGCTTAAAAAAAACATGGAAAAATGACTTTTCCATGGGCAGAGAGGGAAAGGAAAAAAAAGGGGGGGGGGTTTAAACTGAAAGGGGAGATTTAGGTTGGATATTGGGAAGGAATTCCTCCCTGTGGGGGTGGGGAAGGGCTGGGATGGAATTCCCAGAGCAGCTGTGGCTGTCCCTGGATCCCTGGAATTGTCCAAGGCCAGGCTGGATGGGGCTTGGAGCAGCCTGGGACAGAGGGAGGTGCCCCTGACCATGGCAGGGGTGGCACTGGATTCTTAAAGCCCCTTCCCACACAAACCAGGCTGGGATCACATGATTTGTAGCCCTAAGGAACTGCAAGGTCCTAAGGAATTGGTGACATCCCAGCACTGACTTCCAGCCCCAAAGCTGCACAAGCCCTCGTGGAGAACAATCCCAGCTGTCCCAGGAAAAGCTTTCTATGCCACTTTCCCCTCAGCTTAGCTCCAGGATCAATTTGGAATTCTTCCTTCTATTTCCAAGGTCAGCATCAGGCATTGCCATTATCCCCCAGCAGCACCACTTCTGCACCCAGAATGGCAGAGGGAAATCAATCAGAATTCCTGATGATTTGTCCTGTGCAATTATTCCAGGAACAGCTCCCCGGGGAGTCAGTGCACAATGGGATCTCAAAGAGAAAAGGAACGCCATTGTCATGGAAAACAGCCCAGGGAGGAAGGGACTGAGGAGATTTCAGTGTCCGTGTGGAAATGTCTCATCCCAGTCCCTTCCCAGCCATCCCAGAGCTGTGGCAGACCCACGGTGTCCCCACTGCCAAGGGACAGATGGGAAGGCAGGAGATACTGCACGGATATTTGGGAGTAGCCGTAGGGAAAATAAAGGGTCCTGCTTTTAATGGGAGAATTGAGGGGAAGTTCTGGAGGGTGATCCATGGCCTGGCAGATTGCCAGCTCTGATTGCCACTTATCTGGAGCTTCCCGACTCCCATCAGCTCCTGGCACCAGGGAATTGATGGTGCCAAAGGGGAGAAGGAAGATGGGAACTTGTTCATTCCCAAATTTTACAGCTGGTACAGAAACACGAGGGTAAATCCTTCATTCCCAGATTTTACAGCTGGTACAGGAACATGAGAGTAAATCCTCCCTTCATTCCCAGATTTTACAGCTGCGCATGGGAACAAATCCTTCCTTAGAGCATCTTGTTCCCAAAATTAAGGACTAAATTAAAAAGAAAGCATGGAGAAGTTGCTAAAACCCTCAAATTCCTACAGGAGGGAGCTGCCCAAAAGCAGGGAGCAGGAAGGGTTTGATGGGAGCATTTCCAGTCAAGCTTTCTCAGTTCTCCAGGGAGCTTTTACACCTCCAGGGAAATTATTTTAAAATATCAACTCCAGAGAGGAAATAGCCTTGGGAAGGAAAAACTCTTGGAGAAAATCATGGAGAATCATCCAGCCCATTACCCACGGCTGAGGGAAATTCCATGTGCTCATCCAGCCACATCCAAGGGCTGGAAAAGGAGGAGAAAGGGGGAGAGAGGAATTCTCAATATAAGCGTATCCAATATTTTGGGGGGAAATACATAGAGGAAACAAAAGAGCCCAGGAAATGCCATTCTTGTGCTTTCTACACCTGGAGCAAACCCCTCAGAGGCGGAAGGGAATGGATTCAAACATTCCCAGGAACACTCAGGATATTCCTTCAGGGAATGTCTCTTCAGGAAAACAAATCCTGACAAGATCTTGGTGCCAAGGCAGAGCCAGTCCAAACATCCCTCCTGGAAGGAGGAACCTTTTCCTGCTGCAGTTTCGTTCCTCCAGGGCTTTTTCCATCCAGGAGCTCCCTTCTTTTTGCCTTCTTGTGGGATCCCATTAAAGAAAAAAGCAGGGATTTGGAATAATAAAAATGATTCCTTGTCAGCCATCAGAGGAGCCAAAGGCTGGAGAATACAGGGAAGCATTATTAAAGGAAAGGGTAAAAAAGGGCAGATTTGGTGGGATATTGGGAGGGAAATACTCCCTGGGAGAGTGGGAGTGGTTATTCCATTGGTGCCCCTGGATCCCTGGCAGTGCCCAAGGCCAGGCTGGACGGGGCTTGGAGCAGCCAGGGACAGTGGAAGGTGTCCCTGCCATGGCAGGGGTGGCATTGGATGAGCTTTAGGGTCCCTTCCCACCCAAACCACTCCATGATCCATGAAAAAGTCCTGAAGACTGGAATGGGAGAGGGAACAGCTCCCAGGGGCTGGGTCCTGATGGGAGAGAGGCCAAGACTGACCTGAGCCAGGTCCTGAATGTTGTCCCAACCTGGGCCAGGAATCCTGCTGCTGTACCTGAGGAAACTGAGGCACTCTGAGGGGTCATTTCCCATCTCTTCCCAGTGTCCTTTCCCTGTGTCCCAGGGTCAGATCCAACAGGGGCTGAGCAGAGTCCTGTGAGCCCAGGGGGCTTGGGGGTGATCCCAAGTCCCCCCCAGGCTGGATGGACTGGGAATGGGAATCTCCTGATGCTCCTCCAGCTGCCATCCCAGGATCACTGAGGTTAGGAAAGGTCACCGAGTCCAGCCTTGGACCAAATCGAACCATTCCCACAAAAAACTCATCCCTGGCTTTAACCTTGGTCCCCAGCTCTGGATCCATCCACAGGATGGGAGCCAGGAATCCCCAAAGCTCCTCAGGAAGGGCAGGAGAGCCTTTGCCAGAGGCACCTGGAGGGTCACAGGAATCATCCAGGCTGGAAAAGCCCTCGGAGCCCACCCAGGTGCAATCCTGATCCCTGCTGATGCTGGTTATCAAGGAACAGCCTGTTCAGGGAATTTTGGCCAGATACAAACCTGGACAATTCCCTGGCTGTGCCAGCTCAGCCCCTGCTCTCCTCCCTGCACAGCTCCAGTAGCATTCCAAGGCTATTAAGAGCCAAATCCTGCTTCTCATCCCTGAAAAAACAGCCTGAAACTGCCCTGAAATCCAAGAAAACCCCAGATTTCCTCTGCTGGCAGCAGGAGCAGAATCCAGCCCGAAACATTCCAAGTTTCCTGGTGTTGTTTGTGGGTTTTTATAAAAATCAATGTCATTTACAATTACATAACTGCAAAAAAGCAGCTGAAAAACTTCAGGATGGAGCTTCTATTTTATCCAACCTTTTCTCCATTAATCTTCCCACACAACTGCTGTCACCATTAGGCTGCCAAAGGAAAATTCTTTGGATCCTTTCAGTTTGGCAGCTCTGCAGGTGGCACTTACCTGCCTCTGCTTCCAGCCTGTTCCGCTTCCCCGGATCCCCGTGGATCCCCCTGTGCCTGAGGTGACAGGGATATCAGTGGGACAGACCTTCAGCACCCACCCTGCAGCCTCCAGCCCCGGAAATCCACAGGAAGGAGGTAAAAATTCCCAAATTCTCTGGCAGCAGCTGCTGGTGTGTGAAGAGTTTGCAGCCACCTGGGATCTCCACACTGGGAATTGCCTGAATGAGCCTGTGCTGGGATCGCTGGGATCGCTGGCAGCATTCCCACAGAATCTGCACGGAACTGGAGCAGCTTTGGGGCTGTCAGATTTGATCCTTTGATGGGATTTTTGACAGGAATTGAAGCTTTTTCTGATGGAGAGGGGGAGGTTTTGCCGTGTGCAGAAAGGGGCTGCTTCCCTCGGGAGGAGCACTGAATTCTCCATTTCTGCAGAGTCTGGGAGTTCACAGGGAGCAGGGTCAGGTCAGGACTGTTTGTGCTTCCAGCCTCACTCCCCAGGTGCTGCAGGGATTTTTACAGTAATTGTATTAATTGATTTCCTCCAAGGTGACCCCTGTGCTCGGCCGGAGCCTCCAGAGCTGAACAGGGATGAGCCGGGATGGGAACGTGGCACAGGGACCTTCCCAAACCTCGGGGCCCCTCCTGTCCCCAAAGCCCCCAGCTCCAGGTGTCACCTCTGGAATCATCTCCATCCCTGCTGCTCCATCCCTGGCCATGTCCCAGGCCAGGCTGAATGGGTTGGAGCACCCTGGGACAGTGGGAGGTATCCCTGGGCTGAGAACAGGAGGGGCTTTAAGGTCCCTCCCAACTCAAACCATTCCAGGATTCCACACGGGGACAATTTCTCCAACCCCTAAACAGGAATTTTTGCAGCAGCAAATTTCCCTGCAATTCCTGTGCCACAAATCCCAGGATTTGGAAATGGGGAGGTTTCAGTGGCCGCTCTGGGGATCGCTCCAGGGCTGTTCAATCCTAAAAATTCCAGCCCAAACCTCCAAGGGGAGACTCCAGACTGGATCAGGAGTTCCATATTTGTTTTCCAGCAGATTTAGGGAATAAAGGAACTTCTCAACATGGTCCCAGTGCTGTGGGATCAGAGGCTGATAAGGAGGTGACCTTCCTCTTTTATCCTTCAGGATCTGAAACTCACTTTCCCACTTCCCTCCTGCTGCCATAAGACCAGGGATGTGGCAGCCTGTTGGACCTGAAACATCTCCAGGTTTGAGGAGAAAGGGCTTTTTCCCTTTTTCCCACCTGGCTGCCAGGAGAGCCTTCAAATCCCTTGGAATGACAAGGAATAAACCTTAAGGAATAGCTCCCTGAGCTTGGTTTGGAAGCCAAATTCCCTGGGAGAGAGAATTTTCCATCCTCTCCAGCATCCAAACATAGAGCAGTTTTCCTCTGGATTTGCCAGATCCAGTGAATTTAAGAGGAGAGAAAATGGTTCAGGAAGGGGGGAATTAGCAGGGAATTGTCTCTCCAGGCACAGGATGGGACATGGAATATTCAGCACGATCGTCCCAGGTGTCCCAGGGTGACCCACAGGCTGCTGTGCCCTGTCCCCTGGCAAGCTCCAGCCTCCTCTTCTCCAGCTGCTGTTCCTCTTGGGAATGTGAGGTTTGGGGTCAGGGGAGGTGCGGAGGAGCCTCCAGCCCACTCCAGGCTTATTCCCATGGGGTGTCCAAGATCATCCCCCCAAGGCAGGGAGGCTGGGAATTCCCTCCCACATTTCCCACTGTCACATGTCACTGCCAGGTTCAGAAGTGATGCCCAATCCTAAATAAAGGTTCATGTCCTGCCTAATCCTAAATGAAGGTGCAGGAGGTGCCTAAATCCCAAAGGAAACTGTAAGTGATGCCTAATCCCAAATAAAACTGTAGGTGATGCCTAATCCTCAATGAAGGTGATGCCAAATCCCATATAAAGGTGTAGGAGGTGCCCAATCCCATATGGATCAGCTCCCATCCACGTCTCAGGACCAAAGCCTTGAACAAGCCAGGTCTGAACAGTAAAATGAGTTCAGGAAATTTTTCATTCCTGAAATTCTTTTTTCATTAAAGCAGAACATCTCCAGTGGTGCTAGCCATGGAGCACGACAAGCCTTGGAGCAGGACAAGCCTTGGGGTGTGGCTGAACTCCCAAGGGAAGCAGGAGAGCATCACCCCTCCCTGCAGCCTCTCAGCAGCCAGAACAGGAGCTTCCCCAGCCAGGAGCTGCCAGCCAATTCCAGCCCTTCAGGAACTGGGGAAAAAGGAAAAGGAAAATAAACAGAAACAGCCAAGCCCCAAGGCTCTGAAGTTCAGAGGTTCAGGGAAAAAATTGGAATAATCTGTGTGTCTGAGAGGTAGAAAACAGATAATATTCAATATCAAATATTCAATACTCAAATCTTCTTTGTCCTTCTGAAGATGGATTCATTTCCCAGCCTCTGGATGTGGCCCATGGATCCTCCCTTCCCTGCACATTTCAAGGCTCCTTTTAAAGCTGTTTTTTTCCCTTATTCCCTGGATCCAGGATGATTCCAGCAGGGCCAGGGAAGGGGACCTTCCCTGAGCTGCCTCAAAAGCTCAGGGATGGGGCACCAAGCACCTCACCTGGCTGTGTGCCTTCACTGTCCCACAGGATGGAGGGACAGGACATAGGGAATGGCAGGGATGGATGGGATATTGGGAAGGAATTCCTCCCTGGGAGGGTGGGAGGGTCTGGGATGAAATTCCCAGAGCAGCTGTGGCTGCCCCTGGATCCCTGGCAGTGCCCAAGGCCAGGCTGGACGGGGTTTGGAGCAGCCTGGGACAGTGGAAGGTGTCCCTGCCCATGGCAGGGGTGGCAATGGATGGGCTTTAAGATCCTAATCCAACCTACAGCATTCCATGACATTTTTTAACCTGTGGACAGAGTTTTGGGGTCCCCAGGCATGGGGGGAGGCTCCTGGCCAGCCCTGGGGTCACCAAAATCCACAGAGAGCACTGGAACAGGAGCTGGGACAATTCACTTCCAGGGAATTGGCAGAGTCCAGGATGGCCCATTCCTGATGGCACTGAAGGAATTTGATAGGAAGAGGCCATGAGAACTTTGTTGTTGAATTTGCTCCAAAGAATTCCTGTTCAAATCCATCCTTCCCAAATCCAGAGGTGTTTTCATTTGTTTCATTTCCTCCCCTCATTTCTTCAGCAGTGAAATGGAAAACAGGGGGAAAAAAAGATAATTGGGAGGATGCCAGCTGTGAGTTTAAAATAGATCCAAATCCTTCCTCTTCCCTACCTGCAGAAGGAAAAGAAGGAGATATTTAAATATCTATCTCTATAAACACATTTATTTATGGATTAGCCTTTTATTCCTTTAAGGAAGGCCAAGAATAATGGCTCTGCCAGGAAATGCCAATTAAAGCAGACCCCGCTAATTAAAGGCCATGCGACAGCCCTGTCACGTGTGGCACAGACCAGGATCTTCAATCCACAGCTGATTCCCAAATTAAGCCCCTGGATCAGCCACATGTCCCCTCCAAAGGCTGGGAGGAAGGAGGATTAAATCCTTTGGGATGTGCAGGGATGGGGGACCCCCCACAGGTAGGGTCCGCAGCCCAGCCAAGATCTGGCTCCCGAAATCTTCCCAATTGATCCTTCTGTGCAGGCCTGGAAAATCCCACTTTATTTGCCTTCCCCACGCTGGGATTCCCAGTGTAATTCCCAAAGGAGCAGCCACATCTTGGCTCACTTGGGCATTTGTTTGATCTCTCCCAGGTTTTTTCCTTTAAACACACAAGGAAATGAGATACACAAAGTTTCCCTTATTTTTTTCTTTTCTTTTTTTTTTCTTTTTTTTTTTTTTTTTGAGCAGAGTTGTGAAATCCAAATGTTTTTACTCCTTTGGTGCTGCTGGGGTGAAGCAGCAGATGCAGAAATCCTGGCACTATTTATGTGTTCCCAGTATTTTGGTATGGATGGAATATTTCCTCACTGCATTCAAAACAAACAGCCCAAACCCCTGCAGCCCCCAAAATTCCCTCAGTTCCTTGGGAGAATTTCCCAGCTGGAAGCCCAAGCATTTATTTAATTTATTTGCATGAAAAATAAAACAAACCCAAAGAAAACAACAACAGCTCCGCTTTGGGTGTTTCTGGGGCTCCCCAAAGCTCTGCTGCCCTGGGTCGCTCTGGGTGGGGTTGTCACATTCTCTGGGATCTGAGGCAGCAGGGCTGGAATTAGGGCCGAGTGGTGGCTTCCATGGAAACCCCAATTTCCAAGTGTTCTGTGCCTTTCTGGTTCCACGGTGGCTCCAGCAGGAATTGTTTCTGCAGGGCTTGGGCAGAGCAGGGAATTTTTCCGGAATGTTTTGGGGTTGCAGAACACATTTAAGGCTCATTTTTCCCCAACACCCTGGGCTGTGGGATCACACCTGTCCCGGGGGGAG
>WBNO01011043.1:14469-48891 GCA_013400575.1 Peucedramus taeniatus
GGGCTGCGCCTCATGTGCTCGGCGCGGGCGGCGCCGGCGCGCCGGGCGCTCTGGGTGCTCGCCTTCTGCACGGCGCTGGGGCTGCTGCTGGCCTGGTCCTCCGACCGCCTGCTGCACTGGCTCGCCTTCCCCTCGCACACCCGCGTGCGCACCGAGTGGAGCCGCCAGCTGCCCTTCCCCGCCGTCACGCTGTGCAACAACAACCCGCTGCGCTTCCCTCGCCTCTCCAAGGGCGACCTGTACTACGCGGGGCACTGGCTGGGGCTGCTGCTGCCCAACCGCACCGCGCGGCCGCTGCTCACCGAGCTGCTGCGCGCCGACGAGGCGCGGCTGCGATGGTTCGCCAAACTGGCCGATTTCCGCCTCTTTCTGCCGCCCCGCCACTACGAGGGCATCAGCGCCGACTTCATGGACCGCCTGGGCCACCAGCTGGAGGACATGCTGCTGTCCTGCAAGTACCGCGGCGAGCTCTGCGGCCCGCACAACTTCTCCGCGGTGAGTGCGCGCCGGGAGCCGGGCTGCTCTCGACTCCTGTCCGGGGACCCTGGGTCGTGTCGGTTCTGGTCCGTGTCCCCGGTTCGAGTCGGTCCAAGAGACCCCCGGGTCGTGTCGGTTCTGGTCCGTGTCTGCGGCTCCTCTCGGTCCGTGTTGGTCCCGGTCCCTGTCCCCCGATCGTGTCGGTCCAAGGGCACCCCTGGCTGATGTCGCTTTAAGGGACTCCTGGTTCGTGTGGGTTCCGGTCCGTATCCCCCTCCCCGCTCCGCTCCCGGCCCCGCCACTCGCCGCGCGTTTGCCCGAGGTGCCCGGAGCGCTCCGGGGTCGCAGCGGTCCTGGAGGGTCGCGGTGTGTCTGGCAGGTCCCGGAGGGTCCCCCGGGTCCCGGATGGCCGAGCAGGGACCCCCCGGCTCGGGAGCTCCCTGCGGGTCGCTGCCAAACGAGCGCTTTCCCTCTCGCTGGTTTTTGCACCGTCTCGAAGTGATGCTCTCTGGTCTAGGAGTGACTGTCTGGCGTGTGAGGGGCTGGCTGCTGCCTTGGGTTTTAATCTGAAATAATTAAATTAATGTTGCACTATCCCCGCTGCTGCCTTCCCACGTTCCGTGCTGCTCCCAGCCTAGTCGCACCCAGATTTTTCCCTTGTCCGAGTCGAGGTCCCCCAGGTGCGCCTTGGCTGCAGCGCGGGTCCGGCCCAGCCCTGCCCGTCCCGCCGGGCTTTGCTGTGTCCGGCCCCCCGCGCTCTGTCCGGGCTCCTTCGGCTCTCCGTGGAACCGCGGGAGTCCCTGGAGCTGCTCCTTTGGGGCCGCAGGGGTTGGGCACCCCGGAGTGCTTCGGGATGCGAAGCTTTGCTGAGCGGGGCTGATCCGAAAGGTGTTTGAGCCCCGATTAACCAGCAGCAGTTGGTATAAACCCCAAGACACGGGGCAGGGCTTTACAAACCACTAGGAGTGGGATGCCTGCCTGGGAAGATCCCGGTGGGACTGTTGGGAGCTCTGATGTGTTGAGAGGAGACTTTGGGTGAGAGCTGGAGACAGACCCACGTGAAGGATCCCTGGGAGCAGCAGGATGTTGATGGTGCTGGAGTATTCTGCTCCTCCGATCTCTGCGGGCAGCGCGAGGGGCGGCTGTGACTGAGCATCCTGCAGAGACGGGCTGGGGGCTGTGAGGACGCAGCAGACTCTGCGTGCACTGAGAGGAGCTGGATTCCGGCTCTGCCTGGGAAGCAGCCTGGAAATCAGAGGAATTGTCCCTTTGGGCTTGTCACGGCAGCCGCTAAACTCTGAAGGGAGGAGTTCCCGCGGGATGGAGGAGCTGCCCCGGCTGTGCAGGCAGCAGCTGCTGCTGCGAACAGGAGCAGGAGCGGCGCAGCTGGGGGAAAATCATAAATAAAATGGGATATTGAGGAAGGCCCTTTCCAGCAGGACCTTCCAATCCGGTGCCGTGGCACGAGGAAATTCGGGAATTACAGCAGGAGCAGGCAGTGGGTGGTGGGGAAAAGCTGCCTCCCCCTCCCAGGTGCCAGGGTATGATCTGGTGGTGTTTGGCCGGTGCCAGGAGCGGCTGACTGAGGCTTTTACCGAACCCCTGCTTCCTCCAAGGTGCAGCGAACCCGGCAGAGGTTCCTGCTGTCCAGACAGAATAAATCCTGGAGCACTGCTGTGGCTGCACAGCCGAGGGCTGCTCTGGGGGTGCTGCAGGAGTTTCTCCGGGAGGGAATTGGGCATTCCCTCTGCAGCTGCTGCCGGAGCCACCACGGTGGCTGAGGAGCGGGGTGTCCTCCAGCCATCCCGGAAAGGTTCCAGAAGCTGCTTCCTGAGGCTGGGAGGGAGGAATTGGGGCGTGTGATCCCTGGGAACTCACAGCACTGAGGGCATTGCTCAGCTGAGGAAACAGAGAAGATATCCTTCCCATCCCTAAGGGTCTGTGTGGCTCCAGAGTGGAGGGAGAGGGGAGTCCCTGTGCCAGGAACCAGCTGGATCTGCTTTCCCTGCCCCGAGCTCTGCCTGCGGCAGGTGAGGGGGGTCGGTGCCACCTCCCCGTGTCCCGGCACGTCCGTCCTCCTCCTGTCTGAAGGAACAGGGCAGTGACCTCTGCCTTGTCCTTGAGGGGAGGCTGAGAAGCTTCTCCAGCTGGGAACTTCTGGTGAAGAGAGGTGTTCCCTGGGGAGGTGCTGGGAACAACGTCCCGGGGTCTGGAGTGTCCTCAGAGCTCAGGACAGGGCACTGCCCTCACTGCCCTCTCCGGGTGTGTCTGTGGGATGGAGGTGTCACACCCGGGGCTGGGGTTTCCTGAGCCTGGGACAGCCCTTGGGGCCTGGGGTATTTGGAGCTTCTGCTTCTCTTCCTGGATTCGGAGGGAGAGCCCCAAGGAGAGGTAGGAAAATCGTGTGGTGTGAGCTGGACACAGGAATGAGGCAGGATGTACAAAAAGATAAATACAAATGGAATAAATGGGGATGTAAAGAGAATTTTGCAGGTTTCAGACCTGCTCAGGTGCTCCAAGAGCATCTTCTGTGCCAAAAAATCAGGGGGAGGAGAGGCTTTCCTGGGTAAAACCCCTGAAAATCCAAAGCAGAGGGGATTTGGAGCAAACGAGTCCTGGCTGAGATGTGGAGCAGAGCAAAGGGGCTGGGGGAGGGAGCTGTTCTCCTGTGAGTGCTTCCAGCTCTGTCCTGGAGTCCCTCCAAGACATTCCTGCTCCTTCCAGCCCATCTCCCACAGGAGATTCCCTCCTCGCATCCCCTCCAAACCATGGGGGTAGAGGGTGTTGGGTTTTGTGGGTGACATGGAAAAGGAAGAGGACACTGGAGAATGAGCCCAGCAGTCCCAGCAGTGTGGGAAGTGTTGTTTTTATTCCTTAAGAAATGGAAATGCAGGATTGCACTGATCTTTGGAGCTTGAGGCTGCAGAGCTGGGATGATTCCATCGGATTTACTCCATTTAGGAGGGCTCAGGTCTGGATTATTTCCTGGCCTGCTCCCGAAGGAGTTTGTTGTCCCTGTCAGTGTTTCCCAGAAGGATGAGGATTTGTTAATGGATCAGATGGAGTTTTCTGTCCTCAGTCAATGTGTGGCTTTATTTATTTTAGGCTGGACCTGAAGCTGGGCTGTTGGGGTGGTTATCCAAGAATCCCTGAATGGTTTGGGTTGGGATGGACCTTAAAGCCCAGTTCCATGGACAGGGACATCTTCCACCATCCCAGGGTGCTCCAAGCCCATCCAGCCTGGCCTTAGACCCATCCAGGGATGGGCAAAACCATCCATAAATGCTTGGAGCTGCATAAATCCAACCTCCCCAAATGCCCACGTGCTGATTCCAAGGGAAGGAACCATCCAGCAGCTCCTGTCCTTCAAAACTTCTCCCAGATTCCAAATCCAAATGCCAGGCTGGGCAGTTCAGTTAGTGAGGACCTGCTTTCCCTGGAGTGGCCCTGTCTAGGAGAAGCTGAGGCTCAGGATTAAGTGGATGTTGCTCTGCTCTGCATTCCCTGGATTTGGGGTTGATTTATTCCTCTGAGCTCTTTGTCTCTGGAATATTTATCTTGGTTGCCCTGTCCTGTGCTCATTGATTTCTTCCTTCCTATGATTTTTCATACTGAGAAATTAAAGAGTGGATGCAACATACTGGGGTCTGTTCATGGGCTGGGGTTTAGGGTTAATGATCTCCTGATTTAATAACTCCCCAAAGCAAATTGTCACCTGTGCCTCTGCCTGGGGAGCTGCAGGACACAGGGGTTGTGCTGAGAGGGCTTTGGTCCCCATCCTTTGTGAAATCCTTGAATTTCTGGGGTGTTCCAAAGGCTCTGCAGTCAATACTTGCTCATGGTTTGATTTGCTCAGTTATTTTTTGTTAAACCATTCTCCCAGGAGCAGGGACGTTATGGGGTGGCAGCTGCACAGAGACGTCAATGCCGCTTTTTAAAAATATTCCTGTGTATTTGCCTGAAAATCTGGTGAATATTGCTGACATATCCCTGAGGTGGGGCTGTAATTGTGGTTTTCTCAGCAGAGAATCCCCTGTGTCCAGGGTGAAGCTCAGCCTTATTCCACTAAATGAATGGGATATTTCAGCTCTGGATCTGGTGGGAGGGCAGACAGGAATTCTGTGCCACCAGCTTAAAACAGCTGCAAGCACCTTAATTACCACCACCACAATTAATTGCAGAGGAATCTCAGGATGTGGGGTTGTTTATTTGGGGATTTTCCTCACCCACCCACAAACTGTTTTACACAATTCTCTTTTCCACCTTTATTCTCTCATATTTTAATTTTAATTCTTTATTTTTGGCTTCACTTCCAAACAAAGCTCTGGCTTGGGGGTGATGTTGCCTTTGGAAGGGGTGTGGGTGGTGTTTAACAGTGCTCATGTGGGGCTGGAGCCTTGGATGTGCTCCCAAATTGTCCCAGTGCCACTTTAGGGAACTGCCTAGAGCTGGTTGGATTCAGCCTGGGATCACTGTGAAACCAAGGCCTGTTCTCCCATCCTGAGGGAATGCTGCTGATTTTGGGTTCCTGGTGGCAGAATCCGAGGAGGAATCTGGGGTGGGCTGTGCCAAGTGCTGGCCCAAGCAATGCTCTCTGTGAGGGATGGGCTGAAGGGTTTGGGGTGATTTCCTGTGGGTTTGGGGTCAGCTGGACCCCTGCACTGAGGGTGGAGATTCCTGATCTCCTACAGAGTTAGGTGCTGAGGGGATTTGGATTTCTCTTGGGCTGGGGAATGAAAACAGGGATGAGTCTGGCACTGAACTGGTGGGTCCTGAGAGGGCATGAGAGGGGCTGGAAGCTGTGGGAGAAGAAGGACAAAGGCCAGGGGTTCCAGAGCTGCTTGGCTCCAGAGAGCTGCAGGGGTCCCAAAGGGTCTGTGGAGCAAGGAAAGCTGGGCAGCAGCAGGGCCTGGGCTGCTGGGGGCTTCTCTGCACCCAGAGCCACCCCTGCCATGGCAGGGACACCTCACACTGTCCTGGGCTGTTGCCAGCCCCATCCAACCCTGGCCACTGCCAGGGATCCAGGGGCAGCCACAGCTGCCCTGGGAATTCCATCCCAGCCCTTCCCCACCCTCACAGAGAACAATTCCTAATTCCCAATATCCCATCCAGCCCTGCCCTCTGGCAGTGGGAGCCATTCCCTGTGTCCTGTCCCTCCAGCCCTTGTCCCCAGTCCCTCTCCAGCTCTCCTGGAGCTCCTTTAGGCCCTGCAAGGGGCTCTGAGCTCTCCCTGGAGCTTCTCCTCTCCAGCTCTTCCAGCCTGGCTCAGAGGGACTCCAGCCCTGGAGTGGCTCTGTGGCTCCTCTGGACCTGCTTCAGCAGCTCTGTGTCCTTGGAAACTTAAGTGACTTCCTGAAGGCTCTGTCCAGATTTGGCCAGGAATGTCCCAGCAGCAGGAGGAGACCCTGGCCTCACTGGCCTGGAGCAGGACAGAGGTGCTGGGGATGTGTGGCTGTGCAGAGAGTCAGGAGTGCAAATCCTGCAGAATTTTGGAAGAACAGGGCTGGGCTGGGCTCCTGTGCATCCCACACTTTGTGTCCCAGTGCCTCTGGATCCAGGTGCAGCTCCTGGTGCAGCTCCAGGTGCAGGCAGCTGTTGGAATTCGGCAACCCTGGTGGTTTTACCAATGTCCGGGAAAGATTCTGGAGTGGGAACTCTCCTGGATTCAAAGACTGTCCTGGGCTGGAAGGGATCCACAAGGATCCATGAATCCAACTCCCCACTTCATCCTGAATGTGGGAACTTGGATTTCTGGCAGGACAGGAAAAATATCACTTCCATGGGGAAAGGATTCAGCTGAGTCTGGCCACTTCCTCCAGGAGCTGCTCCCAGTGTTGGCCTGGGTTGGAGCACAGACCAAACCCCTTTTTTTGAGCAGGGATTTTTCTGGAGAGGAGGGATGGGAGTGTTTGGTAGATGAGGGACAGGATTTTTTGGGAGAGGAGCATCCAACTGCAGGAAGAGGAGGGATTTTTAGCAGGACTTTCCTCCTGTTTTTTTCCCTGCCTGCTGTTTTTTCCCTTTTCTATTTATTCCATCCATCCATCCATCCATCCATGAGATTCCAGGTGCTAGAGGTGCAATTGTTACCATGGGTTTCTTTGAGTTGTGGAATAGATTGCCAATAATTACTGCCCACCCTGAGCAGAATTAATGTAATTAAAGACACAGTTACAGTCCCTGCCCACTCCAGGATGCTGCCAGGGCTTAATTAATGTTTGCAAATTGCTCCACGATCTGCATGGGACCACCTCCCAGCACCAAGAGTGGGAATTCCTGGAATGGAGGTGCCGAGGGACACTGGTGTGGGAAGGGGAGGGAAATCCAGGGATGCAGGGTGGGAATTGGTGGGATTTGGGCTCCCAGTATCCCCAGTTTGTTCCCTTGGGAGCCTGAGGCTGCAGGGTTTACTCTTCCCTCTGCTGCAGTTCAGGGTAATTCCATTATCCTGGAATCCCTGGAGTTTGTTTCCACTGGAGCTTTTTTCCTTTTGGCCATGTTTTTCCCGTCCTGTCATTTATCCTGAATTCCCTGGGCCATTGGAGGCTCTTCCCACTGGGAGCACTGATGGTGCCAGGAGGGCCTTGCAGCATCCCAGGCTGGCTCTGGAACCCACCCCTTTTCCCAGCAGGATGGATAAAATTGGAACTGGGATGAGCTTTTTCTCCTGTGTTTGCTTTTCCCATCCTGGCTGCAGATTTTCCATGAGCTGGGATGGAGGGAAGCTGCTGGATTCTTGTCTGGAGCAGCAGCTCCCATCCTGGGGGATGGACAGGGATTCCTCTGGGTTATTTATCCTGGAAAGGGCTCAGCCTGCCTGGGAGCTGCTGCTTGTCCAGACATTCTGCAGCTGGATGGCATCCAAGGGCTGATCCCATTCCTTGTGCATGCAGGAGGCCAGGCTAGAACTGGCCTGGGTGCAGGGAGGGGGGGATGCCCTCTGGAATGCAGGGATGCCTTTTGGGATGTTGGAGTGCCCTATGGGATGGTGGGATGTCCTTTGGGATGGTGGGATGTCCTTTGAGATGCAGGGATGCCCTCTGCCCAGTTGTAGGGACTCCTGTGGGGCCAGGAACTGGTTGGGAAAATCCCGCCTAAATGCCAGGCTTTAAAAATGAAACCTCAGCTCCCAAGATGGGAATTGTCCCCCAAAACACAGCCCAGGCATGTTCAGGGCTCCCAGCAGAGCTGGTTGATGTTGGAATTGCCATTTTTCCTGCATTCCTGCTCCCTGGCCCTTCCTGGCCCTTCCCAGCACTTCCACCCTTCCCTGGGTCCCTTTTCCCAGTCCCTCTCTGGGAAATCCCCCATCTGTCCTGAGGTGCTTTGGAGTGAGGGCTCTGCATTTCTCCCCTGCTGAGATCAGGGAATGCCCTCATTCCAAACTCCTGGGATCATACAGTTCGTTCACTTCCCTCTCAGCACTCTGGGAGTTCTCATTCTCTCTTTTTTTCCTTTTTCCCCCTGTAATTTCAAGCAATGGGAGCAGGAATTTTTTTTTTTTTCATGGATTTCTCCCCTCCTCTTTTCCCAATTCTATCATTTCTTCCTGGAATAAAACAAATTCTAGGCAAACTTCCTTCCCAAACCCCTGGAGCTTGACATTTTTTCAATAATAAAGTTGGAATGTAAATTAGGAACTGGAGCTGTTCCCAATCC
Organism: Peucedramus taeniatus; assembly: GCA_013400575.1. Lineage (NCBI taxonomy): Eukaryota > Metazoa > Chordata > Aves > Passeriformes > Fringillidae > Peucedramus > Peucedramus taeniatus. The sequence goes on from WBNO01011043.1 coordinate 22,606, forward strand.
TAGGAGCACACTGCTGCCATCCCAATTTTCCTCTGCTTTATTAAATCAGGAGGAATGGGCCATTATAATCCAATTAACTGTGATTCCCAGGCAGGAATTCCTGGCTCCAGGGTGGGGGAAAAGTTGGATAAAATGATTGTAAAAGGTTTTGGATTGGGTGGTTTGGGATTTTTTTCCCTTTAAAAACTCTTCAGCCGCTGGAACCAGGGGAAAGCCATGGTGGGGAACTGGTTCCTGGTTTTGTAATAAACTTCTGGAGTGATCCAAAGTGTCTCCTTGTGGGCATGGAGATCCTGCTGGGCTCTCAGCACATGTTCCTGCCAGGAATCATCCCATCTTTCTCCTGGAATTCACGGCTCAGTGCTCCTAGCACTCGGGTGGAAGGGAGGGACAGAAGGATCAGCAACTTGTCCATGGAATTCTGTTCCTGCAGCTCCAAACAAGCCTGGCACAGCTTGGAGGGATCTGGCGGGGTTTGCAGGCGGGTGGACAAATGAGATCATGGAATGGTTTGGGTTGGAAAGGACCTTAAAGGACCCTAAACCTCATCCAGAGCCATGGCAGGGACACCTTCCACTGTCCCAGGGTGCTCCAAGCCCCGTCCAGCCTGGCCTTGGGCACTGCCAGGGATCCAGGGGTAGCCACAGCTGCTCTGGGCACCCTGTGCCAGGACCTGCCCACCCTCCCAGGGAGGAATTCCATCTCTCTCAGACCTTCTTGCTTTGCTAATTTTTGTAGCAATTACCAAATGCTTCCAAAGTCATGGGAAATGGGCTGTGCACAGGAAAACAGCCTGGCAGGCTCCCTGGAACACACCAACACCGTGTTCCCACAGGTGGATAGAACTTTATAACGAATATTTTGGAATAGCAATGGATTCTCAGAGGGGGGAATGATCTTCCCCCTCTGGTTCCTCCCTCCCGTGCCTGGGATAAGGGACAGGAAGGCTGAGTGCAGCTCCCTGTGCTGGAACAGCTGCTCCCAGAATTCCAGTTCAGCTTTCCAGCTCCTTCCCTGCTCCATCAGCATCTCCTGCTCTCCAAACTCAGCTGAATGCCCGAATTTCTTCCTTCAGGGAGTGCTGGAGCAGAGGGCACTGCCCTGCCCAAGTCATTCCCTGGGAAACAATCCTGAAAGTCCCAACTGGGGGTGGCAGATCTTGGAGCTGTTCCCACAATCCCAGCGTCCCACACTAGCCAAACACTGGGGTCTCAAAGCCATCAGTCCCTGTGTTCTGGTGGTGCCTGCAGCCAGATCTTCCTCCTCTGGAAGCCTCCTGCAGTCCTGTGTGATTCGTGGCTGGGTTCTCCACTACTCCCCAGCACGTTCCAGCGAGAATCAGTCAGGCATCCTCCCAAGCTCCCTGCTTTCCTCTGCAAAGTCCACTTTCACCCTCACAAGCTTTGTCCCCTTTATTTATCCCTGTGTTTAGCTCAGCCCTTCCCTCCCCTCAGGTTTCTCCCAGGGTCCCTCCTTGCTCCCCCTGCCCTCTGTGTGGGGGTTTGGGGACACAGATATCCCCTCTCCTGCCCGGGGGGAGCTATGGCTGCAGGAGCTGTGTCAGGGCCGTGCTCTCTGCTCCCTGCTCTGTCCTCAAACACTGAAATCCAATTCCAGGCAGTGAAAGTGAGACCTTGCTGACCTTCCTGTTTTCCTGAGCCTGCAGGACAGAGGTTCCCCGGTGCCTTTGTGCCACAGGAGGGAGGAGAGGGATGGGGCCCACTGATGTGTTTTCCTTGGGCTGGGATTCCCAGCTCCGGGTGTGCCCCTTGGGATTTGATGGTTGTTGTAGGTCCTTTCCACCTGAAATCCCCTTTCTCTTTCCTTTTCCTTTTCCTTTTCCCCAGAATCTCCTCTACCAAGCACCGGACACTTCCCATCCCTCTCTTGCTCATGCCCATTAACCTGGCTTTGCCATTCTTGTTCTAAATTCATTGTGTTAAAATAATTCCAGTGGCTCCAAGGCCCTTGGATAGGGGAGCCACTGGGGGCAGGTGGGAATAAAGCTCCTGGCTAGGCAGGGAGATTCCTGAATTCTCAGTGTCCTGTGGCAGCTGCTTGGACAGGATCCATCTCAGCTCCTGGGGTTTCCCTGTTTTGGGGGTTTCTGGTTGTAGGAGGAGCAGGGGATTTGGAACCCTTGTGTTTCTGTATTCACATCAATATTCCTGGCCTTCCAAATGCCTTTCCCTCATGGAGTCAGTGTTCAGCTTTCACTTGGCACAGGAGGGAATTTCTGCTCACCAGAATTTGATCCCCCCAATGAAGCCATCATTAGGAGTTAATTTGTGATGGGGGAAATTCCAGGTCCCTTTACCCTGCCCCATCTCCCCTTCCTAAGGCTAGGGAGGTTTTATTTGGAATTTGGACTCCTGGATTTGGGATCTGCCACATCCTGCAAAGGATAATCCAGTGTGGGAAGGAGATGCCTCGACATCAGTGGCAGCTTTTGGGGCTTTCCAGAGCTGGGGCTTGGTGTAGGATCAGCTCCCTGTGGAATTACCTGCATGCCTCAGGAGAGCGAGATGTGACACCACATCTGCTGAGGGCTTCAGCAGCTCCAGATCATGAGGGCTGGGTAAAGTCTGATTAAAAATATAATTTTAAGATGGTTGAAGATGTTTTGAGCTGTTTGTGTTTTGCCTCTGGCCTGGGTACTGCTTCTGGTGAAATTTCCAAGCTTTCCTTGATGGTTTAAGGATTATGGATTTAGATTAAAGGTACATCAGAGATTTTCACATGTCCTTAGGGCTGGCTTTTAACATCCAGCACTGGGGAATGCCAGAGCCCAGGGGGAATGGAGTCCCAGGATAATCTTGTAATGGCCCCAACCCAAATCCTGCTTCAGTCTGGGGCTCTTCTGAACAAGAAGGACCTGGAGGGACTGGAGCGTGTCCAGGGAAGGGAACGGAGCTGGGAAGGGGCTGGAGCCCCAGGAGAGGCTGAGGGAGCTGGAAGGGGGCTCAGCCTGGAGAAAAGAAGGCTCAGGGGGGCCCTTCTGGCTCTGCACAACTCCTGCCAGGAGGGGACAGCCAGGGGGGTCGGGCTCTGCTGCCAGGGACAGGGACAGGAGGAAAGAGAACGGCCTCAGGCTGGGCCAGGAGAGGATCAGGTTGGACACCAGGAAGAATTTCCTGGAAAGGGTGGTCAGGCCTTGGCAGGGGCTGCCCAGGGAGGTTTGGAGTGCCCATCCCTGGAGGTGTCTAAGGAAGGGCTTGAGGTGGCACTCAGGGCTCTGGGCTGGGGACAGGTGGAGATTGGGCACAGCTTGGACTCTGTGACCCTGGAGGGATTTTCCAACCTCAGAGATCCTGGGATTCTGTGCTGGGAAATGGAATTAGTAGGAAAGGGAAGCTCTGTGGGTGTGAAGAGCTTGGACACTGCCAGGTATCCAGGGGCAGCCACAGCTGCCAGGGCCCTGGCACAATTCCTTCCCAATATCCCATCCATCCCTGCCCTCTGGCAGTGGGAGCCATTCCCTGTGTCCTGTCCCTCCATCCCTTGTCCCCAGTCCCTCTCCAGCTCTCCTGGAGCCCCTTTAGGCCCCGCAAGGGGCTCTGAGCTCTCTCTGGAGCTTCTCCTCTCCAGGTGAGCACCCCCAGCTCTCCCAGCCTGGCTCCAGCCCCTCTGATCCTTTGTTATCCCAGGCACAGGAACCACTTCTCATGGAAAAACCCACAGTTAGTTTTGCTTCCTCTCCACTTTTTGAAGTGATTTTGCTGCTTTGGCTTCCATTCCCTCCCTGCCTTGGGGAAAGGGGAGCTCCAGGGGGGATGAGCAGGACACCAGCCTAGGACACCAGGGGCAGCAGTGCTGACCTGGGAGCCCTCTGTGTGCCCGCTTGGGTGGTGAATGGGACAGGGGATTTTGGGATTTCAAAGCCTGGTGCTGATTGGGGTGGCAGTGCCCTGCTTGGCTCCTCACCTCCTGTTTTGCCATCTGAAGGATCAGGGTCTGCTGTCGCCTCCCTGCTGGATGGAGTCACCCCAGAGCTTTGGCTCCTCAGGGAACCAGGGCTGAGCCAGAGGGGTTTGAGTGCCTCCAGCTGTAGTTTCCCTGCAACTGAACAGGAGCAGAGAAAATCCGAGGAATCCTCAATGTCTGGCAGCCTGTGTGCTTCAGGAGCTTTGGGAGCCATCAGCACTCATTGCTGATGGGGACACTTGATTTTCATCCTGCTTTCTCTGGGCAGAGAAATATCATAGCAGCAGGCCCCTGAACAGGGAATAATTAGCATTGACTCAATGATTGCAGAAGGCTGATCAACCACTTTATTGTACTATATTATACTATTAAGAGACTCATCACCCTTACAGACAGTCCAATACAGACAGGTCCAATTTGTCCTTGAATCCAAAACACCATCACCAGTGGCCAATTAAGAAATCACCCTTTGGTAAACAAATTTCCCTAACACATTCCACATGTGCACAACAACAGGTGCAGCAAATGAAGATAAGAATTGTTTCTCATTCTTTTCTCTGTGCTTTCTCACAGCTTCCCAGGAAAATCCTGGGAGAGCTGTGTCTCTCTCTGTACAGAGGATATGTGATTACCACAGGGAAAGGCAATTCCCTTCTGATGGGAGACATCCCCAGTCCAGGCTCCTGAGCCCTGACAGAGCAGGGGTGGGATCCAGCCCTGCTGGGTTACACTCAGGGCTCTTTTGCTAACTCCTGTTTCCTCACATGTTAAATCGAAAAGCAGCAGAGGAACAATGGGAGGAGCAAAGCTTCTGAGGCTGCTGCTTTGGGAGAATTTTGGGATGAGCTGTGGGGTGGTTTGTGCTCTGCCTCTGGAGTAAATTGTTCAGGGATTTCCTCTGGTGCCCTTGCTATAGGAATTGGTGCACTTTTAGTGCTTTCAGGTGGTTTTTCAGCATTGTAGCAGCAGCAGTGTGGAAGGCCGTGAGGGATTTGGCTGTCCTTGCCCTGCAGGGTTTGAGGTGCTGGAGGCTGCAGGACCTGGTTAAACCAGAGCAAACCCAGCTCAAACCTCACAGGAACGGATCCTGTCAAAGCCAGCCCTGCAGGGAGGATCCAGGAACCTGGAACACCCAACTGCTCAGGGTGTGATGGAGCAGAAGGGTTTTTGTAGATTCCCGTGCTGGGTCAGCAGAGCTTGGGAGTCTCTTGGGTGGGATAGGGAAAGGGATCCCACAAAGGCCTCGGCCCTGGCTTGGAGTGACCAGGTGGGGATTTGCTGATGGGATTTGTGTTACCAGTATTATAGGTAAATTAGTGATTCAGCCAATTTAGCAATAATAAAAAAAATAAGATTTTATTTCGCGATCAAGATACAATTTGGATAGCCACAATTAATAGAGACAACGCCGAGCCCGGGATCGGCGCTGGGTGAACTCTGGTCTGACCTCTATCGCATCAGAACCCCCTCTGTTCACAAATGCTGCCTCCATCGGGTCGGATTTTATACAGTCTGTTCCACCTGAGGCAGAGGTTCTCCTATTCCTTTGTTGCTTCACGTATTCATGAGGTCTCCTTTTCTCCTTTTCTCTGCGCTGGACTGGACAAAGAAGTTTCTGGGAAGTGATGAGATCAGATGCCGAGTTACAGAACCTGGTGTTCAGATGCGAAGGTCTAAGGACCCTGGTTATCTCGGACCCTGGTTATCTCAATCGACCCTGGTTATCGATCGTGGGCACTCGTCAGCCGATCATCGCCAGTCAGTCCCAGGAAGGGATTCATCTCTGCTGGAGCCACATCTTTTAGTCTGTAAATTAAACTCTCCTCCGCTGCCATCTGTGGTTTCACAATCCTGTGAAGCAATCCTCCCCAACCTCTGCTTGTGGGTTTAAACCTTTAGAGATTTTTCATACGTGCACAACTCGTTTATGAACATAAATTATTTCACAATCACTCCTATATTTCATAGGAGCATGAATTAATCCACACCATCTGTTACACCAGTGCCTGGATTTGGGCTCCTCCTGTGTGTGAGCCTGGCTCAAAGTCCCACTGCCCAGGGACTGGATGGCAGCAGGGGCACGGGGGGTAGGAAACTGCTCCAAGGGCTTTCCCAAGTGTGGATGGAGCAGGCTGAGCTTGGTTGGTGCTCGGGTGGGTTTGGATGGGTTTAGATGGATTTGGATGGGGTTGGGTGAGCTTTGGGTGAGGTTTGGATGGGGCTGGGTGAGGTTTGGATAGGGTTTGGATGGGGTTTGATGGATTTGGGTTGGTTTGGATGGGTTTGGGTGAGCTTTGGGTGGGATTTGATGGAGTTTGGATGGGGTTGGGTGATGTGTGGGGAGCATTTGGGTGGGGTCATGGATGGTTTCTGTCTCCTGTCCCTCCCTGGCCTTGGCACAGGGACTTTGGGGCAGGCTGGACCCCCCTGCCTGTGACAGAGGAAAACGAAGAGCAGGGACTGAGCGAGAGAATTTGCAAAAAGAAATCAAACCACAGAACCAGTAAGGCTGGAAAAGATTTCCAAGGTGAAGCCCAGCCTTCATCCAGCTCCTGGATTTCTGGAACGGCTTTGCTGGGATAACAGGGCTTCAAAGTAGCAGCTGGCACCCATGATCCCAGCCCCACATCCTGGTGACCTTGCTCACATCTGTTTTTCCTCCTCCTGTCCTTCCTTTTCCTTCCCTGCTGGGCTCAGCTTCTGAATCTCCATCTCCCCGTGAGCACAACTGGGAAACAGCTGAAAATCCCCCAATGCTGATGGATTTGGAGGAGGGAGTATCCAATCTGTGAGTGCAAAGGGCTGTGTTTTTATTGCTGGAGGTATTTTTTGCTCCAGTTTAATGGGATTAGTGCTGGAGGTTTGGGGCCAGCTGTTCCCTCTGCAGACAGGCAGGAAAACATTCCAGCATTCCACTCCTGCTGCTTTCATCTTGTAATGAGCTTGTCAGCAATTAGCAGCTCTTGGAACGGCCGCGGAGGGACAACACCAGAGCTCCGCGCCCAAAACCTGCATTTTTAATGGAATTGGGTGGGAAGAGGGCTGGAATGTGGGTGGTTTCAGAATTGATGGGCAGGAAGCACCGGTGCTCTGCCTGATGGCATTTCCTTGGTGTTCTGTGGCTGAGTTTGGGTTTGTAATATACCCATATCCTTTGGGGATTTATAGGGATGTCATGTGGGGATTTATAGGGATATCCTTTGGGTTTTTTTTTTAAATTTTGAACATTTCTCACCTGGAATTTTCCCTTCTTATATGCAGGGTGGAAGTTCACTGAAGATCTTAGGTCTGTAAAGTCTTTTTCTAACCCACACCTAATGAAACATGAATGGCACAGCCAGTCCTGGGAGAATGGAATGTGCAGGGAATTTTTGCAGGGCTGGCAGAGCTGGGGATATTTTTTGGGCAGAAAGGAGAAGTTTTGCTTGTCCTAGTTACTGGAGCCTGGATTTTTCCCATTCTGTCCAGATGGAAATAAATCTGGGATAGGTTTGAAACCCCTGAACAAATATGGAGAAAGGCTGACCTGGAATCTTGGAGTTTGTGCTGATCCTCAACCCTGGAGAAGACTTTCGGTGCATTTTTGTTATTATTTTTGAAGGTATCAGGCAGAGAAGATTCCTGAGCTTTTCCCTGCAGTTTCCCCCAGGAGCTGTTCCAGAGCTGTGGCTCTGCCCTGGTTTTCGTAGCTGGATGGTTAAGGCTGAGCTGGAGGTCAGGACTTGGTCTGGGAGGAGCCTTTGAGGGATTTGTCTCTCCGAGGTTTGGTTGTGGAAATGTTCAGGCAGATTTGGGAGCTGCTCATGGTGCTCCCAACTCTTCCCATCCCTCTTCCCCAGGCAGGGATTTGCTCTCCTGCCTGAGTCTGGGCAGGACTGGAACAATATTCTGGAATTGTGGAATTGTTCAGGTTGGAAAAGCCCTTTGAGCTCATGGAATCCAACCACCCCCAGCACTGCTGAGGCCACCCCTGACCGTGTCCCCAGGTGACACATCCGCGTGGATTTGAAATCCCTGCAGGGGTGGAGACTCCACCCTTGGACAGCACTTCCAGGGAAGAAATTTTCCCAGATAACCAACCTAACCCTGGGTGTGGCTGTTTGCCCTGGCCCAGCCTGAGGCCGTTCTCTCTCCTCCTGTCCCTGTCCCTGGGAGCAGAGCTCAACCCCCCTGGCTGTCCCCTCCTGTAAGGAGTTGTGCAGAGCCAGAAGGGCCCCCCTGAGCCTCCTTTTCTCCAGGCTGAGCCCCTTTCCAGCTCCCTCAGCCCCTCCTGGGGCTCCAGCCCCTTCCCAGCTCTCTTCCCTGCCCTTGGAGGCCCCAAACTGTCCCATTCCTGGGGACACTTTCATCCCATGTGGAGCAGCTCTGTGTGTGCCCTGCCAGGACTTTGGGGACAGGGACAGAGGGGACTGTCCCTGGCTCACACCTGGGGTTGGGCTGAGCCCATCCAGCTTCCTTCACTTCCCTCAGCAAGCTGAGCACAAATCCTGCTGCAGATTCCTCAAGGTTTGAACCCCCAGCTCAGCCAAATCCTGAGGAAATTTGGGATGTGGTTCCGGGCTGAGCTGTTCCTCCCACCTGAAGCCTTTCTAAAAAGACCCCCTTCCTTAAAAAAACAGAGGAAAATGGAGCTGGAGATGGGACCATGGCTCTTGCCCAGAGTTTCTGCCACTCTCTGCCCCTATTGAGTTTCATCCGTCTTCCTTTCCCAAACCCAGCCAACTGCAATGCCAGGAATGCTCCAAGCCAATTAATCCTTGGGAAGGCAAAAAAATTAAAAATCAGTTGAAAAATTTGTCATGTGGGAATTTCCTGAGGGAAGAATAAATCCAGGAACAAATGAGGCTGAGTTCTGCCAGCTGCTGGGATTTCTCCTCAGTGACCGTGGCCCTTGGATGTGGCCACTGAGGGGACCCTGGAGCCATTGAGGGGACCCTGGGGCCACCAAGGCTCTGCAGATGCCACTGTGGGGTCCAAGTTCTTTGCCATTCTCCCTGGTTTTGGCAAGGCATTGCTGCTCCTTCCCTGCTCCCTGGGAACATTAAGTGCTGGCCCCGTGCTGAGAGTGAGCTCCAGTCTCTGGAACCCCCGAGGTTTGCTGGTGCCACATCCCCAAAAACAGGGACTGGGACAGGGAAGTGTTTTCCAAGGGCTCTTCTGGAGCTGCAGGCAGGGATGGATGAGGGGCAACATTCTCTGTCTGGGCCATGCTGGATGGAAACTTTGGGATTTTAGCCCAAAATCTGTTTGTCAAGGACAGGCTGAGGCCTGGTGGGCTCATCTCCAGTCCCAGAGGGGTTTTTATTCTGGAATGTGTATCCCTACCCCAGCCAAGGGAGGATTTCTCTCAGCAGGCTGCTGCCCCTTTTGCCCCCAGGGACATCCCAGAAATGCCATCCCTGGGAAGCTGCCCCATTCAGGATCATTATTTGCTTTCTCATCCCTTCTCCCATTCCCTTACTGCAATCCCTGCTCTGTAACAGAATCCCGGGGTGCTGGGGGCTGGGAGGATGCTCTGAGCCCCACCCAACTCCACTGCTCCCAGTCTGGGGTCTGCTGCTGGGGGATACTGGGATGCTTCCTGCTGGGAATGGGGCAGGGAATCTGAAAAGGTTTGGAAGGGACCTTAAAGCCCAGCCAGACCCCGAGGGTTGGGGCCTGCAGGAGGGATCCCAAATTGTGGGGTCTGCAGGAGCACCTGAGCTGTGGGATTGCGGATCCTAAGCTGTGGGGTCTGCAGGAGCTGTGGGGTCTGCAGGAGCTGTGGGGTCTGCAGGAGCTGCCCCACCCCGCAGTGCTGCACAGTCTGACCAAACCTGCCCCTGGCCATGTTTAATGCATGAACCCCCCAGTGCCTGGTAAGAGGAAAGGGGAAACCAGGCAATCCCTGGCAGGCTGTGAATCCCTGTTTTAGTGCCTGGTTCCTCAACAGGGCCATCATTTCCCCCCGACCTCTCTGGCTCAGCTCTGCTGCCCACCCCTGTCTGGCTCCGTGGGTTTTCTCCTGCCCTGTTTTTTGGGATGTGCTTGTGCTGAGCCCAGATGTGATGGGGTTTCTTTGCTGTGGGTTCCCAGAGTGGTGGGTGTGGCTGGGGAGGTTTGGGGTTTGCTGAGGGCTCACCTGGGCAGGTGTTGGTGCCAGGGGGTTCAGCCTGGGAATCGCTGCCGTTCAATGTGACAGGAGCCAGGCACTGCCTCAAATCCTTCCCCAAAGCTTCCCAGAGCCTCAGAATTAACAAGCTGGGAAAAGCCCTCTGAGAGCATGGAGTCTAGCCTGTGACCTGCCACCCCCTTGTCCCCAAGTGCTACCTCCAGCTAGGCTCGCCCCCAGGGCCAGGGGGCTGCTGGAGGGGCTGCCTGCTTTCCCTGCCCCGCATCCCTGGCAGTGCCAGGCTGCTCTCCTGGGTCTCCGGGGAGGAAAGAGGAAGACACAGCTCCAGGCTGTGGAGGGGGACAGGGAAGGGACAAAAAGGTGTCACCAGTGCTGTCCAGAGTGTAATTTCCTGCTCCCAGGTGCTGTCAGACTCGCTGCAGTTCATTGCAATCTGCCCAGGCAGGGCTCGTGTGAGTCACACAATTCCCACCTGGAGCAGCTGCTCCATCCCAGCCCCGGTGCCAGCTCTGCCTGAGCCCTGCTGGGCACAGGGAGCACCAGGAAGGAGCTGCTGGCTCAGCCTTCCCAGCAGATCACTGGAGCTTTGCTCGCTCCCTGTCAGATCCCCCAGGACTGCCCTGGGTCTGTCCCAGCTGGAGGGAATTGTGTGAGTCTTCCCTCACCAGATCTCTGCTCCCTCCCTGTCAGAGTGCGAAAATTTCCCCAGGGGTGCCCTGGTCTCCAAACTCCTCCAAGGATGGGGCAGCCAGGCTTCTTCTGGGAAAGCTGTGCCAGCCCCTCCCCACCCTCAGGAGTTTTTAATCCAAATTCTTACCGAGTTTCCAAAAAAAAAAACACCCATTCCTTTCTTCTTGGGTCACCAGCTCCTTGTATTTTGTCCAAACTATCAGAAAAAAAAAAGTGTGGAATTGGAGAAAAATCCTCTTTAGAGCCTTGGATTTCACATCAGGGGTTGCTGGGATGCTCTCCAGGCTGCGGCTCTGGCTGTGTGGCTGGAGATGAGGTTCTGCAGGGAAAGCCCGGAATGGGGAGAGTGAGGAATGGTTTTCCCTCTGTTTTCCCTCTGTTCCCTGTGGCTGATGCACATTTCCAGGCAGGATGGCTCTGCTAGGGATTGCACAGGAGCAGAGTTGGACTATGGATCCAACAAACTCGGCTCCAGGATGGGAGAGGGAGGGGCTTCCCTTCACTAGGATTTTCCTCCTGGGGATCAGGGATGTGTTGTGGTGGGAGTGGGGATCACCCTGAAAGTCCCTCCCTATGCCTCTCCTCGAAGGGAGGAAAAAAAAAAGGAAAATCCACTGAAAATCCATGGAAATCCCTGATTTTCAGTGCTGGGGAATGTGAAAAATGGATTTGTCGAGAATTCTCAAAGCCTGGCAGAAGGCTCACACAGTCTGCATCTGTGTGCAAACTTTGAGACAAGAAATGCTGACTTAGAAATGCCATGGAATAGGACAGACATTGTTGAGAGGGAAATGGAACTAGAAATAAGTTTCAAAGAATGGCCTTGCAAATAACACTGGATATTTTGGAGAAACAGAACTATGAATGATCACTGTAGTAGGACCCACAAGGGGTAATTTTAGATGATTGGCTTTAAGGCATTTACAGCATGGGGTGGCAAAAGCTGATAGGCCAAGAAACACTCATAGTGTATTGTAATTAGGAAATAGCTGGCTTCTGATTGTGATGGCGTGAATTATAACATCTGTATTGTCTCACCCTTTACATGAGACTGAAAATGGAATCAAAGTTTTTAAAATGCCTGCCCTATCTCTGGGTCAGGAAAAGGGTATTGTCCAACAGGGAGACAGCTCTGGAATGAGGACCTTGGGGATCTCCCTGTCCTGTAGGATCCAGGGGTTTTGTGGAATAAGGAGGAAAGCTCCTTTCCTCCAGCCAGAGCTTCTCTGATGTGTCCCATGGTTTTCTCTCCCGCTGCCCAGGGTAGCAGCAATTCCCAGGGGAAAATCCCCTCACCTCAGACATTCCCAGCATCTCCTGCTCTTGTTCCCTGCTCCCGGGGGGAGGCTCTTCCTGGAGCTTTGATTCCCCCCTTCCCTCCCAAATCCATTTTTCTTGACTTCCTCATGAAAAGATCTGTCACCTTTCTTTCCTCCCCCGCCCATGTTGGGTGCTTTTCCATCACCCCAGAGATCCCTGACTCCGGCCCTGGGAACATTGCCCCTGCCCAGACTGAGCCTGGGGCTTCACCAACTGGGGTGAGCTCCCCCTCCATCCCAAAATCCCATGTGTTCCCCATTTCTGGCTGTGCCCTTTGGGGTGATGGAGAAGGCACTTTGTGGATTTAATCCCACCTTTGTCATCCTGGTGGCTCGGGACAGACTGGGCTGCCACACCCCGGGATTGAGCCGGGAATTCCCCCAGGATGGAGCCCTGTGCCTGGAATTAACTCTTTCGGAGCTGGGTTTCACTGGCTTCAGTTTGGCTGGAATTACCTGCATCTGTGCTGTGATTCTGCACAGAGCACAAAGGAAAATCCATGGAAGCTTCTCTCTGAAAACACTGCAGTGCCTAGGCTGGATCAAACATTATTAAACATTATCCCTGAATTTTCAGCCAGCTGCTGTTCCTGCTGAAAAAGCCAGTAAAGCATCCAGGAATGCTTTCCCTGCCCTTCTCCCAGGCAGAGCAGCTCTTGGAGAGGCTGGGAATGCTGACATGGAATGTTCTTCTCCTGCCCTCAGGGATTCCCAGCTCCTGCCTCAGGAACTGCATTTCCCAATGGTTTCTCTGTTTTTAAACTGGGATTAGACACAGGGATGGTTCCACACAAACCTGGATAAAGGAGGAGCCCAGGGACACCTGGAGCAGCCTCATTCCTTGTGGGAATTTTGCAGGGCCTGGTGACAACATTATTATTATTATTATTATTATTATTATTATTATTATTATTATTATTATTATTACGTTTTCACCTCCAATGCTCTCCCCAGCCACAGCCAACTCCATGCTTTGTTATGATCCCACTGTTTTAGTTCCTGCCAGGAGTGGGAAGGAAGCACTGTAGGGTTCACAGGAGCTCCTCAGAGCCCATTAAAGGCTCTCTGGAGTCCAAGCTTTCTCCTCATTCTGTGAGAATTGCGAGCTGAGTGTGGCCAGGCAGCCCTGCAAGGGAAGGTTCACTCTGAGGTTAATGCACTTTATCCATCACTTCAAATTCCTGGAGTTTTTCCCAGCTGAGGCACCAAGTTCATCCAGGCAGGAGCTCAGGGAAAAACAAGGGAGCAGCTCCTGAAAGCCCCCCTGGACTGGGGGGATGCACATTTTGGGAGCTTTTTTCACAAAAAAAAATTAGGCAGAAAAAGTGGGATATTTCCTGAAAATCCTGGCTGTTCGTCCTGGAATTGGGTGAAGTTCCTTGGGGGAGTTCAGTGCCTGTGCTGAGCCCATCCTGCCGTGTCCTCAACTCCCCCATCTCAGGGGATGTCATGAGCTCTGGCATTTCTCATTTTCCTGTCATTCCCAACTCAGTTTTGGCCTTTGGGATGCTTGAGCTTTTCCTTCTTCCTTTGGCATCATCCAGCCCTGTCCTGAGCCCTGACCCTCTTCCCTTTTTCCCCTGCAGCAGCACCTTGGAGCAGACACAAGTCCTGAGTCCTTTCCTCCCATCCACCCTTTTCCTTCAGGGAGGGCAGGGCTGGATTTATTCCCTACAAACCTTCCCTGGGTGTGGGGCTGGTCTGTCCCTGGATTCCAGTCCAGGGTGCGATGCAGGGGATGAACAGCATCCCCCCAGACCCCTGGTGTGTGGGAACAACTCCGGGCAGGGCTGAGGGCTGGACTGTCTTTAGCACTCATTGAGAAAGGATTTGGGATCAGAGTTTTTGTCTGCTGGCAGATGGGGATGGGAAGGAGCTGGGGGATCCCGAGATTCGCTACTCTGGTGGGGACAAAGGGACATCCCCGAGGTCCTGGAGGAGTCAGAGGATGGAGATGAATGGGAATTCTGCGGCTTCTTGGCTCCTGATGGGTATTCCAGGAGGACACAGAAAGGGATTTTGTCAATGGGATCCAATTCCTCAGAGGAGATTTGGGGAGACTCATCCAGCCCCAACCTCTGCTCCCTGGGACAGGGACAGGAGCCAGCCAGGGAACTGCAGCTGTGCCAGGGGGATTGGGAGGGAGATCCAGGAAAGGTTCACCCAGAGGCTGGAATAAGCACTGGAACAATTTCTCAGGGAATGGTCCCAGCCCCGAGGCTGCCAGAGCTCCAGGAGTGTTTGGACAGCGCTGCCAGGGATGCCCAGGGTGGGATTGTTGGGGGTCTGGGCAGGCCAGGGGTTGGACTGGATGATCCTGGGGGTCCTTCCAGCTCAGGATATTCTAGGATTCTGTTCTTTCCAGGGACTGGAATTCTCCTCTTGGCCGCTGCCCCAGGGGGAGCTGCCCACAGGGATAAAATAAAAGGAAGCAAAACTGGGGGGGATTTTTTTGCCAGGCAGAAAAGACAGGATCAGGATCTGGCTGTGAAGTGCTGGAATGAGTGCCTGGAATTTGGCCAGGGAAGCATCCCTGACGTGAGAGGTTGGACTGGAGATCCCTGGAGAAGCCCCTGCATGGTGGGACAGTGGGGACAGAGGAGGCCGCTCTGCCCCCAGACTCAGGACTATTTGAGAAATGTTTTATGGAAGCAGGGGGAAAAATAGGGAAAATTGCTCATCCCAGGCATTGACCCAAGCAGCACCAGACGGATCCATTGATCCCTTGGCTGAGCAGGGTGAGAGGTTTGTGTGCTCAGCACTGGGACAGCAGCTTGGAATGGGAATTTGGGAGTTTGAACTTGGAGTTACTCACAAGGCCTGCAAGGAAATCAGCTCCAGAGCCCTTTGGAAATCAGAACTGTGGAGTTATTTGGGTTGGAAGGGTCCTTAAATCCACCCAGTGTCATCCCTGCCATGGGCAGGGACACCTTCCACTGTCCCAGGTTGCTCCAAGCCCCGTCCAGCCTGGCCTTGGACACTCCCAGGGAGCCAGGGTCAGCCACAGATGCTCTGGGAATTCCATCCCAGCCCCTCCCCAGTCTCACAGGGAAGGATTTTCTCCCAATACTCAGGACTTGTGGTGATGTGGGACAGGCCCTGGAGCAGCCCCAGGAGCTGTTTCAGATCTTGCCTCAGTTCTCTGTCCTGAGCTCCAAGAGCATTTCAATATTTAACAGAGCTCTGAGCTGGGCTTTGCTGGCTCCAGGCAGGATTTTCCTGCCTCCCAGAAATGGCAATTCCTTGCACAGAATTCTCTGGGCTCTGAAGCCAAAACAACCTGGGCAGTTTTTCTGTGCTCAGTGTTGGGCTGAGGTCATTCCATGGGCAGGATTTGCAGAAATCCTTTCCAGAGGAAATAGCCATGCATGCCCCAGGGATCCAGGGATGGGGTTGGGAATTCCCTGGATTGTTCCCAGTTCCTGGACAGGGCATGGTTCCACAGCAGGAACCATCATTCCCAGGGCTCCCCAGGAAGAAGGCAGCAGGAAAAGCTGAGGGAGCTGTGGCTCCATCATTGCCACAGCCTGGGAAGGGATTCAGGGACAGGGATTGGACCCTCCTGGGCACCAAAGGGAGCCCCAGATCCCAGCTGCTTCCTCAGGGAAGAGCTGAACATCCCCCAAGGAATTCTGTGGGGTTTTTTTGTTTTTTAAAATAAAATTTACAAAATCTGCTTAAAACCAAGTGCTGCTCCTTGGGCATTCCAGGGTGGGAATCTGAGCCACAGGTTTTCCTTGGAGTTAGGGAAGAGCCTCAGACTCCTGGAGTTAATTTGGGAGTTTTAACTTGGAGTCACTGCAACTCTTCAATTGGGGTTAATCCAGTTTATCCCGAAGTGCAGGAGGAAGGGAATTTTGTGTCCTTGCAGCATCTGTGGGACCTGGCAGCATTAATTAATTGTTCTGGCTGATTAACTCCCATCACTCCAGGAGATTTACAAAACACCTGGAAACCTTCTCTGGGGAGATTTTCCATGTTTGCCTTCCTTCTTGTCTGTGTTTTGGATAAAAGAGTTGGTTTTTATGGCCACCAAATTCAGGAAGAGCCACAGAGAGCTACCAGGCCAGGGGGGAAAGGGAGGGAACAGAGCTGGTTCTTGATCATAAAAAAATAAACTTTTTGATCTCATGGGTGCAGATTCCCTGGGTTTATCTGAGAATTAGGAAAAGACTTCTTAAACCTGCAGGTCCTCAACTCCAAATCGGCTTTCCCTGGGATGAGCAGGATCAGGGAGAGTGGGATCAGGGAGCTGGGGAGCTCTTGGGATCTTCAGGGCTGGGAAATGTCCTGGAATGGACAGAGAGGAGGAGCAGAGGGAGGGGGCAGTGATAGGGAGGTGACAGTGGCACCACCACAGGCTCTGCCTGGCCCTGAGAACTCCTGAAATTAAACTAGAATCTCAAATAGAACTCTGGGGACAGAAGGGCTTCAAAGGAAGGAGCCTTAAATCTCAGAGTCTGGAGGCTCCCAGCCAGGAATTCCTTCCCAATATCCCATCCAGCCCTGCCCTCTGGCAGTGGGAGCCATTCCCTGTGTCCTGTCCCTCCATCCCTTGTCCCCAGTCCCTCTCCAGCTCCCCTGGAGCCCCTTTACGCCCTGCAAGGGGCTCTGAGCTCTCCCTGGAGCTTCTCCTCTCCAGGTGAGCACCCCCAGCTCCCCCAGACCCCAGGTGTTCTCCTGGTGAACATTTCCTGGCTCCAGAGGGGCTCCAGCCCTTGGATCAGCTCCACTTGGACTTTCCATCCCCTTGGTTTTCAGGGGTGTCAGGATAACCAACCTCAAATTCTGTTGGTTTGAATCTCTTGGGAAGGTTTTGGCTTGGATAAAGAGTCCAGGGATAAAAAATCCTCCCTTTGGACCTCCCTGGCAGCCAGGAATTCCTTCCCAATATCCCCTCTATCCCTGCCCCCTGGCAGTAGGAGCCATTCCCTGTGTCCTGGCCCTGATCCTCCATCCCAAGGCAGACCCTGCAGCCACAGTGTCCTTCCCCTCCAGCCTTGGGCTGCTCGGAGCCATCCCGGGAATGTCCCGATGCCCTCCAGGGTAGGGAATTCCAGCAGCCAGAGCTGTTCCCATGGAATTCCCACCACTCCTGGGGTGGAGCATCCCCTCTGCAGCTCCCTGTGGGGTGTGGAGCACGGGCAGGAGCTGGGAGAGCTGCCCTGGGGTCCCAGCAGGGATCCTGTCATGGTTGACACGGAGACAACACAAAGCAACACACTCCATTTCAGAAGGCTTCAAACTGTTTATATTCTAGCATGCATGCTTTTTATACTTTCTTACAAAACTCATAAGTTTACACTTTACTCATTGATCACAAGGGACAAACAAATTGCTCATTGGAATAGGCAGTTGCAAGTTTCTCTTATTTGTCCTTCTTTCTATCTTGGTTTCTGTGTCAACAACCTTGGTAGGAAATTCTTTCGGGGTGAACATGGATCCTCTTATCAAACTTCCCTCTGGCTCACAGAAGTCACTGCAAAACCTCTTCCACAGGATCCAACCCCATGGAATCGTGTGGGCACTCCTGCACTCCCAGGGGAGTGTCTGGAAGTTCTGGAATGGAGGAGAGGAACAGGGCCGCCCCTGCCATGGTCACACCTCCCACACATTGGGAATTCTCAGATGGGAGGGAGCTGAATTCTGCTGGGAACGAGGAGTAGGAATTCCAGATTCCACACTCCATCCATGTCACCCATGCCTCTGAGGATGGCCTCCAAGGATCCAAGGATCACAGTTCCAACCCTGGGAATGTCCAGGCTGGACAGGGCTTGGAGCAGCCTGGGACAGTGGGAGGTGACCCTGCCCATGGCAGGGGTGGAATGGGATGAGTTTCAAGGTTCCTCCAACCCAAACCCTTCCATGATTCCCTGGATCTTTGCTGCCTCTCCAAAGTTCCCTCTCCCAAATTCTGGAGCCATCACAGGAAAATAAAAAAGAATTCCCTGTGCTTGAGCATCTCCCACTAAAGTGTCTGGAGGGGCACTTTTATGATGGGAATATCTTCTATGATGAAAATACCTTTTTCAATAGACTGCAGAGGGGATTGAAGAGCCTGGAAGGTGGGTCCCAGAGTTCTGGTCTGGTTATTCCAACAAATCCCTTGGAAAGGACACAGAACCATCACTGACCACATGGCTGTGGTGACTCAGAATGATGCTAGTGGCCAGGCTGGCCCTGGGCTGGCTGGGGACAGGCTGAACTTTCCCTCATTCCCAAATATTTCCCTCCAGGCAGGAGCTGTGGCACTCAGGGATGTGAGCAGGGAAAACTTCCCGGGCTTTGGGCCTTACTGGCTGCAGGGAAGGGAAGGGATGTGTCCAGTGGATGATTTCAGGCGATGTGGATCTTTCCAGTGGATGTGGCTGTTTCTGGTGGATGTTTTCAGTGGATGTTTGCAGTGGATATGGCTATTCTGGTGGATGTTTTGATGTGGCTGTTTCTGGTGGATGTTTGCAGTGGATATGGCTATTTCTGGTGGATGTTTTGATGTGGCTGTTTCTGGTGGATGTTTGCAGTGGATGTGGCTGGCTTTAGTCCATGTTTCCAGTGGCTCTTTCCAGTGGGTTTTTAGTGCTTCATTCCCTGCCTGAGGACGAGGGAGCTGCTTTTCCTCCAGGAAAAGCAGCAGCTTGAGTTGTCCCATTGGGGATATTTGGAGCTGTTTGTCCTTCCCTTGGGGCTGACGTCTTCTCCTGCACCTGTCGAATGGCTGGGAATTCCAGGGAATGACCTCAAAACTCCAGCCATGGGAATGGTTTTATAGGAGGGAGCAAACTGCTGGAGCCTCTCCCAGGATCCCAGTGCCCAGAGACTGTGGCGGGGCTGGAATCTTGTACCTGAGGAGCCTGGGTGGCCAGGACAGCCCAGCTCTGGAGCATTTCCCGATCCCTTTGGATTTGGGATGCTGCTGGATGAGTTCAAGACACATGGGAGATGCTCAATCCCAATTTTCTGGAGGATTCCCATGGTGCACAGCTGAAGGGTTTGGGATTGTCATGGACATTCCAGCTCCAGGTGTTTTATCCCCCATTTTTCCTCAGGTTCCATGGCACTGCAGGAGATGGGCACTGAGGGGATCCAGGGGCTGCTCTGGGACACTCAGAGGAGTTTTGGGACACTGGAATGTTGGAATGTTGTCAGTCCCAGAGCTGGGCACGGAGTTCAGCCGAGGGAACAGACGGGAGCTAATTAAGGGAATCAGTGGGGATGGATGGGGAGCACAGATTGTAATTAGGATCCAAATGAATCCCAGCCCCGGAGCTGGCACCAGTCCCAAGGCTCCGGGGCTGGGATGGAGCAGGGCTGGAACCACCCTCACCCTCCCTGACTCCTCTTCCCACTCCATCTGCTGCTTCCCAAGGGCCTCCTCCAGGTGCCTGTGGCCTCGTGTGACCCCAGCCAGCCCCAGGTGGGGACATCAGTCTGAGGTGTCCCAGGCCAGCTGCCTCAGGCCACCTCTTTGCACATTCCAGGTGACCTCGGCTTTGTGCTGGGGCCTGGATTTTTATGGATTTTTGTGGATTTTTGTGGATTTTTAAATTTATTTTAATGTATTTCTATGGATTCTAATTAACTTTAAATTGATTTTATGGATTTTTAATTTATTTTAATATTTTTAATGTATTTTTATATGATGAGAAACTTTTTGTTAAAAAGACCCCACTCTTCCCCCAAAATCTTCCCAAATCCCAGAAAACCAGAGGATGTGTCCTCTTCAGTGGTCCCTGATGGTGTCACCTGGTCACAGGTTGGACTCTATGACCTTGGAGGTATTTTCCAACCTCAGTAATTCCATGTTCTCCCAAAAAGAGCCTTGGAAACTGGGGTTCCTGGGTTCATTTGCGGTCCTGTGGGAGATGGGAATACCCAGGTGTTCTTCCCAACAACTCATACATTCCAGTGAGCCCCAGCTCCCATCCTGCATCCCTTTGCTGTGTGTGGAGGGAACCTGGGATTGATGGAATCAAGGAGAGGGCAGCACTTCCTTTGGCTTGTGGACCAACATAATTCCCAAATAGTTGGAACTTCTCCAATGGAGTGGATCCATTTGGTGCCATTTGGTGGGACTGTATTTCCTGTTAAACACCCACTCAACAGAAATTAATTGGAGCTGGAGGGGGATTTTTATGGATTTATGGCAGCCTGAGGAGTCCTCCCCATTCCCACAAATCCTGGCACCAATGAGACATTCCAGGGAAGGGCTGATGGCACAAATCAGGAGAGAATGGGAATTTTCCTTGGGGAATTAAACATGAAGCTCAGTGCTCCTCTGCCAAAGTTTAACTGGAGTTGAAGGCTGGGAATTGTGAGCCACTGGGAATATTTGATGCCATCCCATAAAACAAACAGGTTGGAGAGAGTTGGGCATGTCCTGTGGTGAAAGCTGGATTGGAAGGGAGGGATGGATGTGTTGGGAATGTTGTGTGTTCGGAGCAGCTGTGGCAGTGCCAGCTGGACAGTGCCCAGGCAGAAAGGGACCTGGGGGTACTGCTCGACAGCCAACTGAACATGAGCCAGCGGTGTGCCCTGGTGGCCAAGAAGGCCAATGTCTCCTGGCCTGTATCAGGAATAGTGTGGCCAGCAGGAGCAGGGAGGTCATCCTTCCCCTGTGCTCGGCACTGGTGAGGGCACACCTTGAGTGCTGTGTCCAGTTCTGGCCCCTCAGTTTGGGAAGGACCTTGAGATGCTCGAGCGCATCCAGAGGAGGACAAGGAGGCTGGTGAGGGGCTTGGAACACAAGCCCTGTGAGGAATGACTGAGGGAGCTGGAGGTGTTTAGCCTGGAGAAAAGGAGACTCAGGGGTGACCTTATCACTCTCTGCACCTCCCTGAAAGGTGGCTGTGCTCAGGTGGGGTTGGTCTCTGCTCTCATACAGCACTGACAGAACCAGAGGTCACAGTCTCAAGCTGCATTGAGGGGAATACAGGCTGGATATTAGGAAAAAGTTTTTTACTGAAAGAGTGATAAAGTTCTGCAATGGTCTGCCCGGGGAGGTGCTGGAGTCGTCTCTGGATGTGGCACTGGGTGCCAGGGTTTAGTCAAGGTGTTGGGGCTGGGTTGGACTCGATGATTTTTAGAGTCTCTTCCAACCCAGTGATTCTGTGAATTCTGTGAATTATTGGATTTGGGCTCCTCGTTTGGGAAAAACATTCCTATTAATGCTAGGAACGGGGTTGATCTGCCTCGGGGTGTGCCTGGGACCGGGAGCAGTCAGGGCTGGAGGCAGCAGCCTGGCAGGGAAGCAGGAGCTGCTGCAGGGAAACCTCGGCTGCCTTCCCTGGCAGCGCTGCCTGACAAATCCCAGCGGGAATCTCAGCCTTGGAAAACCCTCTCGTTGTAAACACGGCCCTGACAAGTTCCCTGGCTATGCTCCCCGCAGCTCCCTCCCCATCCCTGGGCTCCACGAGGAGATCAGAGCCGGCAGGGAGGGAGGGATGAGCGTTTCCATGTCTCACATCGGCTCCGCCGCATTCCTGACAGCACCAACAAACGGGAATTTAACAGGCTGCCCTTGGACAGGGAGCAGATGCCAAAGCTCTTCCTCTCCAGGGGTTCCCCCTCCTGGATTTTGTTCGTTTTTGGAAGAGCTTTGCCTTATGGTCAGGTGAGGGTGACTCAAATCTCCTTTTGAATCAACAGCTCTGGGATTTTTGCACTCTCTTCGTGTTTTTGTAGGATTGGGATGTTGATAAGGCATGAAGAGGATGCCCTAAAGGCTGAGCTTGCATCCCCCCCTCTGCTGGGATTGGCATTTGATTCCTTCCCTCTGCCCTTTTTGGGAAAGGACTTTGAATCCTTTCTGTCTATTCTAGGAGTTCCCTCCTTTCCAAGGGTCAGCCCCCCTGGAAAGGGATTCCTTTGGTATCCCTCAGACCCCTGTGGGCATCTGTTGGGATTTTCTTCCCATCATTCCATTTTAAAGAATGTCCCACTGCCTCCTGCCTGGGAGGACAAAAGTACCAGTGGGATGCCCTGGGATGGAGCCTGGGATGGAGCTTGGGCTGGAGCCTGGGATGGAGCCTGGGATAGACACTGGGATGGAGCTTGGGATGGAGCCTGGGATAGACACTGGGATAGAGCTTGGGATGGAGCCTGGGATGGAGCCTGGGATAGACACTGGGATGGAGCTTGGGATGGAGCCTGGGATAGACACTGGGATGGAGCTTGGGCTGGAGCCTGGGATGGAGCCCAGGATGGAGCCGAGGATGGGATAGAGCCTGGGAGGGAGCCATTCCTCTATCCAAGTGCCATCAGGACAGGGCTTGGTGCCACCCTCAGCACAGTGGGAGAGCTGGGAGACCTGGGAATGGATCCCTCTGGCAAAACCCTAAGAATAAAGTCTTTTCTCCTCCTAAACAGGATTTTTTCCCGCATCCTCTCATTGATACTTTTGTACATACACATCCCAGTTTTTCAGCTCCACCTTCCCCTTCTCCTGGACCCATCTTGAAAATCTCTTTGTTTTCTTTTTTCCCACTCTTCATGAATATCTTGGATGTGGCTTGCTGGGAAATGTCTCTCTGAGCCTTTGTGTCCCACAGTTGTGGAGAAATGACTGCACAGGATTCCAATTCCCTCTTTTTTGCTTGGTTTTACCTCCATCTCACATCTTCCTGCCTTCCTGCCCTCGCCTGCATCTCCGTCTGTATTTGGAAAAGTCATTCCCAGGCTCCCAATGAGTTCCTTTTCCCATTATTTTTCTCTGGACTGAAGGGCTGATTTCTCAGCAGGAATGTTTTTTCTGTGCATCCTGGTAGAAGCTGGAGTGCCTCATTTTCCATTACTCTGGGCAGGCCTCTGGAATATCAGTCCTGGGCCTGATGGATTCACAGGCAGCAGGATTTGTTTATCCAGGGCTTTCTTGGAGCTTTTGCTGGTGGTGTTGTCTGGTTTGTGCTGGAATCTGTTTGGGATACCCCTGGTCTGAGTTGTAACTTCCCAAAACAAACATTTTCCTTTGGCCTCCCTTGGCTAAGGAAGGCTCAGGAAGTTGCTCCAAGGCAGTTCATGGATTTGACTTCATCATCTCAAAGGCTTTTCCTAACCTAAATGATTCCATCAAATCCCATTCCACAGATTTAGAATTATTTCCCTTTATGCCCAAGCAGGGATTTTCCAAGGAGCTGTCAAAGGCCCCGTGCTCCATCAGAGGGAACAGATTGGAATTTTTATGGACTACTCTCAGGGAACGTGTCTGGAATTTTGTTTCTGGCCATTTTTATTGGAAGCTAAAGTATTTCCAAGAGCCAGGAGGGTTTTTTCCCCCTCAGCTACACAAATTGAGCTAAAGTCATCCTGCTCTGCTCATGTTAGCTGCCTCCAGTGAATCCCAGCCCTCCCCAACAGCTCCAGGATTTATCCTGATGATCTGATAATGAGTCCTTTCCTGTTGTCAGGGAGCCTGAAAACAAGAGGAGACTCTGGAAAAACAATGTTGTATTTTCCCAGATAATTACTCCCAGCAAAGGGGGGAGGGGGAGGAGGAGGAACATCCTCAGGAGGGGCTGAGGGAACAGGAGAGAGGCAGGACACAGGGAATGGCTCCGAGAGGGCAAGGATAGAGGGCAGGGATGGATGGGATACTGGGAAGGAATCCTGGAGGAATTCCTGCCTGGGAGGGTGGGGAGGGGCTGGAATGGAATTCCTGGAGGCTGCCCCTGGATCCTGGGAAGTGTCCCAGGCCAGGTTGGAGCACCCTGGGATAGTGGGAGGTGTCCCTGCCCATGGCATTGGATGATCCTCAAGGTCCAAATCCAAAGCATTCCATGACTCCATTGATCCTGGAACACCACAGTCCCTTTTAATGGGAGTTGGAATGAATACACATGGATTTTTGAACCTGGAAATATCTTTAAATGCCATTAGGAATAATTTTTGTATCTTCTTTGGGAATGAGAGGAGTCCTTGTGGCTGAGAGGTCTCATGATTGTCCTTTCCCAGTCCCCATGAGGTCTGTTTCCCTGGGATTGTGATTCCAGCCCCTGTCAGGTTCCGTCTTTTCCTTGGATATACACATCCTAACAGGAACTTTTACAGGGAATTTTTACAGTAATATAAAATTACCCCATCAAGTTGCCTGGATTTATTTGCCTGCAGACTGCCGAGCTTGGCAGCTCCAAAATCAGTCCCTGGGCTGTTATTCCCATTCCAGTCTTGTTGTTTCCCCCTGATTTTCTCCACTGCAGCTTTTTCTCCTTGCTGGATTTTAATCTCCCCTCATTAGGAATCTTTGACTTCAGCCTTCAGAGCCTATCTGGGAAAACCCATCTGTGGGGCTGTTTCCATAGGCTTCTCTTTCCAGCCTGAGCTGTTTAATCACTCAGGCAAGTATTAAAATGGGATTTTTTATTTGGATATCAAATCCTTTTTATAGGATGTATTGTTTTTCTCCTCAAAAATGCTTCCTATTTGAATACAAATATTATTTCCTTTCTCTCCCATCCCACCTGCTTCCCTGGCACTTGGATTAGTCAGGATATGTCAATATTTGAGGGAATAAATCGCTGCTGGCTCCAGCTTCTGTTTGGGTTTCTGACTCATCTTGGGGTCAAATGAGGTCAGGAAATGTGGGAGAGATTCCGGAGGGACTGGAGCAGCTCTGCTCTGGCTGCCGTGCTCCAAGTGCTCATTGCTGGGGTTTACTGGTTGTTACTGGTTCCCAAACTGGGCTTTCTGGAGCCTTTATCCCAGGAGCAGTTCTGGATGTACCTGGGCTGTCAGTGCAGGGCAGAGGGGGGATTGGCTGGGGTTAAATCTGGGATTTCTGGGGGTTTTCCTATTCGAGGGGGAGGGCTGATCCTGAGCCGAGCCTGGGCCCTGAGTGTCACCAGCAGCAAAGGTGGGACATCTCTGCTGCCCATCAGGAGCCTTGGGTTCCCACTGGGAAACCTGCATTATCCCACTGGGAAACCTGTTATCCCACTGGGAAATCTGTTATTCCACTGGGAAATCTCTGTTACCCCACTGGGAAATCTGGGTTATCCCGCTGGGAAATCTGGGTTATCCCACTGGGAAATCTGTGTTTACTCTACTTGGAAACACATGTTCACCCCGTTTGGAAACCTGTGTTCCCCTCTTGGAAACCTGTATTCCTCACATGTCTATCCCATTTGGAAATGTGTCCATCCCACCTGGAATCCTGTGTCCATCCCACTGGAAAACCCCTGTTCCACGTGTCCCTCTTGGAGCCCCGTGTCCACCCCTGTTGGGCACCGACGTCCCCCCTGCTTTGCAGTGCTGGTGGTGCCTGGAAGTTCTACCTGGGCTTTGCCAGAAATTTCTATCAGGAATCCTCCCAAAATAAGACTGAAGAAGAGCAAAATGATAGAGGAAATTTTTCCTCATTTCCCCAAGTGTTTTTACCTCTTCCTATTTTCCACACAGTGGCAGAGGGAGGAATTAAGGGGATATTGGATTTTTAATGCCAGGAGTGCATCCCCATGGCCTCAATGGGCTGAGACTCCACCCAAAACCAGGGAATTGTGTGAATTTTTAGCGGGAGCTTAAGGCCAGTGTGTGTCTGTCAGAGATTGGACTGACTGGAACAGCTCCAGGAGCTTTTGAGCTTTCCCTCCAAACAGCTTTTCCTTCCTCTCTTCCCTCTTTTATTTTCCATAAGGAAAGCACAATGATTAAACAAATTATGAAACCTGGATGGATTTCTTTGAATACTTATGAGGCTATTTCTGAGGATATTTATGTGGATATTTACATGGATATTTCCCCCTGACCTGCTGTTTCCCATCTCTCTGCCTGTTGGGAATGGGGGTTGAATCCGTGGAAAATATTCCCTAATTCCTCTCTTTCTTTCTCTACAGGTGTTTACAAAATATGGGAAATGCTACATGTTTAACTCAGGAGAGGAGGGGCGGCCTCTCCTCACCACGGTGAAGGGGGGGACAGGGAATGGCCTGGAAATCATGCTGGACATCCAGCAGGATGAGTATCTGCCCATCTGGGGAGAAACGGGTAAGAGCTTCCTCGGGTGATTTCCTTGGGAAAACCATCCCGTCCCATCCCATCCCATCCCGTCCCATCCCGTCCCATCCCATCCATTCCGTCCTGTCTCGTCCTATCCCATCCCATCCCATCCCATCCCGTCCCGTCCCGTCCCGTCCCGTCCAATCCCATCCATTCCGTCCTGTCCCATCCCATCCCATCCATTCCATCCTGTCCCATCCCATCCCATCCCATCCCATCCCATCCCATCCCGTCCCGTCCCGTCCCGTCCCGTCC
>WBNO01011043.1:49127-115970 GCA_013400575.1 Peucedramus taeniatus
GTCCCGTCCCGTCCCATCCCGTCCCATCCCATCCCATCCCATCCATTCCGTCCTGTCCCGTCCCATCCCATCCTGTCCCATCCATCCCAGACAATGCCTAAAGCAGCTCTGGGAGCAAGAGCCTCCTCAGTCCAGGATATGTCACTTTTCTTCCCAGGGTTTGTGGTGGCCCCTTGGGACCGGCATTTTGGGGAGTGCTGGGCTTGAGTGTCCCAGCTCCAAAGTTTGGGATGCCAGGCAGAAATGGCACTGCCTGTCCTGGGCAAGGGTGGCATTTGGGTGACAGGAGTGTGGGGACACCTTCAGAGGCTCCGCACATCCGTCTCCCCTGGAAAGGCATTTTTGTGAGGCTGTGTTCAAGGTGGACTCCAGCTGCTCTCTGGGACTTCCTTCTCTTTGGAATTTGGGAATATTTGCTGCCCTGCATTGTGTTTGCAGGGTTGGTGATGTCTGGGTGGACCAAGGACTGGGTTCCTTGGCTTTGGAGCATTTGGGGTGGATGGAATCTGTCTAGGAATGAACCCAGCTGGGCTGAGCATCTCCAGAGGAGCTGGAACCCTCTGATCCCGGAGCAGGAGGTGCAGGCCAGGAGAGCTGGGCTGTGGGATGTCCCCAAGTCCCATGGATGGGAATGCAGCTCCTGGAGTGGATGTGGAGTTGAGTGGAACACTTTAATGAAGTGATCCTTGAATGAACCTGCTGCAGAAACGATGGCAGGAATGGGGGGGATAGGATGGGGACAATGCCACCAGGGCCACCTGGGCACAGCTGCCCTTAGCAGTGCCCAGCACTGGTGGCTGCAGCTTTCCTGAACCCACAGTGGCACTTGAAATAAAGCATCCAAAAAAAATGCTGGAAAACTTGCCAGGGGCTGTGTTTGTGTCACAGGGCCCCCTGGGGAGACTCATCCAGGAGGAGCTGTGGTGATTTTGGGGATCAGGGAAGGGAAAGGAGGAAATCTCTGCACTGCAGGTCGGTGTCACCATGGCTCTGTCACCCCCTCCACCTCTCAAACCCCTCCTGGGAGCAGAGAGGGGATTTGGCTCTGTTTGTTCCCAATTCCCTTTTCTTTGTGTGGTGTTTGACTCTCCCAAGCACACAGCTGTGGGCCCATCAGCCATTCCAGGCTGCACAGGCTTCTAGAGGAGCTTTGCTCCCAGATTTCAGCTCCTGCCCCAAATTGGCCCAGGCTGGCCCAGGTGAGGGAGACAACACAGATTTGGGATAATCATTCCTCACTGGGGGAATTGGCTTGAGGTCTTGTCCTTTTAAACATGAAATAGGCTCACAATGGGGGTGGGAGCATGAGGAGCAATCTCCAGGGCTTCATCTCCCACAGGGAGAGATCCCCAAGCGAGACAGAGGTGCCCTGAGGAATCTGTGGGGACAGGAAACCACCCCAGGGACGGCTTGGGGACATCCCAGAGCTGGTGAACACCTGGAGCTTTGTGTTCAACCCCGTTGGGGTCTCATATTGTGGAATCCCAGGATGGTTTGGGTGGGAAGGGACCGTAAAAATTATCCAGTGCCACCCCTGCCATGGGCAGGGACACCTTCCACTGTCCCAGGCTGCTCCAAGCCCCAGTGTCCCTGCCTGGCCTTGGGCACTCCCAGGGATCCAGGGGCAGCCACAGCTGCTCTGGGAGTTCTATTCCAGGGCCTCCCCATCCTCACAGGATTTCCCAATATCCCATCCAGCCCTGCCCTCTGGCAGTAGAAGCCATTCCCTGTGTCCTGTCCCTCCATCCCTTGTCCCCAGTCCCTCTCCAGCTCTCCTGGAACCCCTTTAGGGTTTGGAAGGGGCTCTGAGCTCTCCCTGGAGCTTCTCCAGGTGAACATTCCCAGCTTTCCCAGCCTTTTCTCACAGGACAGGAGCCCTGTGGGTTTCTCCAAGGAGACCCAGCCCTGATGTCCCACCATTCCCACTTTGTTGCCTTTTTGGTGCTGCCCTTTCAAAAACCTTGAGGAGGTGCTGGGAATGTGCTGGGCTTTTCCATACCTGTGATTCTGGGAAAGATGGATCAGTCTCAGGGGGATGAATCACAGGAGGCATTGCACAGGAGACAAAAAAAAAAGTAATAATAAATAAGTGAGGATAAAAATTGGAAGGGAGAAAGCTGAGGGAGGAGGTCCCTGCACACCCACTGGCATCAGCTCCATCCAGAAGGGATTGGGGGTGGCAGCTGCTGCTCTGCTCCCTCCTTTAAACAGCTCCCAAGCCCTGGGTGTGCCAAAGGCACTGGAAACCTGTCCTGGCTGTGGGCCTTGAGCCTGAGGGAGAAAAGTCAACCTCAAGTGTTCATTTTTGTCAAAAATCGTGGGGCTTGTGGTGTCTTCAGGGTTCAGAGCTGACTTTGTGGGAGGATCCTCTGAAGTTCAACATCCCCTTGTGCCATCCTGCCCCCATAACCCCATCACTGCTCATCCCACCCAGGCTGAACTAAAACTTAGACTCAGTCCAAGATCAGAGGCTCAAGGAGGAAGTCTCATGTCCCTGGACCTGGTTTAGAGTTGGATTCTCATGTCCCAGGATCTGAGACTCCTGTTCCTGGACCTGGGTTATGTTGGATTCTCCTGGACCTGGGTTGATTTTGGATTCTGATATCCCTGGACCTGGGCTGACATTCTGGGCTTGGATTGCACTGGGAGTTTTTGAGGTCTCTTTAAACCTGGAATTTTACAGGATTCAAGGAAAAACTCCATGAACAGGACTTTGATTTGGTGAAGTGATGAAGGAGAAGCTCCTGGGCTCATTCCCAGGAGCACTGGCCATGTTCACACAGGCCCAGGCAGACCTGCTTGTCCTCAGAGCTAGTAGAACTTCAACCTTATCCTTTCATCAGGAGCCTTCTCCTCTCCCTCAGCAACTGGGACAACCTGTCCTGGATCCTCTGGGGCTCCCTGGACACCATCAGAATCCCAAATGGGAACTCTGGTGGTTGAGAGTGGCTGTTGCCACAGCAACGCCTCACTCAGCTCTGCTGAGGTGAGGGATGGAGTTGAGTATTTCCAAATATCTGCATAATAATTTCAGTGTGTTTGGAATTCAGTCCCCTCGGTGCTGCCTCCGGGATGGCCAGGCTGGGCTCTCCAAGGGAAGGAGCTCCAAGGGAATTCCAGCCCTGGAGAGGGACACGGGGTGGGACCGTGGTGTTCAGAGATAAAGGAGTGTGGGCAGAGGGAGATCCATAGGACGGAGGGAACTGGGTTTTCCCTTCCCACTGAGTCTCCCTTGTCACAGGGAGGGTGGCACAGGGAGATGTGGATCCCTGGATCCCAAGGCCAGGCTGTATTATTATTATCACAGCTTTTTAATGAAGGGATGGGACTGCTTTGGGGCTAGGAATGGTTTATTGCTCAGATAAACATCAGTCTCAGAGGCTGTGAGGTTTTAGAGGAGCAAGCAGTCAGCCATAGCTCCAGAGCAGTCACAAGTTCTTTGTTACAAGGCAATGTAGAACTGTCTAGCCCAATGGACAGATGGCACAGAGTTTATTTTGCTTTTCTAACCTATCACCTTTACTCACTTCTGCTGCACTGTGGATACTTTTACCCAATGGGCTTCTGTCTCACATGCTCACAGATGCTTCTATTATAA
The DNA here is from genome assembly GCA_013400575.1 of Peucedramus taeniatus. Classification (NCBI taxonomy): domain Eukaryota; kingdom Metazoa; phylum Chordata; class Aves; order Passeriformes; family Fringillidae; genus Peucedramus; species Peucedramus taeniatus. The sequence continues at coordinate 52,726 of WBNO01011043.1, forward strand.
CCTCGAAACTCTCAGCTTACTCCACAACCACACCCCTACATTATAATAAACCCTTCACCATCTTACCCATACAACTTAAGTTTCTCACTTACTTAAGGCATATTCTTTCTTACAACTATAGAAACAGAAGTTCATGGTTTTTCTGCTTAATGTCTGTGTATTTTATTTTTACATGAATCCAAACTTCTTCCAAGGCTGCAGATCAAACCCACCTGTGTCTGTGGAAGTTTCTGTTTTTCCGATTCCCACGAGGCTGGACAGGCCTGGAGCAGCCTGGGGTGGTGGAGGGTGACCCTGCCCAGGATGGGGGGCACTGGAGAATCCTCAAGGTCCCTTCCAGTCCCTAAAAATCCAGTATTCTCCAGCAGGAGGCAGGAGTAATAGCAGTTTCCCAGCCACGTCGAGGGGCCTGGCTTCTGGAAAAGCAGAGTTGAAATTCCTGCAGCAAACAACCATCAGGATTCCCATTTTCTTGATTACTTTTTAAATTCTGGCTGTTCAAGTGCCCAAACTGGACCCAGAGGATGCTCTAAGATGTGCTGAGTGCCCTGGGATGGGCTGAAGATTCCTTAGAGCCGCTCCTGGTCAGGCCTCAGCTTCCAGCTCATCCTGGAGACCAGAGGCATTGATGGACAAAGCATGGGAATGTTTTCCCATAACTTCCCTCACTGCCTGCTGAGGAAATCCCCTGTAGGAAATTCCAGGCTCCTGCTCCATCCCAGCTGCCAAACCTGCTTCTGATGGCCAAAATATCCCCTTTTTGACTCAGAAATCTAAAAGTGGCTATAAGTGAACATTCCCCCTGTTAATGAAATCCAAACAATCTTTGGATTTTAAGGAAAATATCCCTCCCAGAAATTCCACTCATCCCACAGCACCAACCCCAGGGGCAATTCCAGCCTGGAGCAGCTCCTATAAATCCTTGGGACATGGGAACAGCAGGTCCTGCTGCATCACAACTCAGCAAAAATTGCTTTTCAAGCCCTGCCCTGGCTCTCCCCAGCTCCAGAATTCCAGAGGCCCTGGAGAGCAATTCCCAAACCCCAGGAGTTCCTGGGGTTTGTGACAACCTCGTGGACCCAAACCCAGAGTAACCTTTGAGCTGCTGCTCCTCCCAGGGGTTTGGTGCTGCTCAATCAAATATTGATTAATTTGTAGTGGTAGAATAATTTGGGGGCTGCTCTGGTCACCAGGGGCTGCTGAGGGGTGGCAAACATGGACCTGGGAATGCTGGCTGGTTCAGGGAATGCTGGCTAATTAATTCAGGGAATCCTGGCTAATTCAGGGAATTGTGGCTAATTCAGGGAATCCTGGTTAATTCAGGGAATTCTGGCTGATTCAGGGAATCCTGGCTGATACAAGAATCCTGGCTCTCCTCAGGAAAAGGGCCAGGACATTTTAGGTGACCCCAAGCAGCCCCTAAAGGTGCTCCTGCCTTGGGTGAGCTGATCCAAGAGCAGATTTTCCTATTCCATAAAAAACAATTACTTCTCCTGGCCTGAGCTCCTCAGGGTTATTCCTGCCCCAGGCCCCTTTTCCTGTCTGGGCCCCATTTTTTCCCCTTTTCAGAAGGATGAACAACACTGAGCCCCTGGGTTTTGGAGAATTTTCCCAGTTTTTGCTGCCTGGGAATGTCCAACCTCTTCAGGAAGCAGGATTGTCCCTGTGCAGCCTCAGCTGGGATGACTTTTCCCAGCTGATTTTTAACCAAAACAATTTATTTGGAAATTCCAGCTCCTCCTCACCCTCCCAGGAAACTGATAATTCCCAGTATCCCATCCATCCCTGCCCTCTGGCAGTGGGAGCCATTCCCTGTGTCCTGTCCCTCCAGGCCTTGTCCCCAGTCCCTCTCCAGCTCTCCTGGAGCCCCTTTATGCCCTGGAATTTCTCCTCTCGGGAATTGTCCCAGAATTGTGTTCAACCAAAGGCTGTGAGCACAAATCAAACCCAGGAAAATCCTTCCAGGGCTGTGGATGCTTCAAAAAAGAAAGAAGAAAAAACGAAAAAGCCCAAAACTCAAGGAAATGTTCATTGAGGGCAAACCTGGAGGAATCCAAACCCTCTGGCTTTGGGAATGTGGGAAAGCCAAGATAAGGCCCTGAAAATCAACAGATGAAACATTCAAATGTAATCTGCATTTCCAGTTTTCCTTGGAGCTTTGCTGCTGTCAAATGCCCACAGCTGAAATAGAAGGCCTCAAAACAGCAGAAATACATGAGAAAACATGGGGAAAACCTTGGAATTTGGGGTGATGCCACCAATGTGACAAAGTCTGGGGCTGTCACAAGAGCTCTAAAGGTGTTTGCAAACATTGGATTTTTATTCCTGCTTTTTCCAAGCACTGTGAGCAAGGTCTCAGAGCCTCAGGTGAGGTTTGGGAGTGCTCTGGTTTCCCTTGAGAACCATCCAGGTCATTCCCTGATCCCAGCCCTTCCCTGGGGGGTTCAGTTTCCTTCCTGGAGGAGCTTGGAGCATTTGAATCTATCCCAGGGAGACCCCAGGAGATTTCATGGCTGCAAAGAGCTTTGGAGATAAAAGTCTCTTCCAAAGGCTCATTAAATTTAATTGGATTAATCCCTTTAGCTCAGGGATAATCTTTTTCTCCCATTTTGTCCAGTTGGTGCTTGAGACCTCCCAGGTGCTTCCTGAGGGCAATTCCAGAATTCCCGGTGCTGAGGAGAGTGTGGGAAGGGTTTTCAACTCCTGGGAATTGGTTTTCCCTCCTAGGAATGGGTTTTCCCTCCTTGGAAGAGTTTTCCACTCCTGGGAATGGGTTTTCCCTGCTGGAGAGGCTCTGGACAAGTTTTCATTGTGCTGAGCAGCAGCAGGACCTGGCAGTGCTCTCTTAAACCAGCATTGCTTGGGGCAGCTCTGGAGGAACAAAAGAATCAGATCTGGAATATGAAATAATCTGTTCTGGAGGAGCAGAGAATCTGCTCTGAAAGAGAAAAAAATCCTGCTCTAAAGGACAAAGATTCTGCTCTGGAATATTAAATAATCATCTCAGGAGGAGCCAAAAATCTGCTCTGGAGGAACAAATAATTTGCCCTGGAGGAACAAAGAATCTGTTCTGGAATATTAAACAATCTGCTCTGGAGGAATAAATACACAGCTCGGGAAGAGCAAAGAATCTGCTCTGAAGGACAAACACACTGCTCTGGAAGGAAAAAGCATCTGCTCTGAAGGAGTAAATAATTTTCTCTGAAGCAATAAATAATCTGCTCTGAAATATTAAATGATCTATGCTGGGAGAGCAAAGAATTTGCTTTGAAGGGCCAAAAAAATCTGGTCTGGAGGAAAAAATAATCTGGTCTGGAATATTAAACAATCTGATCTGGAGGAGTAAATAATTTGCTTTGAAGGAATAAAAAATCAGCTTTGGAAGAACAAATAGACAGCTCCAAAGGAATAAAGGATCTGCTCTGAAGGAACAAATAATCTGCTTTGGGATATTAAATAATTTGCTCTGAAGGAATAAATAATCTGCTCTGGAGGAGCAAAGAACCTGCTCTGGAGGCACAAATCAGCAGCTTTGGAATATTAAACGTCTCTGAGGGAAGAACTGAGCTGCTCCCAGGGCTCCTGCTGGGCGTCCTGGAGGAGGCAGAACTGGGAAGGACTCGATTGGCTTGGAGGGGATGGAGGGGAGAAAATGGATCTGTGGGGGTGGTGGGACCCAGCTGGGGACAGAGAGGGACAATGCAGGGGGGCAGGGCAGGAGGATGGATCTGGTGAGGGAAAGGCACCCAAATCCATGGATTCAGCCTTTTCCCCCTGGTGTCCCACCATGGAGTGAGAGAAGCTCATCCTCCCTGTGCTTTAGGGACAGTTGGGGACAGTCCCTCAGAGGGGCCAGGGGGTGTCCTTGGTGACCTCCCCAGGGCTGTGGGCACAGCTGTCCTGGCACCATGGGGACAGTGACAAGAGCCACAGGTGACCTGTGCTGCACCTGGGCCCTTCCCTGTGCCCCTCAGGCCACATTATCAACCCTTCCTCCTCTTCTGGCCCAGCAGGATGTGCCATGGCCTGGCTGGGACAGGGGACAGTCCTGAGCTGGGACAGGCTGGGGACAGTCCTGAGGGGTTGCAGCTGGGTGGCAGCAGCCCCTGAGCTGGGCTGGAGCAGTGTCACCAGTCCCTGGGCACAAGCAGGGCTGGCTGGGATGTTTGGAATTGTGCCACCTCCAGCATAGGCAGGGAGCCCTTGGGCCAGGGCTGTGCCTGGGTGGAGTGGAGCCGTTGGGATTTTGTGCTGTGGTTCTGCTGTTCCTCACCTGCTGTTCCAGGAAAAGAGGGAAGAGCCATCTGTGGGGTGTGGCAGGGTGACAGGGACCGCACACGAGGAGCTGCTCAGGTGTTTTGGGGTGGGAGCAGTGGGAAGGGAAGGGCCTTGTGGATGGAAAAGTCTCTTTTCTGTCTGTGCAAGCTCAGGATGAGGGAAGGAAAAGGGGGTGTCCAGGGGGGGGATGGGAGAGAGGGATTTGATGTTAACCATCCCAAAATGTGCCAGGCAGGGGAGGCAAAATTCCTGGTCTTCGTGAGGAAAGATGGCTTGGAATCCAGGGTTATGCAATTGGCCAGGTTGGAAAAGCCTGCTGAGATGAGTCCAGCATCCCCCAGCACTGCCAAGGCTCCTGTCCCCAAGTGTCACATCCACCTGGATTTAAATCCCTGCAAGGTCAGGGACCACCACTGGAAATTCCATGAAGGAATTTTCCCACTATCCAACCTAAGCCTCCCCTGGCACAGCCCGAGGCTGTTTCCTTTTGCATGGAATTCATTCCTGGAGAAAAAGGGCTCTGAGCCAGCTCTATTCTTCCTTGGGATCTGCTCACTCTGATCCACCAGGGCACCTTCAGCTCTCTTGGAATTGTTACTTCCAGGGAAGGATCCCATCTTCCCCTGTTCTGCCCACATCCAACATCTCCCCAAACCCAAAGTCTTGAGTCAGTCCCAGTCTGGTCCCAGTGGGGATCTCCCAGTTTGCTCCTTCAGCCCCCAGAGTGTTCCTCTGAGAGCTTCTCTCCATCATTTTTCCAGCCTTTTCCTCCAAGTCCTGCAGGCCGTGCAGACTCCCTATAATTCCAGGCTGGAGCAGCTCAGAACGCACATCCCATGGGATGTCAGAGCTGATTCTGAGGGGAAAATGTCAAAGCTCCTCTTTATTGGCACCCTCAGCTGTCCCCTCAGCTGGGGCTGGGACCTGCCTGGAGTGTCCCCAGATGAAGGGGTTGGGATAAGTATCCTGGGATAACCTGTTCCAGTCTGGATCCTTTGTTTTCCCCACTGTTTTTCCTGCCAGTGGAAATGTTCTGCTCCCGTCTGGTGTTTGCCTGGGAATATTTATAGAAAGGATCCGGAGCTTTCCCCTCGCCAGACACAACCCAAGCTGTGCTGGACTCCTCCCAAATCCCGCCTTTCCTGCTCCTCTTCCCATCCCAGCCACTCCTGGGGTGCTCCTTTCCCTGTCCCCATCTATCCGCCCCGTGACCAGAGCATTTCCATTGCCAGGGCTCCTGGAGCCTCCTTCCTTGGGGTGTTGGCACCTGGGAAGGTGGATTTGGGAGAGGAGTGGGATGAAATCTGGACTAGAGCCACCCCACCCTCCATAACTCATTAAAAAGGGATTTTCCTCCTAAATAAGTCAAGGGTTGGGGTAGATGAATCATCACCATGGTGACCGCAGGGATTGATGGTCAGCTCTGGGGTGGCCTCAAGATGAGGGATTCCCTTGTTTGTCTCTCTTGGAAAATCCATCGGGATTCAACTCTGCCTCATTCTTATCCATTCCTGGATTTCACCTCCTGCTGTTTTCTCCCCATTCCTTGAAAGCCTTCCAGGGCCAGCCCCACCATTTCCTACCCGAATTCCCATCAGTCTGGCACTGGTGGATATTTTGGTCTATTTTCCCTCTCTCTAGCCCAGTTCCAGCAGCCTGAGCTGCCTGGAGTTTCCGCAAGTTGGTTGGGAAATCCTGCCCCTCCTGCTGCTCCTGGAGCTGGGAATGCCCTGTGGGTGCCACCAGAACTCACTGCAAATTTATTATATTTCCATTTATTTATCCATTAAATCCTCCGCAGGGAGGAGGTGGCAGGAGGGGACAGGGCTGGGGCGACACCGGGGGACATTGGGGGACAAAGGGAGGGAGGTGCTGCAATGCTTGAGAATACAGAGAGGGAAAATCCTTTCCTGGAGAAGGGAAACTCCAGGGAGAGCTCAGAGCCCCTTGCAGCGCCTAAAGGGGCTCCAGGAGAGCTGGAGAGGGACTGAGGACAAGGGATGGAGGAACAGGACACAGGGAATGGCTCCCACTGCCAGAGGGCAGGGATGGATGGGATATTGGGAAGGAATTGTTCCCCGGAAGGGTGGGGTGGCACAGGCACAGGGTGCCCAGAGCAGCTGTGGCTGCCCCTGGATCCCTGGCAGTGTCCAGGGTTGGATGGGGCTGGCAGCAGCCCAGGACAGTGTGAGGTGTCCCTGCCATGGCAGGGATGGGAATGGATGGGTTTAAGATCCTTCCCCACCCAAACCATTCCAGGATCCTGTGATCTCCCTTTCATCCATACCAAAAACTGGCAGAACCCTTGGACATCCCACTCCCATCCATCCATCATCCATCCATCCATCCATCCATCCATCCATCATCCATCCATCCATCCACCATCCATCCATCCATCATCCATCCATCCATCATCCATCCATCCATCCATCCATCCATCATCCATCCATCCATCCATCCATCCATCATCCATCCATCCAGCCATCCATCCATCCATCCATCCATCATCCATCCATCATCCATCCATCATCCATCATCCATCCATCATCCATCCATCCACCATCCATCCATCCATCCATCCATCCATCATCCATCCATCCATCCATCCATCCATCCATCATCCATCCATCCATCCATCATCCATCCATCCATCCATCCATCCATCCATCATCCATCCATCCATCCATCCATCCATCCATCATCCATCCACCCGTCCATCCATCCATCCATCCCAACGGGGCATCAGCTCTGCCAGGACCCCTCCTCATCTCTGGGAATTCTGCTTCCCTCTGGCTCCTCCAGCAGCCTGAATCAGCAGCAGCTTTTCCCTATTTAATTTTTCAGGCTGTTCCAGGGGAAGCAGCGAAGCTCCTGGAGGGGGAGGGATGAGTGGGATCTGGTTCCGTGCCTTTCGGAGCTGTTTTCCCTTATTTTGATTTATTTGGGATCATCCCAGTCCCTGGGGGCAGCAGCTGAATGAGAGTGGCAGATGGGTGACACCTCCGCTCTGGATGCCGGGAACATCCCTCCCTCCCTCCAGGGAATCTCTGCTCTTTCCCCATCCCCCGTTCCTTTCCACAGTTCCCAAGGCTGCCCGAGGTACCAGGATGGCTACAGAGATTCTGGCTCTGCTCCCTCCTGCCCTTTCACTGCCACACGTGACTCCCAAGGGATGCTGAGGTGGAAAGGGAATTTCTATTCCTTCCCCAGTATGGAGAAATCATGGAAGCAGCACCCCAGGATCATTCCTGCCTGCCCTGGGATGATCCCACCCAGGAGAGCAGGTTATGGGACACTTGTTCCCTCATTTTAATGATTTAAAATTTAGTTTAATAGGGAGGAACGAGGACCTGGAATATTGAATTCCTGGCTCCTGCTCATCCAAGATAAGCTTTCCCAGCCCTGGGCTGGAATCCTGACACTTTCTCCTGCTCCTGGATTATGTAAGGAGCTTTTTAATAAAATCCACGGAGCTCTGGATCTTCTGGCTCTTGTCTCTCCCGTGGTCACCCTTCACTGCCACACATGATTCCAAGGGATGCTGAGGTGGGAAGGGCATTTTTATTCCTTCCCCAGTACAGAGAAATTGTGGAAGCAGCATCCCAGGAGCATCCCTGCCTGTCCTGGGATGACCCCAGGAGAGCAGCTTCCCAGACATTTATTCCCTCTCTTCAATTATTAAGTAGGAGCAAGGAGCTGGAATACTGAATTCCTGGATCCTGCTCATCCAGCAAAACCTTTCCCAGCCCTGGGCTGGAATCCTGACACTTTCTCCTGCTCCTGGATTATGTAAGGAGCTTTTTAATAATATCCATGGAGCCATCTGGCCTCAGATTTGGGATGCAAATGCAATATGTTCCCTAAAAATAGCACAGCAGCTCCATGGGGTTGTACAACACCTCCTGCTCCTCGGGAAGGGAGGGAGCTGGGAAAGGAGGGAGCAGGGAAAAACCTTCTCTCCAGGCTGGGGAGGAGCTGGCGGAGCTCTGGAGTCTCAGTTCCTGCCCCTTCCCACTCCATGACTCAGGGATGGGGTGGAAGGCACCCAAATAAACTAAAAGTGGGAGATAAATCAGGAATTTCTGTAGGGAGGCTTTGAGTCCCAGCCCAAGGGCAGGTGGGAGCTGGGTTTGTCCTGGATGTTTATCCCAGTTGCAGTTGATGCTGTAGGAATTCCACAACCATGGAATGCTTTGGGTTGGGAGGGACTTTAAAGTCCATCCATTGGGCAGGGACACCTCCCCCTATCCCAGGTTCTCGAAGCCCTGTCCAGCCTGGCCTGGGACACTTCCAGGCTGGAATTCCAGAGGTGCCAGAGGGAAGCATTGGCTCTGTGCCCTCATCCCTTTGGATCAAACTGCAGAGACCCCTTTGCTTCTTTCCCAGCCTTTGCTCCATCCCAAATTCCCTCTGAGTCTCCCTCTTTTCCTGGCAAAGCTGTTTTTCCTCCTCTCTCCCATTCCTGCCATTTCCTTCTTCCTGAAGCAAAGGGAAATGACAGCGGAGGTGTCATTCTGTGCTGACAGCTGGGATGACTCCAAACCACCCTGGGCAACCCCTTCTGGGGCCTGACCACCCTTTCCATGAGGGAATTTTCCCTGAACCCAACCTGAGCCTCCCCTGACACAGCCTGAGGCCATTTCCTCTCATCCTGTCCCTTCTTCCCAGGGGAAATCCCGATCCCCCTGGCTGCCTCACCCTGTCTGGGAGACGTGGAGTCACAAGATCCCCCTGAGCCTCCTTTTCTTCAGGGTGAATTTATTCCCTTGAATCCAGCCGGGCTGGGCTCACCCAGACCCACACAGCCCCCAGGATGTCACTCCTGCTGTATCCCAGGGGAACAGCCCCTTCTCCCAGGTGGATGAGGCTCACTTCTCCCTTTTATCCAGAAGGAAATTTCTATTGTCCCTGATTGCTCCCAGAGCTCAGCCCACAGCAAAAACACCTCCAGGACAAATCTGGAGTGAATGATTTTCCCTGGAAAAGCTGTGTGGCCTCAGCTGTGATCAACCCTGGGATTACAGCTTCACCTCCCCATTCCCTGGGAACTGAAACCCCAGTTCCATGGAAATCAGAGCACTCTCAGGGCAGCCAAGCTGGTGAAACTGGTGTCTTCACAACTCCACATTTTTCCACTGTGGGATTGCGGCTCCCGCTTCCTCGGAGCCATGTTTCCATGGCAATTGCATTTTTTGTTTCAATGTATATGCCTTGGTTTGAAAAGACAGGTGTCTGCTAAGGAAGGCAGGAGCCTCTCTTGAAATGGAAAATGTGAACCCCCTCCCTCTGAATTGTTGTAATTTTGAAATTAAGGGACTCTCAGGCAAAGATTTGGGAGAAGGAATAACAGGTCTTTATTAGGAAAAATAAAAATACAAATGCAGCAATACAAACCAACACTGCCAGAGTCAGAAGAGGAGCTGACCCCCTGTGGGTCAGGGTGTTGCACAGTCCCATTCCATGGTGGCTGCTCCTCCTGCAGTGCCAGGGGTGGTTCTGGTGGAGCAGGGATCCTGGAGAAGGGTGGAATTTTCCTCTGAAGCTCCAGGGGTGCTGGAGATGGGGCTGGTCTTCCTCTGGGAATGCAGTGCAGAAGAAAGCTGCTCCTCTGGGAATGCAGTGGGCAAAGGCTGCTGTGCTGTTCCCAGGGTCAGATTGGATCCAGGTAGGAATGCTTGGCTCCTCCCCTGGGCAGAGCATCTCCCAATGGGATGATGGAATTTTATCAGCCCTGCAGGGACACTCAGTGGCCATGGACAGAAGAGATCTCCTGGAGGGAGGATTGATGTGGAAGAGATAAAGAAAAAACTGCCCAATGAACAGGAGATAACTGCCCCACCTCTGACAGATGGCAAGAGAATACACACACCCAGCCACATCTCGCATTTGCAATCTAAGACAGTGTAAACCTCTTTTTGGGAAAAATGTGAGTGTTGGGAGTTTGCTCAAGATTCCTGCCTGGGTATGGAGGAGTTGGAGGGACAGGAGGCTCCCTGGGAGCACAGGGAGCATCCAGGGATCCCCTGCTCATCAGGGGCTGACCTGAGGACACAAATCCAAGTCCTGCACCTTCCCGAAATAATGAGGAATGTGGGAGGATTTCAGGAATCTCAGGGTTGTTTGGAACAGGGAGCACATCCAGAGCAGCTTTTTGGTGCTGGGAATTCCTGCCCTTCCCAGGGGTCACACAGGAGGTGGGGAGGTTCCTGGGAAGCAGGGGATCCCTGGAAGATGGGGGGATCTGTGGGAAGTTGTGGCAGCCCTGGGAAGAGCGAATCCCTGGAAGGTTGGGAATCCCCGGGAAGGTGGGGAACCCTGGGAATGTGGGGAAGCCCTGGCTCATTGTTTCCGTGGTGATACCAAGCAAAGGATGCTGGAAAACCTCGGGATGAACTCAGCATCCCACAGCATTCCTGGGGCATGTCTGACCCCTGTTCCAGGTCCTTCCTTCCTGAGGAACACCAGGAATCCTGGTCCCAGAGTGCCCTCCAGGGATGTACATCTGGGCTCCCTGTCAGATGTGGCTCCTGGGGCTGCCCCGGGGCTGTTGCTCCCCCTGGTCCCCTCCTGGGGTTTGGGGGCACCTGGGGGTGGGAAGAGCCCTTGGAGACACTTCCAGGCCAAGGAATTCCTTGGGATGTCGTTCCTATTTTACAGAAGGGAGACTGAGGCCAAGGACAGTGAAAACCTTTCCCAGCCCTGTTCCCTCTGTCCAGAGCAGAAGAAGATTTATGGGAATTAACTTAGGAATTCCCTGATGGAGCCGTGTGGGACCTGCTTTGGCTTTCTCCAAGTAGGAATATCCCCCCCGGAGCTGGCCGGGGATAACAATTCCAGATTTGGGGGATAACAATTCCAGAGCTGGGGATAACGATTCCACCAGAAACACCTCCCAGCTCTGGCTGTATCCTCATTTCCTAATACATCAGTGCCAGGATCAGCTCCAGCTGTTCATTCCCAGGGGGAAATGGATGTGTTTGGACAGGACCAGGCAGGGTGAGAGGGAAGCTCCTGGCTTTTGGCAGCACTTGGAATTTTAATTTCTGAGTTTTCTGGGATGAGCTTGGTCCCAGCCAAGCTCTGCTGGAGCTCCCTATAGAGTTTTCCAGAGATGCTCTTCCCAAAAAAGTCATGGAAAGGCAACAGCAAGAGTAGGAAGCTGAGCTTCCCTCTGCAGCCAGCTGGGAGCAGGTGCTGAATTAATCCCAGATTTAATTCAAGCTTCTTTAATCCTGCAGGGGAAAGAGCAGCTCAGGATTTGTTGGGAGACCCCGCCCTGGGAGCAGGGATGGATTTAATGTGTGGGAAAATGCAGGAATTTTGGATTATTCCCAACCTGGAATGCTCTAAAACCTGAATTTCCAGGCTCTGAGACTGGGGCTGGAGATGAAGGAAGGGGTTGGGCTTCCCCACATCCCTTAATAAGGTTTGAAACTGGAGCGTGCCAAATCCCAAGGGATTAGGATTGATTTTGAATTTATCTGACCTAATCTGAAGATTTCAGGGTTATTTTTCCCCACATTGATGGGTGATTCCAAAAAATGGACTGAGGATTCATTGGGAGACTCTGCTGGGTGCCAGAATGGATTTACTGTATGGAAAAATGCAGTTTCCAAGGAATTTTTTGTTATTCCCAATCTGGAATGGGCTATAAACTGAATTTCCAAGCTGTGAGAGTGGGGTAGGGATAAATGAAGTGTTCAAAACATCCCAAACAAGGTTAAAAACAGGGAGGGGCAACCCAGATCCCAAGGGATTGGGATTGATTTTAGTTTCTCTGAGCAAATCCAAGGATTCCAGGATTATTTTTCCCCATGGTGATGGGTGTTCATAAAAAATGGGAAGAGCAGTGGCTCAGCCCCAGAGCTCCAGGAGAAATTCCCAGGAAAAACCATTCCAAATGATGCTGAAATTGAAAAAATATTTGTCAAATTTGGGGAAAAAATATTTTCAAATTGTCAAAAATTCCTAAAATTGGAAATATGAATAAAATTATGGCTGGGATTTTTCCCTGGGACATTCAGAGCCCTCTCCAGTGCCAGGGGTTGCCATGGAGCCCTTTGGGATTTGATGTGTCCAGGGAAAATTCCTTCGTAAATGAATGACCCCAAACCCAGATTTTTGGTGCTTCTGGGCCCTCCCTTTTCCCACAATTTTGAGAAATATTTAATCCATACTAAAGCTCCTTGATCCCAGCATGGGTGTGGAATATTTAGGATGCAGTAATGAGTTCTGATCCAGGCATTTCCTTCCCAGCTGGGCCTTAAACTTGCCTCTCCTAGCAGCAAACAGGAATTTTTGAAGGAATCTATTTTTTTATTAGGAGGGACAATTTTTCCAAGCCAATGCCATGGTTTTGGGTTCATCCTTGTGCAGGAAAAACAAGGAAAGCTGCCTGGGGTTGGCAGCTCCTCTAAAAAAATCCTGTTTATTTTGTTTTCCTGGGTGTCATCACTGACAGAATTCCACAATTGTGGGGTTTAATCCCAAAGTTCTCCCTGCTGTGGCCTTTTCCTCCCTTTCCATGGGCACCTCTGGCTTCATTCCAGGATTTTCCATTTGAAATTTGAAATCCTGCTGGTTTTAAGATTAATGTGGATACCTGCAGGCTGGATCTTGGTATGGATGGACAGGGATTTACCCATGGACAGAGCCCTGGGCATGGGAAATCCATGGAATTAGAGCTGGGGCAGGTGTAGAAATGGGCACAGGAGTTTTGGATGGAAAATATTTTGGGAAAATTCCTGTTGCCCAACAAATTAAACTAAATAGGAGTTTTTTCATCTGAGGTGTCAGTGAATTACTGAGGCAAGCAGATGGAATCTCCTCCGGAGTGTTGGAAGGGGATCAACACCCAGCAGAGCCGTGGGGGTGGGTGGGATTGGCAGGAGTGGGAATAATGGGATGGGAATTGGGGCTGGAGGGCTTGGGGGGAGCTTGGGAAGGGTTTGAGCCTGGCCTGGGCTGGGATTTGTGCAGCTGGGGCAGATCCTGGGATGCTGTGGGGCTGTGGAGATGGAACTGGGATGGGGTTGGGATGTTCTCCATCACCAAAGGCATTTGGGAAGAGCTGGCAGGGGTTTGTTCCCAAAAACTGTGGGAATGTGTGGATTGAGGCTGGGATTTTCCCAGGAGGTGACAGCAGTGTCTGGGCTGGGGTCTCCAGAATTCCAGACTCCTGGATCGGCTCTTGGCCATGGCTTTGCTGAGCTGGGAGGTGACACCTTGGAGGGGCTGGAAGGGAGGGGATCCAAGCACTGGGATGCTCCCATTTGTCCTGGCAAATACCAACCAAAACCCATCCCACCTGTGGGGTCTCACTTTGTTTGCCTTAGTGGCTCCTGGGTGAGCAGGGTCTGTTTAGGTGGGATTTTGGGAAGGAATTTCTGGCTGTGAGGGTGGGCAGGCCCTCACAAGGTGTCCAGAGCAGCTGTGGCTGCCCCTGGATCCCTGGCAGTGCCCAAGGCCAGATTGGACATCGGGGCTTGGAGCAGCCTGGGACAGTGGAAGGTGTCCCTGTCCATGGCAGGGGTGGCACTGGATAAGCTTTAGGGTCCCTTCCCAACCCAAACAATTCCAGGATTCTATGATCCTCTGACAAAAATCCTCCGGAGGGAAGGTGGCAGATCCCTTTGCCAGCAGAGTTAAATCCTGAATTCCTGAGATCCACAAAACCTCATCCAGTATCCTCTCATTGTCCCCTTGTCCCCTGCCCATGTCCTCCCATCCCTCTTTGTGCAGACCCTGGAGAAGCTCCAGAGCTGGGAATGGCTGGGATTCCCTGCCCCCGAGGTTCTCCCAGAGCTGTTAGAAATTGAAATGCACAATGAAATAGTAGGAAAATGCTACGGAATAGTGGGAGGCTGAGGAATGATTCATCCTCCAACAGAAACTCCTCAGATGTGGAGGTGGCACTGCTGGCCACCAGTGTGGATCCAGATCCAGGAATATTCCAGGTTTAGGCCAAATTGGGCCTCATTAACAACTTCCTCTGTCAATCCTTAGTCCCAGATGGAATCTGGAATTTGTTGGGATGTGAGACCAGCAGGAATCCAGAGGAGAGGAGGTGACACCACCAGGTGTGTGGGGACAGGAGCCCATGGGGCTGATCTGATCTCATCAATTCTGCTTCCAAAGCCACTCTGTGACTTTTGTCCACTCATTTTAGTGGAACAGAGGGACTGACCTCAAGTTACTGCACATGGATTTGGGATGTGGAAACCTCCCATCACCTTGAGCTCTGATGAGTCCAAGCTCAAAAGGCTTTTCCAGCTTGGAGCAGCTGCCAAACCCAAAATTCCTTGAAATTTAGGGCTTTTTTAATGTCATTTCATGACCAACATTCCCAAGTGGCCTTGGGCTGTGCCAGGGATGGGACAGCAGAGGGACATCCATGAATTCATAAATCCTCAGGACTGGAGCCCTCCTGGAGAGTGGGAATGGCTCAGGTAGGGGAAGGAGGAGCTGGTTTGGTTTGGTGATGTGGGAACATCAGCAAAGTGTCCTGGAGCCAAATTGCAGCTGGAAAGGGGAGGTGCCCTCCTGGTTTCTCTTCCTTGGAAGTTCAGAGTGGGCTGGAGCTGCTGTTCCAGGGAGGGGGAGCTGGGATCAGGAGCTGGGAATGCTCCTGGTACTGATGGGAGGTGATTTGGGATGAGGCCCAGGAGTGGTGTGCTCCTAGCAAATCCTGCTGCTGGATTTCCTCCCTCAGTTACCAGGGATCTGATCATCCAGGTGGGAACATTCCAGCTGTTCTTGAGCTTCTTAACCTCCCCCTTCTCTTCCAGAGGAGACGACGTTCGAGGCCGGAGTCAAAGTGCAGATCCACAGCCAGTCCGAGCCTCCCTTTGTCCAGGAGCTGGGATTTGGGGTGGCCCCCGGATTCCAGACCTTTGTGGCCACCCAGGAGCAAAGGGTAAGTCCCAAATTCCCATTCCACCCCAGGATCCTGCCGGGGCTTCCTGGGAGAGGTTCCTTCTCCGTACTTGATGCCTCTTGAGATGCAGCTCCATCATTAACAGGTTTTTGATAACTTGCTTCAAATTTCTTGGGATAAGGGCAGCTTTTCAGGTTAACTCCCATGGTTATTCCCACAGTCCTGCATTCCCACAGTTCCTTAAATTCCTACAGTAATTCCATCTCCAGGACAGATTTCATCCCTGGTGACTTCCCTGCTTTGCTCTTCCATAATTGGAGCTGAGCTGTGGCAGCTCCGAGTGTTGGATCCTGTCCAACCCACTGGGGTTTTCCCAGAAAAAACACATTTCAAGGATATAAAAAGGGGCAGGAGGACAGAGTTTCCTGATGGAGAACAGTGGGAATCTTTCAAGTGGCACCAAAATATCCACGTGATTTATGACAAGCTCTCCTGGGATACCTGGTAATCATCGTCGTCTGTGAATCCCAGCAGTGACACATCCACATGGACGGATGGATGGATGGATGATGGATGATGGATGATGGATGATGGATGGATGGATGGATGGATGATGGATGATGGATGATGGATGATGGATGGATGGATGGATGATGGATGGATGGATGGATGGATGATGGATGGATGGATGGATGATGGATGGATGGATGGATGCATGGATGATGGATGCATGGATGGATGGATGGATGGATGATGGATGCATGGATGGATGGATGGATGGATGATGCATGGATGGATAGGGATGGATGGATGATGGATGCATGGATGGATGGATGGGTGATGGATGCATGGATGGATGGATGGATGGATGATGCATGGATGGATAGGGATGGATGGATGATGGATGCATGGATGGATGGATGGGTGATGGATGCATGGATGGATGGATGGATGGATGATGCATGGATGGATAGGGATGGATGGATGATGGATGCATGGATGGATGGATGGGTGATGGATGCATGGATGGATGGATGGATGGATGATGCATGGATGGATAGGGATGGATGGATGATGGATGCATGGATGGATGGATGGGTGATGGATGCATGGATGGATGGATGGATGGATGATGCATGGATGGATAGGGATGGATGGATGATGGATGCATGGATGGATGGATGGGTGATGGATGCATGGATGGATGGATGGATGGATGATGCATGGATGGATAGGGATGGATGGATGATGGATGCATGGATGGATGGATGGGTGATGGATGCATGGATGGATGGATGGATGGATGATGCATGGATGGATAGGGATGGATGGATGATGGATAGATGATGGATGGATGGATGGATGGATGGACAGGGATGGGAAGGGTTGGACAGGGCACCATGTGGTGCTTGATGCTCAAAGATTTTGGGAACAGTTCCTCGAGTTGGACCCACCTGGCAGCTCCAGCAGTGATTGGAAAGATTTGCCTTCCTTAAAAATCCCATCCTGGACAAGATATGGGAGCAGGGCTGGGAGCTGGAGCCTGCAGAGAGGATCTCAAGGACTCTGGATTAAATTGGTGCAAATTCTAGGGCTTTGCTGCAGCTGCTGGAATCGTTCCCCACCCCATTGCCAGCATTTCCTATTCCAATATTTACACTGAAAAATGAGAATTCCAACCACAACATCATCCAGATGGGGAAAATATTCCTCCTTAAATCCCCCCTTCCACATGGGAGATATAGAGGACAGAAGAACAGATTTAGGGACTCTCAGCCCCAGGGTGTCCCTTTATCCAGGAGTTTTGCCAGAGTTTTGCTGATGGGAGAGGGAAGGGCTCATTCCTCGGATTTTCTGGCTGGTTTAAAATCATCTGAGGGCTCCAAAGCCTTTTCTCAGGAGAGCTGGAGGGATCTCCAGCATTCAGCTCCCACCCCAATCCGTCTTCCCAGAAAGTAATTTTTAATCTAATTACAGCTATTAATAACTTCCTCTAATTATTTATTAGTCCTCAGGGACCTTCTGGGCTTCCCCCACCTTCCCTGTGTGCAGTTTTTATCCCAATTCCTGATTTAGTCTGGGTTTTTCCAACTGCCTGTGTTCCAACTGTTTTTCTCTGCCTGTGCTGCTCCTTTAATAAACCAGAGCCAAAGATGGAACAACTCCAGGAAAATCCCCCAGGGACTGAGCCCAGGCAGTTATTGGGGTCCTGAACCCAGAGTTTTACACCCTGGGCCATAAAAGAAATGATCCTGCATCTGGAAAAAAAAAAAAAGAGGAATAAAGAAAAAGTGGAGCTGGTTTCCCATCTTCCAGCTCAGAGCAGCCTCAGGGCTCTTTTTTTCTGGGAATAAAAAGTGTGGAGTGGGGAAGATTTGAGATGGTGGGAGCTGTGGATCCTCTGTGGGACAGAATTTGGGGTGTGGGGGGTTCATTCCTGGCTCTGGAATAATTCCCTGTGTCCCTGCTCAAATCCCTCCCTTCTTCCCCCATCCCACTCTGGAAATCAGAGCATTCCCTGGGCTTTGCTCCCTGATTTTCTGCCTTCCCAGGGCTGCAGCTGCTCAGCACCAGGGAGGATTCACATTTTGGGACCAGGGGATAAATGCTGGCTTTCCACCCAGAGCTTCCCAAAATCCCCCTGTCCAGAGGCAGCTCTGGCTCTGTGGTTGTGATCTCATTTAATTTCCTTTCGCAATGAGCTCAGGCTGGAAGAATGGGAATTAAATCAGCTTTGCTCCTCCTCCTGCTGTGGCTGAGCCCCGTGGTTCTTGCAAGGAGACACTTTTGGGATGCATTTCCCACCTTGGGAGTTAATGCAGGAGTGACCTCAGGAGAGTCCTGGCAGTGTCAGGGTGGAAATGCTAAGTCAGCAACAAAAACTCCTGAGAAAGCAATTCCAGCAGGAGGTTTGTCCATAAAATGTGGTGGATGGGTTAAAGAGGCCAAACTGCTTCTGGACACGTGGCCAAGGGAGATGTTTCCTGGTTAAAAAAAAAGTGGGATTGTTCATCCTGGAGGAGACACCGGGGGTGACCAAACTGGGACCTTCCAGGACCTGAAGGGGCTGCAGGAAAAAATGGAGAGGGAATATTTCCAAGGGATGGAGGGACAGGACACAGGGAATGGCTCCCAGTGCCAGAGGGCAGCAATGGATGGGATATTGGGAAGGAATTGTTCCCTGGGAGGGTGGGCAGGCCCTGGCACAGGGTGCCCAGAGCAGCTGTGGCTGCCCCTGGATCCCTGGAATGTCCCAGGTCAGGCTGGACAGGGCTTGGAGCAGCCTGGGACAGTGGAAGGTGTCCCTGCCGTGGTGGGGGTGACACTGGATGGGTTTAAGGTCTCTTCCAACCCAACCCATTCCAGGATTCCATGAAATCTCAGGCCGGAGCAATCCCTGAAGTTCAGGGCAGCCAGGGCTGAGTTCCCTGAGGGAAGCAGGAGCCAGCACATGATGGATGATTGGAATGAGAACAGGGGGGTCTGGATGGAAAATCCTCCCTGGATCACCTCCCTGCCCGAGTGTAGAGGGAGAGGAACTGGAGGAGTTCCCATGGAGCCCAGAGCTGCTGCCTTGGGGCTTTCACCCCATTTCCCATGGGATGACCCCACACGGTCCCATCCCAGCTGGGTTCCCTGTGCCTCCCCCAGGGGTGCTCCAGGATCTCTGGGAGCATTTCCATGGCAATTCCTGAGTGGGTGGATGAGGTTTGTGTGCTCACGAACTGGAGCTTGGCAGGAGCTGGCACAGGGAAGGATCCATCACCTCCAGAGTGATCCCAGGGGAGGCCAGGACCCCCTGGAATTGCGAATTGCCCTTCAGCTCCCAGCACTCCTGCCTTTGGATGGATCCCTTTCCATTTTCCCCTTTCTTGGCACTTTTGGGTGAGCCTGGTGGTGGAATCTCCCCCTCCAGACCTTGGGAAGCTGCACTGTCCCTACATTACCCCTGCACTATTCCCCTTTTCCCTGACCATGACACCAAGGCTTGGATGGACACACTAAAATCCATATTTTTAAGGGCTGATCCCATGGAGAAAGAGAAATTCCTCCTTCTTTCCCCTCTTCCAGGCTGTTTTTTGCAGCATCTCAGCATCACCCAAACCTCTTCCATCTGGAATGGGATCAGACTTCCCAACAGAGCTGCACAGGACATTCAGGGAAGATGGAAAGCCCCTGGAAAAGGGCAATTCCTGCCAAGCTGGCCATAAAAATTCCAGAAGCTTCAGTGGAGCCCCGGGTTCTGAGCTGGAACAATGTTGTTTGATGGGGCTCTGGAGACTCATCCCCCCCCAAATCTTTTATGGGAGAGAGTAGAGCTACAGACCTGCAGATCCAGAGTGGGATTAGAGAGGCAGGAAAAAGGGATTCAGGGCTGGCAGTGATGGCTTGGAAACCCTGATTGCCAGTCAGGGTGGAAGCATTGGGATTTGGGAATTAGGAGGAATTAAAGAACATTTTCCATGTTTGAGGTGTCATTTTACAAGGGCTGGGGTGCCAGGACACAGGGAATGTGTGTGCAGGGAATTCCTTCTCAAAATCCCATTTACCCTGTCCCTGTCCCTCCCACTGCAGGGATAGATGGGATACTGGGAAAGAATTCCTGGCTGGGAGGCTGGAAAGGCCCTGGAATGGAATTCCCAGAGAAGCTCTGTCTGCCCCTGGATCCCTAGAATTGTCCCAGGCCAGGTTGGACGGGGCTTGGAGCACCCTGGGACAGTGGGAGGTGTCCCTGGGGTTGGAATTGGATGAGCTTTAATGTTTCTCCCAACCCAAACCATTCCATAATTCCATGGATTTACATTTTCTAGCCCTTACTCTAAGCATTTTCTCCCACCCATGGTCTTACCACTCCTGGAAAAAGGCTCACCCCCTGATTTCTTTGTTCCTCTCAATCCCACAAACTATCCCAGTGGATTCCCTCCAATTTATCCTTAAATTCTGAATTAATTCAACAAGGAAATCCCATAAAACCAATCCCACAGAACCTTCATGGCACATCAGCAGTTGGAAACAGGAGATGGAAGAAAACTTTGAATTTGTAGGGCAGGAGAGGGGTTTTGGTTGGAAAACAGGGTTGGGATGGAATCGGGAATGGATGCAAAGAAAAATGGGTTTGGAGGGAAGGGATGGACATGAGGCAGAGCCTGGAAGAGGCAGAGATTTGGAAGAGAGATCAGGAAGAGCCATCGGATCCAAGGATGAGGGAATGATTTGGGTTTCCTGCTCCCCTTGTACCTTGTGGAAAAGAGGATCTTATAAAAAGGTGGAAAAGTGAGGACAGGAAAACTTCAGAGTCCAGTTCTCCCCATCCCCCAAACTGGCCACCTCTGCCAGAGTTTGGGAATTGAGTCCAACAAATCCAGCCAGGATGTTCTGGGAGAATGAGGGGGAATGGTCTGGCTCCCTCTGGATGTGCCAGGGAATGAGCAGGAGGAGAGGCAGAGATTCTTGGAGTAGGGCAGGGGGAATCCCCATCCCTGAGGGATTTCATCCATGTGGATGTGACATCTGGGGACATGGGGCAGTGGTGGCCTAGAGGGAACAGCTGGACTCAATCTCAGAGGGCTTTTCCAACCTTTAGAGTTACATAATTCCACCTAATTGGGGATTTAAGGCTGATTTTGCACCTGAGCCACAGGCCCAGCTCATCCAGGGGGAGCAGGAGTGGGAGCAAACCTGGGATGAGGCTCTGGAGGGGCTGCCCTGGACTTTTTATGGATCTCCAGGAGGTTTCAGTGCTGCTGTTCCTGTTGGATTTACAAAGGATCCTGGAGCTCCAAAATCCCATTTTTCCCTGGGCACCCGTGGGCCCCATAACAGCCCTGAGTTCTGCTCCAAGGGAGCTCCCAGGGGCTGGAAGGGTCAAATTCATCCCTGAAAAACAATTCCTCAGGAAGGGAGCAAATGGGAGGGAACAGGCAGGATAGGAAAGGAGCTGGAGATGCAAACAGACAATTCCAGCACCATTAACTGAGAGCAGTTCTGGCACCATTAACTGGGAGCTGGGACCAGCCAGCCATGGCTGCTCTGGGTTTCTCAGCATTCCACAAGGGCTGGAGCTGCCTGGGGTGGAATTTCCAAGAAGCTGCTGCTGTTGGAGGTCTCCTTAAGGAACAGAGGAGACTGGTTCTGGTTTCATTGGGAACCCAGCCCGGGTGGGGATGTTCAGGGAGGGCTTGGATCCTTCCTTGGGATTGCTGGAGTTTGGTGCCATCAGCCACATGAGAGGGCAGGAATCGGTGCTGGATCCATCCCAGAGCCAGAGGAAAACAGGGCAGGGAAAAGTTCTTCCCCCAGAGGGTGCTGGCACTGCCCAGGCTCCCCAGGGAATGGTCACGGCCCTGAGGCTGCCAGAGCTCCAGGAGTGTTTGGACAGCGCTGCCAGGGATGCCCAGGGTGGGATTGTTGGGGGGTCTGGGCAGGGCCAGGGATGGGACTCAATCCTTGTGGGACCCCTCCCAACCTGGGATATTCCAGGGTTTTATGAAACTGTTCCGACCTCTGCTGGGATCATCTCCACCACATTTCCCTGTTTGAGAAAATGAAAGAGGCAGGAAAAGCAGGAAAAGCTCTTCCAGTTAATTGAAGGAGTGACCTCTGTACTGCAGGCAGATGCTGCAGCTCCCGGGAGGTTCCGTGCCAGGAGCAGTGTGGAAAGGCAGGAATGTGGCCAGGGAAAGGCTGTGGCAGGAGCTGATCCTCCCCTGCCCTGGGATCTCTTCCCTCTAGGTTTTCCAAGATCATCCCCTCTTTTCCTAGCATTTAGGACTAGCAGAATCCATCCAGTTTCCAAGGAGTCAAATCAATTTTTTTCCTTCCCCTTTTAGCACCTGCCAGCTGGAAACTGATCCTGGTAATCCTGGAGAAAGCCGGGATCAGGAGAGTTGGAAAAGCGTTTAATTCATTAATTAATTTTTAATGACTGCAAAAGGGCCAGGTTGGGAGTTTGTCACCCTCAATTAGAGGCTGGAGCTGGATTTTCCTATGCAGGAGCAGGAGGAGGAGCCCTCAGCGAGCTGCTAGGGAGCACAAATCCTGCAGGATCCCAGGGCAGGGATGTTCCTGCTGCCTTTCCCCTGCTTTTCCTGCTGCTTTGCTGTGGTTTGTTCCCACTTTGGGGGCAGCAGGGGAGGGTGGAGGGAGCAGCTCCACATCCTGGGGCTCATCCAGCCCAGATCCCACCCACCAACCCCCAATAATCTTGGGGTAATCTGGAAGAAATGAAAGGGAATCCCTCAGGAATCGCTCAGGAGGAGGAGGATCTGGAGGGGCTGCAGGGAGAGGGATCAAATGCAGTTAAGTCTCTCCTGTTAATTCTTCCCGTGGCTGAGGGCTGGGATTGCTCCATCCATCCTGCTCCTGCTCCTTGGGGTGCCTTTCCCAGCCTTGCAGCAGCCCCAGGGCCAGCAGGAATCCTGGTCTGAAAGGAGCTCAGCAGGTCCATGGGATCGAGGCTTTGGATGGAAAGGCTTTTCCTGAGGTTTCAGCCCTGATCTGGCCAGGAAGGGGCTCAGGGGAGCCCTTAGGGATGGATTCCCCCTGGGTTTAACCCCAGGGATTCCCGTGCCAGGCTGGGAGCAGCAGCTGGGGGAAAACGCCACACATTTCCAGGGAATGTGCAGATTTTCCTGCTTGGGGAGAGTTTAGTGGAGCTTTTCCAGTTTGTAAAGCAGAGTCTGCCAGGCAGAAATTCCAGCTGATCCTTCCACAGCTGCTCCCACTCCTGAGATGTTCATGGGTGTGGGAGTGTCACTCCTGTGGCTCTGGCAGAACTCCTTAGGGACAACTTGTCCCAGTGAGTTATCCCAGAAATTGGGGAGCTCCTGGGAGGGGGGATGCCCTGAGGGACTGAAGGGGCTGCCCTGTGACAGGGGACATGTCCTGTCCCTGTCCCTCTCTCTGTCCTGCAGCTCATGTCCCTGTCCCCATCCCTGTCTCCCAGCTGACGTCCCTGTCCTGTCCCCAGCTGACAGCTGATGTCCCTGTCCCTGTCTTGGCCCCAGCTGATGTTCCTGTCCCCAGCTGACCCCTGTCGTGTCCTCAGCTGATCCTGTCCTGTCCCTGTCTCCAGCTGACCCTGTCCTGTCCCCAGCTGATGTCCCTGTCCTGTCCCCAGCTGACCCTGTCCTGTCCCCAGCTGATGTCCCTGTCCTGTCCCCAGCTGATGTCCCTGTCCTGTCCCCAGCTGACCCTGTCCTGTCCCCAGCTGATGTCCCTGTCCTGTCCCCAGCTGATGTCCCTGTCCTGTCCCCAGCTGACGTACCTGCCCCCGCCGTGGGGCGAGTGCCGCTCCCCGGAGCTGGGCCTGGCGTTTTTCCCGGTGTACAGCGTCACGGCCTGCAGGATCGACTGCGAGACCCGCTACATCGTGGAGAACTGCAACTGCAGGATGGTGCACATGCCAGGTCAGGGACAGGGACAGCGGGGACACCTGGGACACCTGGGACAGGGATGGGACCCAACCCTGGGGATGGCGTGGAGGCACGATCCACGTGCCAGGTCAGGGACAGGGACACCTGGGGCATAGACTGGAGGGACAGGCCACGTGCCAGATCAGTGACAAGGACACCTGGGGGACACTGAAGGCTGGGCTAGAGGGACAGTCCACCTGTCAGGTCAGGGACAGGGACATCAGGGGACACCTGGGGCTGGGCTGGAGGGACTGCGGGTACCTGAGGGAAGAAGGTGCCCGTGGCCTTTGGGAAAGGCTGGATCTGAGCCAGCAGGGCCATCCCTGTCCTGGGGGATCAGGGACAGCAGAGGGGGAGGGAGGGATTGTCCAGCCCTGCTCTAGGTTGGGGCGGCCTCGCTGAGAGTTCTGAGGCAGTTTTAGGCACCACAAAATAAAAAAGACGTCAAGGAACTCAAGAGGGTCCAAAGGAGGAGCATGGGTCTGGAGGGGCCACACGAGGAGCAGCTGAGGGCACTTGGAATGTTCAGCTGGAGCAGAGGGGGCTGAGGGCAGAGCTCAGTGAGCTCAGTGTCCTCAGGAGGGGCACAGAAGGGGAAGTTCCAATCTCTGCTCCCTGTGACAGGGACAGGACCCAGGGAATGGCCTGAGGTTGTGTCACAGGGGGTTTGGGATGAGATCAGGGAAAGGTTCTTCCCCCAGAGGGTGCTGGCACTGCCCAGGCTCCCCAGGGAATGGGCACAGCCCCGAGGCTGCCAGAGCCCCAGGAGTGTTTGGACAGCGCTGCCAGGGATGCACAGGGTGGGAGTGTTGGGGGGTCTGGGCAGGAACAGGGGTGGGACTGGGTGATCTTGGGGGTACCTTCCAACCCAAGATATTTCAATATTCCCTGTAAAACAGGGACAAGCCATGGAAGAGAGACCTGGGTCTGATTAAGGCTGGAAAAGACTTTGGGATCATCAAACCCCACCTTTCTTAGCTCCAGTGCCTCCCTGGGTGCTGTTCTGAGCAGCTCCTGCAGGAGAAGGCCCCTGTGGCAGGCAGGGCAGATCTGGGGACAGCCGAGGTCACCTGACTGCAGGGGGGTCCCTGGGTCCCCACGGAGAGCCCAGTGTCCCCCTGTGATGGCTTGGTCCTGTCCCTGCAGGGGATGCTCCCTTCTGCACCCCGGAGCAGTACAAGGAATGCGCAGAGCCCGCGCTCAGTGAGTACCTGGAATCCCTGGATTGGGGGATGGAATGTTCATGGAATTCCAGCAGCCTGGATCCTCCTGGCTGGCAGGAACAGGGGATCTGCAGCCTAGAGAGGGGTTGGGATTAGTCCCAGGGTGCTGGGAAGTGCTGGATGCATTCTGGGATGAAGTTTCTCCTGATTCTCCACTGGGCAAAGGGCTCCATGAGCACAGAAACCCTTGGGGTCAGGGGAGCCCCAGGAGCCCCCTGGGTTTGGGATGGAGGGACCCATTCCAAGTCTGGGTTTAGGAGACTCAGCCATGAGTTCTCCGAGCTGTTGTTGATGACAGTCACCCCCAGCAAGAGGCCTCTCCAAGGTGGTGGGAACTGGGAGAGAAATGTCCAGGAGTGGCCCCTTGGCCCCTTTCTGGGAGGGATGATCTCTGCTCCTGCCCTGCTCCATGTCTCTGCTCCACGGGGTCCTGCCCTGCTCCGTGTGCTCCATGCCTGCCCCCCTGCAGGTCTCCTGGCAGAGAAGGACAGCAATTACTGCATCTGCAGGACCCCCTGTAACCTCACCAGGTACAACAAGGAGCTCTCCATGGTCAAGATCCCTAGCAAGACCTCGGCCAAGTACCTGGAGAAGAAGTTTAACAAGTCGGAAAAATACATCTCGTGAGTGGGGAAGGACCTGAATTCCTTTGGTTTTTGGGAGGGAAATGTCTGGAAAACTCCCAGTCCTGGCCAATCCATCCCCAGCACAGGGATGTCCTCCAGGGAAGAGCAGAGTGAAAACCTGGGAGAGATGAGGTTGATTTCTTCTCAGTAGATTTCTTCTCTGAGTTCCTTCCCAAGGATTATCTTCATGGGAATCCTCCAGTCCCATCAAAAAAAAGTGCAACATTTCCCAGTTTTGCTGGTCCAGTTGGAGATTTGTATCTCTGGGCTGAGGTCCTCAGGCCATGGAGCTCTGCCAGCCCTGGGCATGTGATTGTCATGTGTGGGAAGTGAGAGTTCTTCCAGATCCTTTGGATTCTGCTTCACAGAATCACAGAAACATGGAATGGTCTGGGTGGGAAGGGACCTTACAGCCCATCCAGTGCCACCCCTGCCATGGGCAGGGACACCTTCCACTGTCCCAGGCTGCTCCAAGCCCTGTCCAGCCTGGCCTTGGACATTGCCAGGGATCCAGGGGCAGCCACAGCTGCTCTGGGTAACCTGTGCCAGGGACTCTCCACCCTCACAATCAGGAATTATCATCCAAGAAAAGAATTCCCAGCAAAGTGAGATCCAGGATCCTGAGGAATTCTGGGGAAAACTTTCCCAGATGCTCCAAAGGTTCCCAGAGCCCTCAGGGTACCCTGAGCTCCTGGTCTGTACCAGCTCCGAGTTCTGTGGGTTCTGAGGACCCCAGAGAGAGGAACAATCCCTACAAAGGGGAATAAAGCCCCAAAATCCTGGTTTTCCCTTATCCCAAAGGATTGAACCACCAGTAGCTCCTGGGCTGATATTTTTCCTGTTCCCACAGAGAGAATATTCTCGTGCTGGACATTTTTTTTGAAGCACTCAACTACGAGACCATTGAGCAGAAGAAAGCCTATGAAGTGGCAGCCTTACTTGGTAAGGGGGGACTGGGACCAGTTTGGGGTCTCTACAGGTCTGGGCGGGACAGAGAGAGGCTGGGAGGGGTCCACAGCCTTGAAACCCCCAGCAAGGCACCATGTCTACTTTCCTCACTCCACCATGGCATCCCAGGGGTGTCCCCATGGATACTCTCTGTGTTCATGGAAGGTTCTGGAGCTGCTCCATCCCTGCCTGCTCCCTTTTTTTTGGAGATTTTGGGTCTGGATGGGCACTGGGTGCCCTCTTGCAGGGTGTGGAGGGCATCCCAAAACCATCTCCCCATCACCTTTTCCCTGTTCCAAATCCAAGTTTTCAAGCCAGGCTTGAGCTCTTGGCCTTCAGCTGCTTCATGGAGGAGGAGGAGACCCATGGAAGGTTCTGCTCTTATCCCTGCCTGCTCCCAGCACCCCAGTTTTTGGGGATTCTGCTCCCCTGATGTCCCCTGGGCAGTGTGTGGGGGAGCACATCCCAGAATCATCTCCCATCACCTCTTCCCTGCTCCAAATCCATCCTTTCCAACTGGGCCTGAGCTCTTGGCCTCTGGATGTCTCATGAAGGAGCTGAAGAAGACCCAAGGAAGGTTCTGCTCCATTCCTGCCTGCTCCCATTTTTGGGAGATTTTGGGGCTGGGTGCTCTCTGTGCTGCCCCTTGGGCAGTATGTGGAGGACATCCCAAAATCACATCTCCGTCACCTCTTCCCTGCTCCAAATCCATCCTTTCCAGCAGGAGGTGGAGGAGACCCATGGAAGGTTCTGGAGCTGCTCCATCCCTGCTTGCTTCCAGCTCCCTGTTTTTGGAGATTTGGGGTTGGGTGGGTGGTGAGTGTTCTCTGTGGTGCAAGGTGTGGGGGACATCCCAAAACCATCTCTCCATCACCTCTTCCCTGCTTCAAATCCACCTTTTCTAGCCAGGCCTGGGCCCTTGGCCTTTGGATGCCTCATGGAAGAGCTGCAGGAGACCCTGAGCTGCTCAGCCCCAAATCAGCTCCAGCTTTGGGGTCCCAGCTGCAGATTTGGCGTTGGCCCCATTGGGTTTGGGGTGGGGGTGAGCCCTCCCCCAGCCCTGCAGCCTCCCTGAGCCACCCCAAATCCCTGGATCCCTCTAGAATGCTGGGAGTGCTAAGCACCTTGCGAGGCTGGAGCTGGGTCACCCTTGGGGCACAGAGGAGTCCCCATGTCACCCCACATGGCCCTACAAAATGCCCCCTCAGAAGCCCTTCTGCACCTCCTGGGGCTTTTCCAGGAATCCAGGGAGGAAGAGGAAGCTGCTGGAGCCTCTCTGACCCAAACCCCAGTTGTGCCTCATAGGACCCTTATTCCCAAGGCTCTGAAACTTCAGGAAGAGCCTCATCCCAGAATCTTTTTCCCAGGCTCAAAGTTTCCAGGTGAATCCCCCTGGTGTAAACCCAGAACACCCCCTGGGATCATTCAGGGTTCTCACTTTGCTCCCAAACTTTTCCCCTCTTTCCTCTCTCCGTGTCTCATGGACACCCCCAGAAAAGGCCCCTTCCCCCCTCCACCACCCACCCATGGGTGCCTTTGCTCTGGGGGTCAATCCAGGGCTGTTTTCCAGCAAAATCCTCAGGTTCCTCCTCTACCCCGGGATACTCAAGCAGAAGCCAGGAAATGCTTCCCAAAAAACCTAGGGCACCTCCTTTCCCACCTTTTGCCAGGTTGGGGTTTTTTCTTGGCTCCAGGGACGTTCATTCTTCCCAGCACCTTCCCCAGGGTGGGAACTGGGATTCCTGGGATGCAGCCTGGGGCGCTCCAGGCTCCATGAGCAGGAAAACCATCAGGAGTCGCCAATGCCATCACAGACGCTGCTCCAGGGGAAGTTGTTCCCAGTTTTTGAGGATGGCAGCTCCCAGGCAGGGCCCAGGAGCCCTCACAGTGCTGTCCCCTGCAGGTGACATTGGTGGCCAGATGGGGCTGTTCATCGGGGCCAGCATCCTCACCATCCTCGAGCTCTTCGATTACCTGTATGAGGTAAGGCCTTCCCAGCCCTCAGCCCGGGATTCCCACCCTGGAGCCCCTCAGCCTGGGGTTTGCCCCTCATCCCCAGATTTGCCCCTCCTGGTGCCCCTCATCCCAGGATTTCCCACCCTGGAGCCCCTCAGCCTGGGATTTGCCCCTCCTGCTGCCCCTCATCCCAGGATTTCCCATCCTGGAGCCCCTCAGCCCTGTTTTTGCCATTCCTGGTGCCCTTCATCCCTGGATTTGCCCCTTATCCCTGGATTTGCCCCTCCTGGAGCCCCTCATCGCTGGATTTCTGATGTGTCTCATCCCCAGATTCCCCATCCTGGTGCCCCTCATCCCTGGATTTTCTGTTCCCTGGGGGTCCCAGAGCCCCCTCAAAATCCTGTATTTCCACCCTACCTCATCCAGCTCTCGCACAGCCCCAGCTCAGGGTGGGAGCAGGGAGTTTTATTCCCATGGGATTGGAGAGCTGTCCATGGCTGTGGATTTAATGTGTCCCAATCCAGGCTGGGGACATGCCCCATTCCAGGGGAGGAAATCCCACAATCCCAGCTCTGAACTCACTTCAAATCCTCTAATTTTCTTTTTTTGGGGGGGAATGCTGACTTTATATTTTTATATTTTCAGACAATTGCCCCCATCCCAATCCCTCCTGGGCAACTCCAGCATTGGTGCCATTAACCAGGAATAAAAAATACGGAAAAATTCCAGGCCTAAAGCTCAGAAAGCAACAAAAGCTGAGTCTGAATTTAGAGTTCGGCCTGGATACCCAAATATTTCATTAAATTTGCCTTTTCCTGGATTTCTTGGGGATTTTTCTCAAGTAGGCCATAAGAAACATCACAAGTTTGGGTTTTTCCTCTTTGTTTTCCTCCTTTCTTTGAAATCTGCTGATATTTTTTTTTTCAAATGTGTGGGGGGGGGGGGGGGGNNTGTTGCTGCTCTTTTTATTTTTTTCTTTTTATATGGGCTTCAAATTAATTTTGTCCCCTCAGAGCAGCTCCCTGGGGATGCCCCAGCAGGGGAATCTTCACAATCCCAGATATTTAACCTCCACCAGCCGGGAAAAAAGGAATAAAATACCTTAAAATTTTCCGAAAATCCACACAGTTTTTCCCTTCTGCTTTGAGTTTCACAACGGGGGAATCAGCACATCAAAAATTTGAGTTTTCAGCCAAAACATTTAGACATTCTGGGAATGCCACCAGATAATTTTTTTAATGGATTGGCCAAATATAGGAGAAATATTGACCATAAATAGGCTTTTTTGTGATCTTCTGCTGAGCTCCATCCTCATGGTCCCAAATTCCCACCACAGTTCCCTGCACCAGCCAGGATTCACATTCCTTAGGAACTGACCCAATTTTAGGGGATTTCAGGATTTCAGCTTTCTCCTTGTTGGTTTTATTTCTCTTTTCTCCAAGTGGGGGTTTTCCAGTAAAACACTTCCCAAGTTTTATGGGATTTCCCTGGAAGCCAAATCCTGCAGCAGCAGGAGAATGAGGGGGCTGGGAAGGGAAATAGAGCTCACAGGGCTGGGAGCTTTCCCTGAACCCCAAAAGGGTCCCAAAATGTGAATTTCTGTGGACTTTATTCCTTGTAAGAGAATTCTGGAATGGTTTGGATGGAAGTGACCTTAAGGATCATTGAATTCCCACTCCTGCCATGGCAGGGATACCTTGCACTGTCCCAGGCTGCTCCAAGCCCCAATGTCCAACCTGGCCTTGGGCACTGCCAGGGATCATGGGGCAGCCACAGCTGCTCTGGGCACCCTGTGCCAGGGCCTGCCCACCCTCCCAGGGAACAATTCCTAATTCCCAATATCCCATCCAGCCCTGCCCTCTGGCAGTGGGAGCCATTCCCTGTGTCCTGTCCCTCCATCCCTTGTCCCCAGTCCCTCTCCAGCTCTCCTGGAGCCCCTTTAGACCCTGCAAGGGGCTCTGAGCTCTCCCTGGAGCTTCTCCTCTCCAGATGAGCACCCCCAGCTCCCCCAGCCTTTCCATGGCCCAGCCCTTGGAGCATCCTCCTTCTCCCAGCCCTTTGGAATGCACCCCCAAACCCAACACACCCCATTGCTCCCCATCCCCCTGCAGCCTCTTCCCACCTTAACCCTGGCTCCCTCTTCCTGCAGCTGATCAAGGAAAAGTTATTGGACCTTCTTGGAAAAGAGGAAGAGGACGGGAGCCATGATGAGAATGTGGTAAGCAGAGAAGGGGAAATTCCCCGGGGACACTGGAGCTCTTCCCACGTCTGTCAGGTTATTAAAATTATAATCAGAGATGCCTCTGCCCCAGTTAAGGTGCAAACAGCACCAGATGCCAGTGACAACAGTCTGGAGTTAATTGGATAGTAAATATGAAAGGGAGAGAGAAAAGAGAGAAAAAGCAAGGGAAAGAAATGGAAAATAGAGAAGGGGAACAGAAAGAGAGTTACAGAGACAGAATAAGGAAAATATCACTATCTGTGATTGATCCCATTGATCCTCCCCAGCTGGTCTTGGTGGCAGAAGTCCCCCAGAAGCACAGAATTGATGGGTTAATCCAGCTCAGGCTATAGGAAAACCCAGGCAGGGCTGGAGTTTGCCACTCTCTGCTACCACAGACTCCAGGTTTGCATCACAGGCAATCCTGCAGTGCACGGCCTCAGGAATGACTCTGGGGAGCATTTTGGGGGTCTCTGATGGATTATGACACCCCCTGAGCTGCTCCTCATGTGGATATCCCCTGGATGTGCCTTTCCAGGACTGGGGTTCCCCTGCTGGGCCGGTTTGTGTAAGGGAGGATGGGTGTGCACTGCTTCTGACCAGAGGTACACCCAAAACCTCTTCATTCCCCCTCATTTCAGGGGACTAAACCTGGCTCCTGCAGGCTCTGGTCTCCCCCACCCCAAACCCAGCCAGGGAAGAGTCCCTGCTGTGTTTGGCTTTCTGGTGGATGCATTCCTCTCCCTCAGCCTTGTTTGTTTTCTCCTAGGCCTGAGATGATTAAGGAAAGGTTTTCCCTTTATCTAAACTAGTTTTCATTTACAATCCAAAGTCTCAGCCAGGTATCTTCACAAGGCTTCTTTGGCTGCACCTTCTTTATCCAGTTTTGTTATAATGAACAAAACTTCATATCAGTGTTTGAGGCATGAACTATTTCAGTCTCTCCAACCCCAACCCAGCCAGGGAAGTCTCTGCTGTGTTTCTGGTGGATGCATTGCTCTCCTCAGCCTTGGTTGTTGGAGGGGATTGAAGGATGGTTTCTCTTTATCCAATCCCAGCAGTTTGACTTCCAGCCCAAAGCTCTCCAAGGAGCTTTCTGTGCTTGTGGCTTCTGTTATAAATACATAATATATTGCTGTCTTTTCACAAATATTAAGATTAATACTATATGTATAATGTTAAAAGAACTTTACTTTTATTTCTACTCTTAACAAAAACTTAGATATAATAATAACAGTAGCTAATATAGTTATGAGTGAACTGTTTAGTTAACATCCAGTGAACATGTAATGAAGACCCTACTATTGATATACCAACTATCAACATCTACTGTCTAAAGAAAATATAGACCAAAGCCCAAACCAGAAGCAATACAGAGAATAAACCAAAACCACAACTAAAAACCACACATACTCTAAAAAAACAGACCCAAAGAAGAATCATGCAAAACAGTTCCTAGAATATGTAAACGAGTTTATAGAACAATATAAATATGCATGTCTATGAATATACAACAAGCTGATATAATAGAAGAAATATTTAAGAAGTATCTCTGAAGATAAGAGTGTGCTCTTAACTAAATAGCAAACACCCAACTGTTTTAACCCTTTACTTTAGATCTATCTCCTACTATCTTTTTATTAACCTTTCTTTTTTTTATTTTACCAAAAAAGTAAACCTCATTTTTCACAGCTCTTTTATCCAGTTCTTGTTACAATCAGCAGAACTGACAGAAGTCAGTGTTTGAGGCATGAACTGTTTCAGTCCTTGGGAGCACCCAGCAGCTGTGGGATAACGCATTCCCTGGTTTTCCATGGCAGAGCACCTGTGATCCAGTGCCAAACCACTCGGAGAGCCTGAGCCACACTGTGACCGTGCCCCTGCAGGCCCCGCTGGGGACGCTGGAGGAAATCGCCTGCTGACCCCTCCCCACCACAGTGCCCATCCCGAGGAAGGAAAACTGCACAGGGAAAACAGGGACCCAGCTCAGGTTTGCACTGGGGGGGGAAAAAAAAAAGATGGAAAAAAAAATACTGGAAAAAATACTGGAAAAAAATACTGGAAAAAAAATATTTTAAAAATCTATTAAAAAATAAAAAAAAAAAGAGAGAAGAAAAACTCGCTATGCATTAAAAGAATATAAAGATAATATAAAAATATAAATTCTAAATATACTCTGCCCAAAGTGAGAGGCGCCTTGGACCTGACTCCTGTTGTCCTTTCCTCTGGGGGTTTGGCTCTAGCCTGGGAAGCAGCTCCCAGGCTGGGAGAGCTGGGAATGTTCACCTGGAAAAGGGAAACTCAGAGAAGAGAAACCTCAGAGCCCCTTCCAAAGCCTAAAGGGGCTCTAGGAGAGCTGCAGAGGGACTTGGCACACAGGATGGAGGGACAGGATGCTTTCGGGGATTGTCCAAGCCTCAGCAGCAGCAGCAGCAGCAGCAAATCCCAAAGGAAGCATCCCAGATATCCCGAGCACTGCACACCAGGGCTTTACCTGGCCCTGGGATTGCTCAGCTGCCTCTCTCAGCTCTGTTCCTCTTTGCAGTCCCTGGGTTTCAGTGCCAGAAGGAGCATCCCAGAATTCTTCATTCCCAGCGCCGTAGGCTGAGAGTTTT
This sequence comes from Peucedramus taeniatus, assembly GCA_013400575.1. NCBI lineage: Eukaryota > Metazoa > Chordata > Aves > Passeriformes > Fringillidae > Peucedramus > Peucedramus taeniatus. The sequence goes on from WBNO01011043.1 coordinate 85,883, forward strand.
AGAATAAAGAGATCCCAAAGTCGGCGCTCTCGGATTCTTCTCCCGGTCGCCTCCTCCGGGTGAGGCTGGGCTGAATCCCAAGCTCAGCCCAAGGTGAGCATCCCTGGAAAGGAGCCACAAGGATCCCTGTGTATCATCCCAGTCCTGCTGTGCCTGGAGAGTTCGGGAGCAGTGGCTGGGGTTGGGTTCATTCATTTCTTTAATTTTTGAGAGGAATTTTTGGAATTTCCTTCTCCCATTCATGGATTCTGTGCTTTCTCCTCGTTTTCCTGACTGATATTAAAGCTGGTCTTGTGGAAATGGCCAGGCTGTGTCATTTCTGCCTTGCCCTCATCCCCAGTAGGAGGGCAGGTCCCAGGAAAAGCCTTCCCAGGGCTCTTCCTCATTCCTTATCTCTCATCCTCTCCCACCACGTCCTCACACAGCTCTGGATGGGGTGGCAGTGGTGCCATGGCCGTGCTCAGCTGCATCCCTGTCTTCCCTGGGATGGGGATCTCCAGGATGTGCTGGGATCTCTGGGATGTTGTGGAATCTCTTTGCTGACAGAGGTGTTGGAAACCTCTCCGTGAACATTTTTGGGATTGTTCAGCCTGGAGAGGAGAAGCTTTGGGGTGACCTCTTTGAGGCTTTCCAGTGCCTAAAGGGAGCCTGGAAAAAACATGGACAGGGACTGTGGACAAGGGATGGAGGGACAGGACACAAGGAATGGCTCCCACTGGCAGAGGGCAGGGCTGGATGGGATATTGGGAATTGGGAATTGTTCCCTGTGAGGGTGGGCAGGCCCTGGCACAGGGTGCCCAGAGCAGCTGTGGCTGCCCCTGGATCCCTGGCAGTGCCCAAGGCCAGGCTGGACAGGGCTTGGAGCAGCCTGGGACAGTGGAAGGTGTCCCTGCCATGGCAAGGGTGGCAATTCAGTGATCTTTAGGCTGCTTCCAACCCAAACCAGTCCGGGATTCTGGGATTCCAACTTTTCCTTTACTGATCCACTTTAACTGGCTCCGAAGTGTAACAAGAAATTCCATTTCCATCCAAGTGCATCCCAAAATGTGTCAGCAGTGGCTTCATCCCTGGATCCAGGCACTGAGGGGCTGCTCTGCCACATCTCCAGCACTGGGAGAGACCTGGGAACTTTCAGAAACACCCTCAGGGAGAGATGAGGGTTTGAGGGGCCTGGAAAAGGGCCCTGAGCCCTGATGGGGAGGGATGGGAGGAGATTTCATTTCCAGTTCTAAACCTCATCAGAATTAAGGGTTCCTTTTCCAGTAAAAGAGATTATAAAGGTCAGAAAAAGCTGTGAGGACTTTTTGTGGATTCAGGAGAAGAAACAACCAAAGTTCCAACGCCCAGCACAGCCCCAGCTCTGCTGAGTGCCCCAGGATTTTCCAGGGAAAAGGGAAGCTCCATTATTTGCAGTAATTAACCCCATGCTGGCTTGGAGCACATTCCACAGAAAAGAGAAAGGAGTGGGAAAGGCACTAGGAGGTCCATCCCACCTGTTTGGTGTTGGATGGATCTGCCCAGGGATGGGAGCAGGGATGGGAGCCAACCATCAGCTCCCCAAAACCCCAAAATCCTGATGGAAAAAATGAAAAAAGAATCCCTGTGGGAGATGAAAATCCCATGGACAAGGTGGGAAAATCCAGAGTGGGACTGACCAGGAGGTTTGGCTGAGTTGCAGCTCAAGAAATTCAACCTCAACCACAAATCCATCAAACACAGCCGGAATTGCCATCCCAAAGGATAATCTCCCTTGGAGTTCCATAGGGATGGAGCACTGGATCATCCCTGCTGGGCAGCAGGGCCCCAGAGCTGGCACAATGAGGAAAATCCCATGGGAATGCTTCAGGAGGAAAAGCAGGAGCAGAAACAGCTCTGAGAAGGAATTTCTGAAGTGCAGCTGTGTTTTTGAGGAATGGGAGAGCTCAGCTTGGCATGGGGAGGGCTGGAGCCCAGGCCAGAGCACATTCCCGGGATTTATGGCCCAGCCACCACATCCCTGACCAGCTCCCACAGCTGTGTTCCCACAAGGACCAGGAAAAGACCCAGGAAATGCTCTTGGGGTTGCCTCCAGTTGCTCAAGGTCACCCAAGCACCTCTCCCTATTCCTCCTTCATTCCCAGCATTCAGAGGCTCCTCCATCCCACAGGATGCTCCAAGGACCAGCAGTTCATCATTCCCAGGAATCACCAACTGTGAAGGACATTCCATGGTCCATCCTCCCTGCTCCTCCCCTGAGCCTGCGGCAAGGACAGCAATTAGAGACAATTAACAGGAATTTTTAGCAGGAAAATTGTCCTTGTTTTGTGTTAGTTTGGGTGGGAAGAACCCAATCCCAATGCCAATCTCATCCGGATGGGAATTCTTGTGATGGTTCCTCTCCCAGCCCTTGGTGGTTTCTGAAGGTTTTGCCTTCTCCCCTCCAAGAGCTCAGTGATGATCCATTAGCTCATGGACACATCCATATGAACGTGCTTCATGTCTGACTCCAGTTTTAAGCTTCCTCCCCTCCTCCCTGTGTTTCCCAGCGGCTCCATTGTTATTCCAGGCAGGAGCATCCCCCAGCCTCCTTAAAGGAATCATTTGCACACTCCACGGGGTTCCTGCGGTTCCTGAGCTCCAGAGCAGCCCCGGAGCACACCCAGGGAAGTTTGCAGAACACAAATCCCTTTTTCCCACCAATCTCCTGCAGGAAAATGTGACAGGAGAGGAACAAAGTGGAGCAAGACCAGGTGGGGAGATCCCACCTTCAGCTCTTCCTGGAAATATCCCAGCGATTTTTCCCAAGTCCAGGGCTGGGACTGCTCAGGTGCAGGTTTGTCCTGGTTTCCCACATTCCATGGAGGACATTGGTCATCCAGAGACTCCCTGAGAGGATTTTGCTCCTGAGGGTAATTAATGGCTAGAATTCCTGAATTCCCAGCTGGGAATTTTACCATCCAACCACAAATCATTGCTCCAGGAGCAGGAGCATTGTGCACTATTTCCATGAGCAGGATCTACAGGAATAACCCTGGCAGGGTTTGGGGCTGGCACGGGAATGTCCACAAGAAGGGAAGCAGCCACTGGGAAAATCCCAGCAACCTGATCCCAGAATAAATGTGGGATGAAAGACTAGAGAGGAGGCCTCCAGGGAACACCTCATGGCATTGCTCTGCTCTTCACTCCCCTTTGGACTGACCCTGACTGGATCCCACTTTTTCCAAATCCCTGAATCCCCAGGAACAGCTCCAAGCCCCTCCAGGGCACTGGAATTTCAGGCACAGTTGGATTTTCTCAGTTAAACCCTTGGCTGAAATTCGGGGAAGCTGCTTTAATTTGGATAACCCAGTAGTGCCATTCCAACTGAAATTTCCACTGAACCAGCTTGAATTCCATTTTCCATCCCCTTTCTTGGCAAGGGGCTTTCCAAGTCCCGCGGAGCCTTTTTCCATCAGGATTCTCTAAATAAGGAATTGGAGCACCAGAATTTGTCACCTTCCAGCTCATTCATTAATTCCCACCCACACCCCAACCTCAGGGACACAGGGAGTGCCCAATTCCCATTACCATGGCACAGCAGTGACAGGAGTGTGGCAGCACCCTGGGCTGCTTTGGCTGGGCAGAGCTGAGCCAGGGCTGCTCCTGGAGTAGGAAAAATCCACAAAAACCGAAGTCTGAGAGCAACCCCAGGCCGGGATTTGAGGCAGAAATCAGGAACAGTGAAAACAGGATTTGGGAGAAGGGCAGAGCCTTGGGAACACCTTCAGCCACTTCCAATGGGGATTTCTCCAGCTGCAGCCATGGAAAACCATCCCCAAAGGGGCCCTGTCACCACCTAGCAGCAGCCTGAGGAGGAAGGAGATGCTCCAGGGGCTGGGAGGAAGCATCCCTGTAAATTCTCTGTTTGTTGGCTGAGAACAGGATTCGGCTGTTTAATTATGGATGAGAAAATAAGGGATAATGGATGGATTTACAAGCAGCACTTTGTCATGTGGGGCACCCATGAAAAATTCAGGAGCTCAGGAAGTGCCTTTTTCCCTGCACAAAATTCCCAGCTCTCCTCTCACAGCCAGGCTGGAAAGTGCTCTGCCAGGACCTGGAAGAAACATTCCTAAGAGACTCCCAGTTTGTAGCTAAACTGTACATTAAATATTCCAAATCTGTGCCTGGTTCCTTGTGGGAGAGAATTCTCACATGGGGATGGGAATGGGGACTGGAAGGAGGGAATTGTGTGCAGGGATCCAGAGGGGAAGGGGATAGGGATCAAACACAGGAAAAGGGAACAACGATCAGACACTGCGAAAGGGACAAGGATCAGACACTGGGAAAGGGACAGGGATCACATTCTGGGAAAGGGGCAGGGATCAGACTCCAGGAAGGGGACAAGGATCAGACTCTGAGAAAGGGACAGGGATCAGACACTGGGAAGGGGACAGGGATCAGACAGATCCCAAAGGCTGTCCTTTGAGACAGCAGAGAGGCACAAAAGCAGGGAATGGGAAGAGGACAAGGATCCTTTCCCAGTGTCCCAGTCCTCCCCAGCACCTGACACTCCAAACATGGACTGGGGCTGTGGGAAGAGCATCCTGGGCTCCTGGTCCCTCCCAGCTGGAGGGAGTTTTAAGATCCCTAAACAGGGATCAGCAGCACTTTGGAGCAGAGGAATCCGGCCTGGATCCCCAAAATGTGAGATCAGACCTATGAAAGGAGGGAATTAACCCCAAGGGAATTAACCCCAAGTGAAGAGCCTGGATCCCCAAAACGTGAGGAGATCATCTGCATGGAAAGGGGGAATGAATCCTAAGGGAAGAGCCTGGATCCCCAAAATGTGGGGAAGGCAGCTCCTCAACAATCAGGACAAGGATGGGTCCAAACCCCCTGGGTGACAGCGTCATCCCCAAATCCTGAGCCACCTCCTGATCCCACACATCCTGGCCAGAACAGCTGCCTTGGAGCAGCAAGGCCGGGGTCCAGGGGAAAGCCCCAAAGGCAGCAGGAGCAGCTGCTGGACACCACCTGGATGTGCCCCCCTCAGCCCTGTCCTCACCCTGCAGTGGCAGGCAAGGAGCTGAGTGCAGGAATTCGCCGGATCCACGGACAACGAGGCTCCTGATTTGTTTTTAATGGCATTGTTTACTGGCAGGGAAATCTCCCGGAGCCAGAACTTGTCTCTCCTAATAAAAAACATGGAAATAGCAACAGGAGCAAGGAGGGAGAACATTTGGAAGCCATCAGGGTTTGATTTGATTGATCCTGGTAATAAACCAGGAATTGTTAGGCTGGAACAGAGGTTGTAGATCCCCATCTGTAATTTCAGAGGGAATGAGCTGTGAACGTGCAAAATCCCCTCAAACTCCAGGGTGAAAAATTCAGGAAGGGTTGTGGAAAAAACTAGGAAGGGGATTGGGGGTCCCAGTGCTTGATGCTGCAGGATCCAAGTCCTAGTCTTAATTCCAATCCCAGTCCCAGTCCCAATTCCAGTCCCAGTCCCAAACCCAATCCCAGTCCCAGTCCCAGTCCCAGTTAGGAGCTTGTGGAAATGAGACATGGGAAGGAGAGAGGGACACGGGAAAGGGGAAGGGGCACAGGATGGGGGGAGGGGGACATGGGGAATGGGAAGACAGACAAGGGGAGAGGGGAAGAGGGAGCCAGGCAGGGAGGAGAGGACTCTGAGCGCTGTCCCTGAACAGCAGCAGCAGGAACAACACGGGATGAGCTGACCATGGGATGAGCTGACTGTGAGCCCCATTCCCATCTCCCTGCGCTGCCAGAGGGGTGAGGGAGAGCCGGGAAGGAGGGAGAGCTGGTGGGGAAGTGGTATCAAGATTCATTCTGCTTCTCTTTTTCCTGCTCTGATTTTGTTGGGAATAAATTCAGGTAATATCCGCAAGTTCCATCTGTTGTGTCTGTGATAGGACTGGGGAGGGATCTCTCCCTCTCTCCCTCTCAGCTCCTGAATCCTTCTTTTGATTTCCTCTCCCTGTCCTGAAGAGGGGACTGAGAGGCTTTGGTGGCATCCAGCCAAGGTCACCCCAACATGTGCCAAACCCCCTGTGCCCCCAGCCAAGCCTGGGCTCAGCCCCATCCCTGGGAGTGCTCAGGGCGAGACAAGAAGGTCAGAAACACAGAGAATCCCATCCCCAAAGATCCCAGAACCACGGAATCCCAGCGTGGTTTGGCTTGGAGGGGACATTTAAACAGCACCTGGTCCAACCCCACCTCAATGAGCAACAACAAAAATGAGGGACAACACAAAGAGCATCCTTGAAATCCATGTTCAAGGTCCCACATTGGCTCCCCACATCCCAGGGACACATCCCAAGGACTCATTTCTGAGCCTTGCTGGGATAGTGTGGCCTGGCAGAGCCACCAAAGTCTCGAGGGCCCACAACCACCCAGGTGCTCTGAGGAGGGGACATTCCCAGTGTGTAAATTCCCCCAAAACCTTGGGGAAGTCCATGTTCCCTGAGCAGGTTGTGGTGGGGAGGCATTTCCAGGGCTCTCCCACGCCTCCTTTTATCCCCTTTCCTCTGTTTTCCTTTGGATTCCAAGGGTTTGGCTGTAATTGTGCCCCTGCCAATTGTTCCCATCACAAACCTAAGGGTTTGATTGCATCAAATGTCTCCCAAAACAGCTACTTTTCCCTGGATCACTCACTGAGCAAAAACTCCCCATTTTCTTGTCCTTCGGCTTGGAAATGTTCTTCCTTTCCATTTTGCCAAAGAATTTGGTCTAAAGTGGGAACTTTGCCCTCATCTCTGTCCCTTTCAGGCCTTGTTTACAGCCAATTCCCTTTCCAGGCCCAGTTTAGCCCCAATTCTCTTTCCAGGTCTGGTTTAGCCCCAATTCCCTTTCCAGGCCCAGTTTAGCCCCAATTCTCTTTCCAGGTCTGGTTTAGCTCCAATTCCCTTTCCAGGCCCATTTTAGCCACAATTCCCTGTTCCCTCCTGCTGAAGGGTGAAGGATTTTTCTGACACAAACATTCCTCACATCTCTCTGGACACATAAAATGTTTTCCCTTCATTCAGGACCAAAGGATGGGTTTGGATGGAATAAAAGGAGCAGTTTCTTCCCCCTTCCTTGTTTTTCCAAAGCCATTCCTCAGGGAGTGGCATCAGAGCTGATTTGGGGACATTTGGTGACAGCTCCCATCTCCCTCTCCAGCCCTTCCCCATCCCAGTTTTTGAACTGCTTCCCTTTGTTTTCCTTGCATCTAACTTTTTTAAGGAATCAAAGGATCCTCCCTTCCTTCAAACTTTGGGCACAAAGATGATTTCTCTGAAGTAAAAGGAGCATTTTTTCACACACAACCTCCAGTTTCCCAAGTTTTCCGCCCAAAAATACCCCATTCCAGGGGCATAGAAGCCAATGGGAATTTCCTGCCAGCCCTACAGCTCTTGTGACCTCCAAACTCAGCATTATTTAAGTAAAATATTAATTTTAATCTGATTTCTGAATGCAAATAAGAGGAGGGAGCTCCCGTTTCTCCCTCAGGTTGGGATAGCTCTGGAGAGACTGACCTGGGCTCACCTGGAATTGTCCCTTGTCCCCCCATAGGTCAATGGGAATAAGCCCCACACGCACCACTGGGGGTCATTAACAGGAGTGACCCTCCCAGGGTTGATGGGGTTTTAATTAAAGGCTTTTAAAGGTTTATTGGAACCTTGGAGGATCCACATTCACTCTAGGAAGGAACTGTTGGAGTGGAAGATCCAGGGTGGATTTGGTTTGTATGCTCTGGGTCAGAGTTTGGGAATGTGGGAACCCTTCCCCCACCCTCACCTGGAAGCCAAAATGTTCCTTCACCATAAATCCTCCCTTTATCATACAATAAAGACATCCAAGACACAGAATTGCAGCTCCTGCTGCTCCTCTCCCACTTTTCCATGACCTCCAGGAGTCCAAGCAAAGGTGGAGATCTGGTGGAAAACCAATTCCAGCCTGGCAGAGTTCCCAGCTGTTTGTTTTATTGGGAATTTAACAAATAAATAACAAAAAACCTTGTTAAAGAAAAATCCATTTTTCCAATTACTGCTCACTGAGCAAACCAAAATCAGGAGTGAAATTGGCAGCTCCCGAGGAACCCATGTGGAAATAGGGATAGAAACAGGGAATGTTCCTGTGCTGCCTCGAGCTGGAACGACCAAACAGCAGCTGGAACTCACCTGGGGCTGCAGGAGCTGGGGGAGCACTGGGCACCCCTCACTCCCCACCCTGCTCCAGGGGGGAAAATCCTGGAGATTTCCTGGGATTTCCTTCAGCTGCGGATGCTGAAACAGGATTGGGCTCCAGGAGTTCCTGCAGCGCCTCCCTGAGGAAGGGAATCACCAGGACAGGGAGAGCCAAGGACCAGTGTGGGGCTTTTGGTTTGTTATTGCAGAGGTACCAATCCTGCAACGGTTTGAGTTAAAATCCTGGAATGGTTTGGGAGGAAAGGACCTTAAAGCCCACCCAGTCCCCACCCCTGCCATGGCAGGGCCACCTCCCACTATCCCAGGCTGCTCTGTCCAGCCTGGCCTTGGACACTTCCAGGGATCCAGGGGCAGCCACAGCTGCTCTGGAAATTCCATCCCAGCCCTTCCCCTCCCTCACAGGGAGCAATTCCTTCCCAAAATCCCACCTAAATCCATTTTTCACATGGCCGAATCCCAACTTTATCTGCCTTATTTTCCATGAGCAAAACCATCCCAGAGCTCTCCCCATATGGAATGTGAATTATTGAAGCCTCTAAAGAGACAAGAAATTTACAAACTGGGGCAAACCCAACTGGGGCACAAAGGAGAAAATTCCAAAGAGCTCCAACACCTGAGCAAGGGCTGTCTTGTTCATCCCTGGCTCCCAAAAATCATCTCCCACATGGAAAACCCAAGGAAAGTCTCAGCAGGGAATCCAAAACCCTAATTCAGGCCTTAGGGATCATCATTCCCAGGGAATGCTCATGTTCCCAAGACATGGACAATGCTCCCAGGCTAGGGTGGGATTGTTGGGGTCTCTGGGCAGGGCCTGGACTGGGAATGGTTGATCCCTGGGGATCCCTCCCAGCCCAGGATATTCCCTGATCCTCTTTCAGCCCCACTCGGTGGAGCTAATCCCTGAGCTTGGGTGGAAGGCACAGATCCATGTCTGAGTTTTCCGTGGTCAGTTTGACACCAGCCAGATGTCCTAAGGATCCACAAAGACTCCCATGTGTTTTGGGAGGGATTTGGGATTTTGGGAGAGATTTGCCCCTGGAGAAGGGCTCACCATGGATCATCCAGGGCAGAGGAGGAGGGAAAGGATTTTATCCATTATCCATGAGGGTAGGAAAGGGCTGCAAAGGCAAATGAAGGCTGGGAGTGTTGGGAAGGGGAAAGAAACTCCCTGTGGACAACCAGATTCCATCCCCTGGTGGAGGTGACTTCTGGAACTATCTGAGAACAAGAAAACCCCCTGAGCATTCCCAGGATTCCCAGAGCAAGGCACAGAGTGAAATCCTGGGCCAGGTTTCGGATCTCAGCCCTGCTCCCCTGGGCAGGGAGGCTCCAAACATTCCACAGCCAAGGCCACCTCAGGCCAGCTGATCCACATGTCACCAGTGCCACCAATGCCACTGGTGACAGCTCTGCCAAGCCCAGCACCAGCAGCCTCAGCTCCTCCTCCTCTTCCTAATTCCAGAGCAGCTCCTTGGCTTGGGAAGACCCTACAAACGCCAGCAGGGCATAAATCCCCCGTTCCCCTCCCAGGGCATCCCAAATCCCCTCTGGTCCACCTGGAACTGATGGTCCCACCCCAGTCCCAGTGGGAGCTTCTTCCAGATCAGAAATTCCTCCAAGCAAGGCCAGCCAAGCCTAAAGAATTCCTGTTGGGACATCACTGAGGAAGATCTGGTGGACTGGGAAGTTTAAACCTGGGGCAGTTCTTATCTCAGACTATCCAGGAATTCCACGGGAAGCATAGGCAGGGTTTGTCCCCACCTGTGTCCCCTCCCTTTGCAGGGCCCCCTCAGGTCACAGCAGCTCAGGACCTAAAGGGCTGCAGCTCAGTGGCTCTTATTAATGAATATAATTAGCTCAGGGTGTTAATAAGGCTCTGATGGGGGAGTCTTTGCTGGGGACTCACTTCCAAGAGCTGATGAGAATCAGCAGAATTCCCAAAGAAAGGAGGGGATGTTCTTCCTGAAGTTAAAACCCACTCAAAGCCTTCTCCTGGAAATACAAACCCCTGCAGTTCCCATTTATTTCTGACCCCCAGGATAATTTCCAGGGAAGCAGTAACTGGTGATTCACAGTTTATCCTCTGCTTTTTTTCTCATAAAATGCAGCTTAAGTCCCATTTCTCCTGTGCTCCTGCTGAAACGAGGCCTCATCCCCAGCTCACAGCTGCCTAAAAACCCTTTCCCATCTATTTTTTACTGCCTTAAACATTTCCCTTGCTTTCCCTTTTGCCACTAAAAATGCTGGAGAAGCACCCTGAGGTATGATTTCCTGTACTGAGAAAGGTTGGGATGAATCTACAGGAGCCGCAGGAGCTCCCCTGCCCTCAGCTCCATTAGAATCCCACCAGGGAATGGTTTCATCCCAAATTCCCTCCAAATTTAATGGGCGAGGTCTCCAGCCCTCCAGCCATGGATGGGCTGAGCTGCAGCAAGCAGAGGGTGGGAGACAAACTGTCCCAAGAGCCACAATTCCAGGCTTTCCTTCATGGAAACTTCCAGATTAGAAGGGGCTTTCACAGGCTTGGGTTGGAAGGGGCTTAAGGATCACCCCAAAATTTGGGATAATTCCCTTGTGGTTCTTATGGTCCTCAGGAAACCCTGAAGGGTGCAATAAAGGAACAACATCTTTCCTTCTGGGGTTGTCCAAAAAGTTTGGAAGGGGCCCAGCAGAGATCCTGGGATCCATGGGAATGGATGGTCCTGGGTCATTCCTTGGACACTTCCAGGGACCCAGGGGCAGCCACAGCTGCTCTGGGATCTGTAGCAGGGACTCCCCAGCCTCCGGGAAGGGATGTGAGGGAAATGAGCCCAAAGAAGGATGGGACAGCCTGGAGTGGTGGAAGTGGCCATAAAAGATAAGTGGGAGAGTCCAAAGGAAGGGGTTTGGGATATTGGGAAGGAATTCCTGGCTGGGAGGGTGGGGAGGGGCTGGGATGGAATTCCCAGAGCAGCTGTGGCTGCTCCTGATCCCTGGCAGTGCCCAAGGCCAGGTTGGACAGGGCTTGGAGCAGCCTGGGACAGTGGAAGGTGTCCCTGTCATGGCAGGGGTGGCACCAAATGGATTTAAGGTCCCTCCCAACCCAAATAATTCTGAAACTCTCTGAATCCCCATTCCCAGACTAATTCTGCCTTTTGAGAACATTGTCTCTGTGTTCCAAACCTGCAATCCCATAACCACCACCTTCAGCTCTCCACAGGTTGTTCCAACCATTCCTGCAAATACCTTATAATAAAATAAAAACATAAAACATTTTTATTTCCCTCTAAGAACTCCAAGAAAGCTCATTCCACAACATTCCCATCCCTTTCTTCTCCTTTCTATTGACATGGCAGGAATAAAATCCACATTGAGTTGTTTAATTTGTTTATTATCAAACCAAACCCATAGTTTTTCCTCTTGGATCACTTTTTCCTTCAGGCAGGTTCACCCCAAGAGGCAAAATCCTGCCAGCAGCTGCCTGGGATACATTTTTCCAAGACCAAAGGAATATTATGATGGAAGGTGGAATTTCCTTTAACTCAGAGTTGAAGCAGGAAGAGCAGAACCTGGGGTGATGCTCAGAGGCCCCAAACAGAGGAGTTCAAACACAACTGGGCTGATTTTAAAGAGCTGCTTCGTTTTCTCTTCTACTTTATAAAGCAGAAAAAAAGCCTCTGCTCCCTTCAAAGGTGCTGCAGAACAGGGAGAGCCACATTCCCACTTTAATTCCATGAATCCCATGTCCAGACTGCCCCAAGACCCAAAATTCTGCCTCCAGAACCTGCTACAAAGCAACTTATTCCAGGGAATTCCACTGCTCCCTATTTTCTGGAATCATTTAGGTTGGAAAACTCCTTGAAAGCTGAGTCCAACCAGCCACAGCACTCCCAAGGCCACCACTGATCCCTGTCCCCAGGTGCCACATGGATATTAAATCCCACCAGGAATGGGGACTCTAGCCCTGCCCTGGGCAACCTTTCCCCATTCCATGGAGAAATTCTCCCTGGAATCCACCCTAAACCTGCCCTGGGGAGGTTTCCTCTCGTCCTGGGGGGAAGGAGCCTGATCCCCCCTGGATTCACCTCCCAAAGTTTTATGGATTCGCTCCCCAGTGGACGCTCAGCACAAACACAGAGTGGGTTTGAGGCAGACAAATAAAAGGAAGAAGCAGAGGGATAAAAGGCAGGAAAAAAGTAGTAAAAAGCAGGAACAGAGGACAATCTGCCTTCCCAGGATGCAGCTGAACCCTTGGAAATGTTTTTCCTTATCCACTAGTTAAGGCTTCCCTTGCATCCTCTCTCCAGAGCTGCTGAAATTCCAGGCCCAGAGCTTGGGGGAATTGATCCAGCATTAAATACTGATGGGGAAAATGGCTCCTGCCAACCTGGAGAAAGGATTTTCTTGGCAATGGGTGATGGATGAATCCCAGGAACAGGACAGGGCCAGGATCACTCTGCTCTGCAGGTGCCAGCAAAATTCTGGGGATTGGGAAAAAGAAGGGTCTGAAGAAACAACAAAATTTTCAATTTTCCAAGCCTGATTTCAGTTTTTTACTTGGGATGGAGGAGAGCAGAAGGGAGGAAGAGGGGTCTGTAAAAGATTTAAAAGCCAGCCAGGAGTGCAAACCAGATTTTCCAGGATTCTTTGATAAAGAACAGAAAGCCTGGAAAAACCTCACTGAACCTTCCAGGAGTTTCTAGGGGAGATGATTGTGGTTCCAGAGAAAGTGAGTGCCCAGGCCTGAAAGTCCAGGAATGGCAAAGCAGAGAGAGCTGAGGAGCTGGAAAGAGGCAAAGCTTCTTTGTGGTTCAGAGGTGAAATCAGCACTGGGAACCTGAACAGGAAACCCAGGGCAGAGTTTGGGGTAACCCTGGATACCCCAAATCAAGCTCAGCATTCTGAGATTCTCCAGCATTGGGATGGGACTCTGTGTCCACCTGGCAGGGTGAGTTCTTCTCTGGAAGGGTGGCAGGAGATGGGATCTTCCCTCTGCTGCTGGTCTGCTTGGCAAAAAGCACCTGAACCTCCCTGGATCCAAGAGAATTCCTGCCCTGACGCCCCTGGAGCTTCCTCACCAAAGAGAAAGAAATCCAGGATGGATTGTATTGAAAGGGACCTTAAACCCATCCACTGTCACCCCTGCCACGGCAGGGACACCTTCCACTGTCCCAGGCTGCTCCAAGACCTGTCCAGCCTGGCCTTGGGCACTGCCAGGGATCAGGAGCAGCCACAGCTGCTCTGGAAATTCCATCCCAGCCCTTCCCCACCCTCCCAGGGAACAATTCCTAATTCCCAATATCCCATCCAGCCCTGCCCTCTGGCAGTGGGAGCCATTCCCTGTGTCCTGTCCCTCCATCCCTTGTCCCCAGTCCCTCTCCAGCTGTCCTGGAGCCCCTTTAGGCCCTGCAAGGGGCTCTGAGCTCTCCCTGGGGCTTCTCCTCTCCAGGTGAGCACCCCCGGCTCTCCCAGCTGTCAGTCAGCATCACGGGGAGCAAAAGGAGCTCGTCTGAGCCTCCCCCAAAGTGGGCTGGGATGGCCGAGGTAGGGAAAGGAAACAGGAGCACGTCCATGCGGGATGAGGCAGGAATGTCCCTCGGGATCACCGCACTCCGTGTAAATCCGCTTAAATCACAGCCTCCGGGCAGCGCCATTGGCGCGGCCTTCCCTCCCCGCTGGGGGATGTGGAATGTGGGCCATTCCCTCTGGGGGATGCTCCCGAGAATTCCTTCTGGGGGATGCTCCCGAGAATTCCTTCTGGGGGATGCACCCGGAAATTCCTTCTGGTGGATGCACCCGGGAATTCCTTCTGGGGGGTGCTCCCGGAAATTCCTTCTGGGGGATGCTCCCGGGAATTCCTTCTGGGGGATGTGGATTGTGGGCCATTCCCTCCGGGGGATGCTCCCGGCCATTCCCGCTGGCTCTGTACCCCCAGGGACAGGAGGGGCCGCGATCCCGGCCCGCTCCCAGCAGGCTGGCACTGGGATCCCGCTGCCCTTTCCCGCAGGGAGCTGATCCCGGACGGAGCAGGAGGAGCGGAGCAGCCGCTCCCATCCCGGCAGGGACGGGGGGGTAACAGCGCTGTGCTCCCCCCTCCCCTGCATGCCGCGGGAAGGAGCTTGTCCGTTTTAAAGGGATTTGGCTGAGGAAGTGCAAAGGATTGGAGAGATCCTGGGAAAGGTTTTTCCAGCTGATGAAAATAAATGTAGTGAAATAAGTGCTCAAACATCCCCTCCTCCTCCAGTGTGCCCAGCTTTCATACTGGATCCATTCTGGATCTGTTTCCTGTTGTTTTCCATAAAAATTGTCCCTTTTGGGGACCCCCTTTGGGTGTTTGTGCCCCACCAGCCCTCTGTGCTGAATGTGTTCGTTTTCTGATTGTCCTCTCATCCCAGGGTTTATCTTCACATCCTCACGTGGGGCACAAATCCCAGAATCCCAGAATGGGATGGAAGGGACCTTAAAGCCCACCCAGTGCCACAGGCAGGAACCTTCTCCTGGCCCAAGGTGCTCCAGCCTGGCCTTGGGGATACCCCAGCACCAGCATCAGGAACGTTCCCGCCCCTTTCATCCATGCCATGATCCCACTCCTCCCATGGCCATCCCTGAATCCCTGCAGTGACATTTCCCAGGGATTTGTGCTTAGCCCAGACAAGCACCTGGCTAAAATGAGGATCTATTAACATCTCCACCCCCTAATTTAGCAATTCCATCAAAAATGCAATTAAGTTTGTCCAGCCTGATTTATTCCTAATAAACCCAAGTTCTGTTCTGCTCTTGGTGCTCAGAGACATCAATAATTGCCCAGCAAATTTGCTGGGATTTGAACAAGGTTCCCAGGAAGTCTTATCCATTATCTAATTAATAAGCAACACTAATCCAGGAGAGCAGTCAGTGAGCAGTGCCCGGTGTTTGCAGGGAATTAATTCTGCCTCCAATCCCAGGAAGGTTCTGGCTTGGCCCTTGAGCCAAGAAAGGATGGAAAATCATGGGAAAATGGGATATCCTGAGGTGGAAGTGACCCACGGGGATCCTCCAGTACCACTCCAGGCCCTGCACAGACACCCCAACAATCCCAGCAGGAGCACTGTCCAAATATTCCAGGGTTGGTCTGTGGACATTCCCTGGAATCCTCACGCCAGAGGCACCTCAGACCAATGTCCCCATGTCCCCAGGTCCCCACGTCCCCCTGTCTCCAGGTCCCTGCGTCCCCCTGTCCCCCTGTCCCTGTGTCCCTGTGTCCCTATGTCCTTGTGTCTCCATGTCCCCATGTCCCCATATCCCTATGTCCCCATGTCCTGTGTCCCCTGTCCCCATGTGTCCATGTCCCCATGTCCCTATGTCCCTACATCTCCATGTCCCCATATCCCCATGTTCCCATGTCCCCATGTCCCCATGTCCCCATGTCTCCCTGTAGGGGCTGGAGCATGGTCCATGGTTGCCTGGGGAAGATGAGCAGATGGAGAATGTTCCCAGCTGTCCCCTCCCAGCTCCTGCTGTCCCCTGGGGCTGTTGGTGCTTTGGGGACATCCCAAGCCACCCTCACGGCTTGTCCTGCCATGTCCTCCTCCAAGATCCCATCTCCTGCTTGGACCAGGGTCATTCCTGCTCTTCCCCCTGCTGGATTCCAGCCCCTCCTAATCCTTGTGTTTTCCCTGGAAGGGAATTAACACCTCCATGGGATTATTAAAGATTTGGGGACACCCAACAGCCCCAAGTGCTTTTTGGGAGAGCTCCAGAAAACCAAATTTCCTGTGGATCCATGTCTGTTCTCTATCCCATATCCCATGCTGGCCCTTGATCCCACATCCTGCATTTCCCTGTTTTCTCCTGCACATCCAGAACTTTCAGGTCCCATCCAGAACATCCATGTCCCTCCATCTCCTCCCCACCCAGGATTCTCCTTGGCCCCTCCTGCAGCAGCAGCAGGTTCCCAGCTCCTTTGGAGATCGATTTCCCAGGAATTCAGCCCCATGAATGGCTCATTTGTCCATGCAAACCACGACTCAATAACAGATTAAATAAATGTCACCCAGGTCAGCGCGTGCTGGGAGAGGAGGTGACACGAGCCAGCTGCCCCCATCACCTCTGCACAGCTCTGATCACACCTTGGAAAATCTCCAGGGAAACACAGGCAGGGATGGCTGGAAATAGAAATCAAGGCAAGGGAGGGCTACAAATTAAGTTTTCTATGGGAATTTGACATTTCAGCAGGAGGAAAACATGCACAGAAACAGCAAAAAATAGAATAAGAATAAGAATAAGAATAAGAATAAGAATAAGAATAAGAATCCAATAATAAATCCAGGAGAAGGTTGTGGGTTTTTGGAAGTTATTTTATTTCTTTTTCCAGATCAAAGCCCACATTTCCTGGAGGAACCCTCCAGCTCCAGCCTGGTGCTGGCCAAAGGCTCCAGACATTCCAGCCTGGGATGGGAAGGAGATGCTGAGCCCAGCCTGGGATCAGGGGTGGCTCCAGATGGACGGAACAAGGGACAGTCCCAGAGCCAGTCTGGGATCCCAAGGGATCCAGAGGTCTGGAGCAGAAGGCAACAGGTTGCAAAAACTCCTGGGATACACCAGGACTGAAGTGGGAGAATGAGCAGGGACATCCATGTCCCACCAGGAGAAGGGGGACAATCCTCTTCCCGTATGCCCATGGAATATCTGAATTTAGGGATTGGTTCATGGATGAGCAGCTACAGGAGTGAGATTATCCCACTGAGGGACCAGGAGGATCCATCCTGGATCCTGGAGCATGCCCAGAGAAGGGAACAGAGCTGAGGAAGGGGCTGGAGCCCCAGGAGAGGCTGAGGGAGCTGGAAAGGGGCTCAGCCTGGAGAAAAGGAGGCTCAGGGGGGCCCTTCTGGCTCTGCACAACTCCTGCCAGGAGGGGACAGCCAGGGGGGTCGGGCTCTGCTCCCAGGGACAGGGACAGGAGGAGAGGGAACGGCCTCAGGCTGGGCCAGGGCAGGCTCAGGGTGGATATCAGCAGGAATTTCCCCATGGAAAGGGTGGTCAGGCCTTGGCAGGGGCTGCCCAGGGAGCTTTGGAGTGCCCATCCCTGGAGGTATCACCTGGAGGTGGCACTAAGTGCTCTGGGCTGGGGGACAAGGTGGGGGTCAGGCACAGCTTGGCTTCAGTGACCTTGGAGGGCTTTTTCAACCTCAGTGATCCTGGGTTTCTGTGAGTGGCTCACATATTTTGGGGATTTGCCCCAGAATTCCCCCACAACTGCTCCACAGCCCCTTCCTCATCCCCTGAAGCTGGTGCTGGAGGATCCTGTTCCCTGCTCCCTTTTCCTTGTTCCCTGTTCCCCATTTCCTGTTCCCTGGTCCTTCTCCCTGTTCCCTGGTCCCTGTTTCCTATTCCCTGTTCCCTTTTCCCGGCTCCCTGCTCCCTGTCCCTATTCCCTGTGCCTGTTCCCTATTCCCTATTCCCTGTTCCCAGTCCCTGTTCCCTGTCCCTATTCCCTATTACCTATTCCCTCTTCCCTATTCCCTGTTCCCTGTCCCTATTCCCTATTACCTATTCCCTNGTCCCTATTCCCTATTCCCTCTTCCCTCTTCCCTGTCCCCTGTTCCCTGTCCCTGTCCCTGTTCCCTGTCCCTATTCCCTATTCCCTATTCCCTATTCCCTATTCCCTATTCCCTGTCCCCTATTCCCTGTCCCCTGTCCCTGTCCCTGTCCCTATTCCCTATTCCCTTTTCCCTGTCCCCTGTCCCTGTCCCTATTCCCTATTCCCTATTCCCTGTCCCCTGTCCCTGTCCCTGTCCCTATTCCCTATTCCCTCTTCCCTATCCCCTGTTCCCTGTCCGTTTTCCCTCCTCCCTGCTCTCCCCCTCCCATCCCTCCCCACTCCAATGAATTTAAAGGAGTGTTTATATCCCAACGTCCATGTTTACAATTTCTAATGGAGTTCCTATTATGGGCTGGGACAGCAGCTGGAATGGAGCCTGTCTCCAGAATTTATGGGCAGTGCAATCCCAGCTCAGCGGATCCCTCTCAGGAAGAACAGGAACATTTGTCTCCGGAGCCCCAGCAGCGATTCCTCATGCTAATAGAGTCTGTGATCCAAGGGAAATAATCCTGCCCAGGGACAGCAGTGTCCCGAGGGATCCAGAGGGCTGGAGCAGAAGGCAACAGGCTGCAAAAACTTCTGGGATACACCAGGATTGAAGTGGGAGGATGAGCAGGCACATCCAGGTCCCACCAGGAGAATGGGGAAGATCCCTCCTCTTGGAAAATCCTTTCCCTTCCTCTTGGAATATCTAAATTTAGGGATTGTTCCATGCCCCTGTGACATCCCAGTTTTCTCCAGGCTGTTTATCCAAGAGGAACCAGCCCAGCACGGATGTGGACATGGGCCTGGTGGCCTTTAGGATACCCGAAATTCAGATCTGCCCTGGCTGCCTTTTCCAGGCTGGATGAGCCCAGGTCTCCCAACTCCTCCTGCAAAGTTCCAGGAGAGGAATTCCAAAGCCAGCAGATCTCAGGAACATTTTGGGAGTAGAAACCTTGTCCTGATGTGTCCCTGCACAAACCAATCCATGGCAATTCCTCTGAGCATTCCCAGGTTGAAGGGACAGTGAATCATCCCAGAATTCCAGGATGGCTTGGAAGGGACCCTAAAGCCCCTCCAGTGCCACCCCTGCCATGGGCAGGGACACCTTCCACTGTCCCAGGTTGCTCCAAACCCTGTCCAACCCTGAACACAGCCAGGGATCCAGGGGCAGCCACAGCTGCTCTGGGCACCCTGTGCCAGGGCCTGCCCACCCTCACAGCCAGGAATTCCTTCCCAATGTCCCATCTAAACCCCCAGTGTCTCAATTTGAAGGATATAATTTATATTAAAAAGACATTTTTGGCTCAGTAGGACCCATGAGGAGCAAGATTCCCAAATAAACCCTCCCCACTCTCCTCCAATTTCTCCCCACAGGGCTCTGCCAGGCTGTAGAAGAGCAGCAGTGCTGGGACATCATCTCCATCTCCATCTTGATGACCTTGATTTCACATGACAAGCTGCATATTAATTAATTAAAGAACAAGCCCAGCATTCCCTGGAAAGGGCCATTCTTTTAATCCTGACAGGTAATTACAGCAGCAGAAATGATAAATCTTCCCAGGCACTGTTTGTCTTGAGGAGAGGCTTTAATTATGGAGGTTTTAAGGCTGGAGAGAGCTGGGGATGTGTCAGGGGATAAAGGAAGGCCCAGGACCACCTAGAGTGCAACTCCCTGATCCAGCCCATCCCTGCCTTTCTTCCCAATCTGTGGGAGGAATGCTCTGCTGAAGGAAGCAGGAGGGATGGGAACAGGCAAATAAAATCCACTGGAGAAATTCCTAACAGCAGGACAGAGCTCTGGAAGTCATTACCATCATCTGTCACCTGTCAGGGTCTGAGGGGGGAATCTCCCTTTTATGGGGATAATGGGATAATCCATATTTATAGGAAAGAGGGAAAAAGAACACCAAGATATTCTGTGAGGAGTAGAAATCACAGCCTGGTTTCTCATGCACTGCTGTGGCCTTAAAGTATCCCACAGGAATTCCAGCTCCTCCTGGTGTCCTCCAGAGGGAGAGGAAACCTCCAGCTCACTCCAAACTTGCTCAAGCCACTACCAAAGTCTTGGACAAAGCAGGAATTTGAGGCTCTCTTTTCCCAGCCAAGAATCGCCACAAAGCTGAAGGATCTCCAGCAGCCCATCAGGATCTGTAGGATCTCCAGCAGCCCATCAGGATCTGTAGGATCTCCACCAGCCATGGATAGGGACCAGGCCCTGCTGTCCTTGCATCCCATATCCCCCAGGATCCCAAAATCCCAGGTGATTTTTTAAGCTGCCATGGCCAAGTTCTTCCTTGCTTACCATAAACCCCTGTTCAACTCTGAGAGGGAATTCACTGAGGGAGGTGACAAATCCAAGTCCCCAAAGCCCCAGGATCAGCCAGGAAAGAGCTTTGGCTCCAAGATGGCCTGGGAAGAGGAGCTCCAACAGGTCCAGGTGGCTCCTGGTGAGGAGCCAAAGCAGCCACCAACACAGAGAAAACATGGGCGTGTCCAATTAAAGGCTCTTTGGCATTTTCTGAGGAATATTTACTGGTCCCATCCCTGGAAGTGTCCAAGGCCAGGCTGGATGGGGCTTGGAGCAGCCTGGGACAGTGGACAGTGGGAGGTGTCCCAGTGGGTGGCACTAGACGGGCTTTAAGTTCCTTTCCAACCCAAACAATTCCATGGCTCAAAAACCTGTTGAACATTGCCCCTTCCTGAAAAAATATTAAATCCAGAGATCCAATTCCCCCTCATTTTCTCTCCCATCTTTGCAATGATCACACACCAGAAACGGGATCATTCCCTCCACGTGCTGCTCCATGGAGCTCCCATGTGCCAGGGCTCGCTGGAATTCCAAGCCCACGGGAAGAACCCAGCCCGTATCCAGACAGGATGTGCTGCGGGATGGAGCAGGAGTTGCTGGGATGCGGGAACAGCCCCTGGAAAATATCCGGCCGAGGAGATGGTGCTGTCACGATGATGGTGCCATTCCCGACCTTTCGACTCCAAGCATTCCCCGCCTGGCTGTCGGGAGGAGGAATCCGGAGGAGTCATTAGCAGGGCAATTAGCGCTCGCTCGGCTCGGAACGCTCACTAAGAGCAATCAATCAATCAAGCAGTCAATCAGAGCTGAGGAGACAGCAAAGCCAGGCCTCCCGCGGGAGGTGACAGCCGGGACACCCCGCCATGGGACCATTCCTGGTTTTTACAATTTCAAATTGGGATTAAACACAAGGACTGGGGAGTCTGTGATCAGTCTGTGCCAGAGCCCCGAGTGCTCCGGGAAGTGCTGGCGCAGGGATCAGGATCCAGCAGCATCCCGGTTCCATCTGCGCTCTCCGGGAGGGTTTATCTCATCCCAGACAAAGCTGGATTCGGCTGCGGGAAAAGCCAGTTTTTCCAGGCTGGCAGCGCATGGAATCGCAGTCATGGAAGGGTTTGTTTGGAAGTGACCTTAAAGATCACCCAGTTCCAAGGGCGGGACACCTTTCAGGGATCCATGCTGATCCAGGGAGGGCCCAATGGGGTCAGATCCTTTGGAGACCTGGGGTGTGGCTAAGTCCCGCTGTGGATTCCTGCAGCTCCATTCCCATGGAGGGTTCTTCCCTGGTTACAAATTCTAGCTCCTGAATTCTACTGGATGCTGATTCCTGCTGGATCCTGACTCCTGCTGGATCCTGAGCTCCCCACCTCCCTGGAGGCTCTGCCCTCCAGCCCCTGCCCGTGCTCTGTGGCAGGGCAGGACCCCATCCTTTTCTATCCACAATTTCCAGACAGAGCATTGAGACATCCCAGGAAAATCCCAAATTCCCCGCAAACCACTGGGAGGGTTTCCACATGGCCAAAACGAGCCCATCCTGGTGTCTCCTGGGGCCGTGTCCTGCCTTTGGATATTGTCCTACCCACGGCTGTGCCCAGGGAAGCATCCCTGGATATTTCTCCTGAGACAGAATCCCCCTGGAGCCACTTCAGTGCTCTTGGAACAGAAACAAAGCATAAATCCAAATTGTGATGAAATAGAGATTTTGGAGTTTACTTGAAATAACATTATGAACTGAGCATTTAAAGTATAGTCTGTAGAACTCTGGGTTGAAGTTTAACCTTTTTACTTAAGAAATCCCTGCCATGGTACAAAGGGCATAGGAAAATGCAAATTTCTAAGGTTTCTTGCATAGAAAACAATACCAAGAGGAGATCAGGAGATACAAAAAGCCCAGATAAAGAAACCCCTCTGTCTCCAAGCTCATTAAGACCACGGAATACCCAGATAAGGACCAAGGGACCAAGAAGCGCATGCGACAGGAGAAAAGATTCAAAAGTTCATCTCTGAAGAAGACTACAAAATCTTCATCCTCAGAGACCACCAGAGACCCCCGTACGACCACCACAGCCAACAACGCATGCCCAGAAGGGCGTGGACCTGATTACCATACGAGGCGAGGACAGGCGGGGTCAGGGGTTGGATATACATGAGAAAAGTTGTGCAATCTCTTCCATATGGAATACCTTTGTGAATAAAGCTGTGGGACAGCCCAAGGCTCGGGGCACAAGTCCTTATGAGAGCTATCTCACTTGTGCTGGAGCTCCAATACATACCCACTTCATAACTAAACTTAGTTGTGGAGTCTATTTATTCTCCGTGTTGCTTCAGTGAAGCCTCTTAATCCCTCCCAGTCCCCAGGCACAGGAGGAAGGATGACGTGTCACCATCCACAGTGTCACCATCCACAGTGACGTTCCCGTGAAGCCCAGCTGAGGCTTAGCAAGGGTTGAGCCACCAGCCATGGACAACCCTGTGTGGATATTCTCAGTTCAGTCGAAGAAAGAACAGAGACAATTTCTCACAGGCTAAGCCTGAAAATCTTAGAGGAAAAGAATTCAAACAATTACTATCTCTCTGTAACCATTGTTTATAGATATGGTTTGCTAGGGGTGCTATTCATAGCGCACCAATAGTGTTAGAGATTTTCACCTTAAGAACAATTGGGTCTTAGGTCCACTCTGTTCCTGTGAGAACTGTAGATTTCTTAATATTGCACTATAATAAAGTGTCTTTCATGGCTTCTGCATCATGGAGTCAATGCTAATTACTCCAGCGTTGGGGAAACCCCTGTTTCGTCAACCCTGCCCTGGGCTTTTGTCCCCAGCCAGGGTGACCACACCAAGATCTGAGGCTTTCAGGGGGTTTTGGTGGCCACTTCACTTGGGGTTTCTGTCCTGAGGAGGAGGGGACAGCAGTGTTCCTGTGCAGGGACATTCCAGGGATAAAAGTGCTGAGTCTGGAGCTGGTGAGACATTGCCATAGAAACAGGAGCTCCAGCACCTGAGCAGCCCTGGAGGGAGCCGAGAGGGGCAGGAGAACAGGGGAGATGGTCCAGCCTCGGCCAGGCAGGAGGAGGGAGGAGGGAAACCGGGAAGAGAGGAAGCAAAGGAGATGGAAGAGGGAGAAGAGCTCTGCTGGGGGGGACAGAGGGGCCACCTGCAGCTCCTGTGTGACTTCATGGCTGGGAAAGCCACCAAGAAGTGGCTGTCCCTTGAGGAGGTGATGTCCCCATGCTCCTCTCCTGCAGAGCACATCCCACCAGCCCGGCAGCATGTCCAGGGAAGGAGGGGTTGAGATCCAGGGGCATCCTGGAGGAGATCACGCCTGTCCCTGGTGTGAGGACAATCATGCCAAGCAGACACATCCCAAGGATTTGCTGTCTCCTGGTCCCCCCCCTTCTCCTCATCCCAGGGATGTTCAGCCTCGAGACCTTCCCAGCACCACTCCCATAAATCCTGTAGGAATGAAGCAGCTCCCAAACCCTCCCGGGCTCAGCGGGAATTCCCATCTCTTCCTTCAGATGTGTTGAACCTCTCCCTGCTGGAATCACCTCATTCCTTCCCCCATTCCCTCCCAGCCACCACTCTCCCCTTGCTCCTTATCCCACTGGATGTTCAGCTCTTCCAGGGATGCACCCAGTGGAATAAGAACACCTCTCAGTCTTCTTTTTGAGGAGCTGAACAGCTCAAACTCTTTTTTTCTCCCCTATCAGATCCTTTCTCCTTTCCCCCCATTCCTAAAAACAGAAAATAAGGGATTTATTCTCCTTCTTCCCAAACACTGATCCTTATAAAGTTGTTTTTTATTCCTCACCTTCACGAAAATTGCTCCCACAGGTGTTTGAGGGCTCAGAAAAGCAACAACTTAATAATTTAAGCATTGAAGGATTTCAAATCCCTCAATTATGCCCAATTCTGAGTGGATTGAAGGAGCCGAGGAGCAGCAGCTCTGTAACAATCAACACAAAAGCAGCTTCCAAGTGTCTCTTTAATGTGGTTTTGTCCATGATAGTGGCAGGAAGATAAATTCCAGAATTTATTCCCTCTAATCCAGGCACACAGCAATTGATGGGTTTTTAGGAGGGTGAAAATGGCCGTGGGATGTTCCAATGTTTATGGGCTGCTAAATTGGATTTATAGGGAATTATCAGTGCTGCCATTGGGAAGGGTCCAGGGAGCTTAACATGATTCGCATTGATGAGATTAATATCAATTAACAGCTGCCAGGTTTGTGGAGCACAGCTGAGGCCTGATTCCCAATGCCTCCAGTTCCTGATTCCCAGTGGCTCCAGCCCCTGATTCCCAATGGCTCCAACCCCTTATTCCCAATGGCTCCCACCCTCTCGGGTTTGGATGATTTTGGTGGCTCCCGAGGTATTATAAAGTCTTTTTCTCCCAGCCCCACGACCGAAGAAGAGGTCGAGATTCATCGGTTCTGCTTTTCAAGGTTGTTTATTTTTCCTTATCTAATACATTCTTTCTCTGACCCACTGTGATCTGTTCAGCAAGCCAAGAAGAGGCACAATCCCCACCTTTAGGACTGTGTTAACTTTTTATACTAAGAACTACGTGTACTTTATTTACAATAATTTTCCAATACCTATCACCTATGTTAGACAGTCCGTCTCTGCTCTAAACCAATTAGAAAGTGTCACCATCACAGCAGAAGATGGAGGACAAGAACAAGAAGAAGGACAGGACACACCCAAATTCCTCCATCCTGCCTCTTGAACCCCCATTCTAAAAACCCCAAAATTCTGCTTTTTCACCCTGTGACAAATTAACTATCACTCTCCTCAAACTCGTGTGGCTTGTAAATCCTCACTCAAGTTGGTAATTTTTTCCATGAGCTAAAATCGAAGACTCAGGTGTTTTTTACTCCATGCCAAGGCCTCTGAGCCCCTTGCCAGGGTCTGGAATCATCCCGGGCAGCCAGAGGAACGTCCTGGGCTCCGACACAACCCCTGATTCCCATCAGCTCCAGGCCCTGATTCCCAGTGCCTCCAATCCCTGATTCCCAGTGCCTCCAATCCCTGATTCCCAATGGCTCCAATCCCTGATTTCCAGTGCCCTCCAACCCCTGATTCCCAATGGCTCCAACCCTGATTCCCAGTGCCTCCAATCCCTGATTCCCAATGCTACCAACCCTGATTCCCAGTGCCTCCAACCCTGATTCCCAGTGCCTCCAATCCCTGATTCCCAGTGCCTCCAACCCTGATTCCCACCAGCTCCAGCCTTGGTAGGTGAAGGGGATTTTACACTGCAGATGTTTGACCTCAAACCCCACAAATCCTGAGGGGTTTGATTGATTTTCTCTGGTCCCAGCCCCAGAAGTCCCAGCTCTGCTCGTGCTCCCCTCATTTAAGGGGATGTAATTCCAGAGAAAGGCCCAGGATGGACACAGATTCCATGAGGTGGGGCAGGGGCAGTCTCGGGATGTGTCTGCTCCGAGCCCAAAAGAAGGGGCAGAAGGGACTCTGTAGCTCCCAACCATTGTGGTGTTTCAGGGCCCTCTTGTGCTCAAATTTAGGGAGGGACTGAGCCTGGAATGCGTCCTCATCCTGAAACTCCTGAAGATATAAAACCCCACAAAAATTTGGTTTAATGCTTTAAACACTGGGAGCTCTGGGCCATGAAGGGTTCGCCATGGCTGAGAGGGAAGGGGGGACTTGTGGTGCCTCACAGTGACAATCGGGGTGTGGGAGGAAGCAGCAGGGCTGGAACTGGTGCCAGGGATGTGCCAAAGACCCAGCTCCCCTGACAGAATGGGTGCAGCTTCCTGGCATGGGGTACCCAGCATTTGGGGCATTTGCAGGGGATTGAATGTTCTTCTGCTGCTTTTTTTTCCTTCAGAACCTCTTGGCTCAGCTGGAAAATCCATCCCAGTTTTGTTCCATGGTACCAAAGGTCACCCACCCTCCAAGCCCTGCCTTTGTGCCCTGACCCAGGGGATGGAGGGGACAGGGAGGGGCTGTCCCCCCTCTCCAGGCAGCACAACCCATCCCAAGCCCAGTGCACATGGATGGAGTCTGGGAGGTTCCAGAGCCACTCTGGAGGTTTCCAGTGCCCAAAGACAGTCCTGTGGGGAGCAGACAAACTCAAAGGGATTCAGGAGATGAATTCTCAACACCCCTTTGATTCTCCCTAACAGGAAAACCTTCCCTGCCCAGGGGAATCATTTAAAAGCTGAATTACCAGGGTGGTAACTCAAAGTTTTATTGTGTGTCTTGTGTGAGAGCTGTGTCCCAGCTTGGACCAGCTGCAACTGGGATAGACAGAGATAGGCAAGGGCTCATGGTTGGATGGAGATTGTGCAGCAGCCAGGCTGGAGATGGATGAAAAGCAGGGAATTTCCTTCCCAAATGAGGAGCACACCTGTCCAGGTGAGGGGAGTGATGTGCTCTGAGCTTGGAATCTGCTCTACACCCCTGGGAGAATGGAATGGCCTGAGCTGGGAGAGCTTGAAACTCACCCAGTGCCACCGCTGCCATGGCAGGGACACCTTCCACTGTCCCAGGCTGCTCCAAGCCCTGTCCAGCCTGGCCTTGAACACTACCAGGGATCCAGGGGCAGCCACAGCTGCTCTGGGAATTCCATCCCAGACCCTCCCCACCCTTACTCATGGAGAGACAGCCAAGGTCTGCACCCCCCCAGCTGCTCCAAGAAATGAAGCCTGCAATGGAACCTGCAGAGCTCAGGCTGTGGTTCACAGTGTCCCTCAGCCCTCCCTCTGAGCACAGCTTTGTTTGGAATCTCTGCAGGGCTCCAGGCTCCTCCTTGGCAGGATCATCACCAAACCAACCTGCAGTTTTTCCTCCTCCACCACCTGGGACAGTTTTCCAGCCGTAGGAGTGTTTTTTCTGGAATATCCCCATCCATCCCCAAGGTACGGAGTGGCCACAGGCATGGATTTGGAATAACCTCAAAAAGGGAGATTTAAATGGAAAATATGCAGAGGATGTTCCTGGTTTTCCATCCAGAGGGGAAGATTCCCTGGTCCCTGCAGACAGCCAGGAACAAGTACCTTCCCAGGGAAGCACTGAGCCTCACCTACGCTGATTAACAGGGCCTGGTTAATTTGGTTTCAGCCTAATGATAGAGAAGAAGGCAGAGTAATAACCTTTAACCACCACAGAAATGATCCTTTAGTCAGCATCCTCTGGATTTATCCTGAGCTGGCACCTGCTGGCTGCTGGGAAAGCTCCTCATTTCCAGAGGAATTCCAGCAAAGCCATTCATTGCTGGAGTCTCCACGTCTCAGAAAACATCCCAGAAGGAGGAGACTGAAACCAGCACCTGAGGAAGGGAGAGGATGGAGCCTGGTGTTCCTGGGAGCTCCAGGGCTGCAAGGAGGGAAAACAGGGAGGAGACTTTTTCCCAAGTGCCTGATGAGCCCTGGAAGTGTGTGGTGGCAGCTCCCTAGTCAGAGAGAGAGAAGCTAGGTAAGTTTTCCCAGAATGGGCCTGGGAAGCTTTAGGGAGCTGGAGAGAAAGATTTCTAAACAATCTACACCTGGTGTTTTGTAATAAACTGGTTTGCCCATAAAGTTTTTTACCAAAGGGTGGTTTCTTATTTAGGCATTGTGAGGGTGTTTTAATTAAAGGACCAATCAGATCCACCTGTAGTGAATTAGAGTATAAAAAGCAATGGGCTTTTCTTAAAGAGGAATTAGCCTTCTGACCCAGAGTCTGTGTAATTTACTGCCCAGTCCTGACCCTTACGGTGACAGAAGTGGAGTGGAGCAGGGAGGTGCTGTAGGCAGCACAGCAAAGACACCCCTGCTGAGGACTGGGAATGCTTCCAGAGGTGTTTTCCTGCTGGGAAAACGGAGTTGTGGTTCTTTGAGAACCTTTGCCCCGGGCAGGGGAATCTCCTGCTGGCAGCAGAGCTTTGGGATGGAACAGTTCCCACTCCAGCAGAGGCAGGAACACTGAGGAGAGAGGGGGGAAAGGGAAAAAAGCAACTTCCTGCAAGTCAATCAGCCAGTCAGGGATGGGAGGAGGACCCGATGTCCTGGGGTGTCCCCGAGCCCTGGAACTTTCCATGGGCTCAGGTAAGACAGCAGGAATGACAACAGAGCCAAAAAGCAACAAAGCCTTAATCCTCACAATCCCTGCCTGGTTTCCCTGCAATCCCATCCCTTCTGCATCCCAGAGGGATGGCTGGGCCCTGCCTGGAGAGAGAGGAATCAGGCTTGGCTCAAGCCTTGTCCATGCTCACCTGGTTTGCAGTTCATTTTGCTTTGGAAGCATTGCTTCCATCTCAGTAAAAGCAAAGAATCCACGAGGAGAGGCTTCTCCAGCTCAGATGTTTCTTCTTACCTACAAGTGGGAAAAGGAGCTCTGGATCCTGGGAAATTGTTTCCCTACGGGAAAGGGAAAGAGTACCCAGCACAGCCCTCTCTGAAGGAAGCAGGAAAATCATCTCAGTGACTGAAGAGCAGAGCCCTGTGTGTGTCCCCTAGGGAACGAACCTTGTCCCCACTGCTGTCCCACAGAGCCACAAGGAATGAGACTGGGACAAATCCCACTGAGGGCCTGAGCCCTGTAAGGGAAAAAGGAGCTTCTTCCAACCTTTAATGCGCAGGAGTTCTGCTCAGGGGAGGATCTTCAGTGACACCCACGATGTGAGGAGCCTCAGCTGTCACCTGCAGCTGGGGTTTGCCTGTGCCTGGAGTGTTGTGGTGAAGCCGCTGCAGGGGAATGTCGCTGTCACTCTTCCTGCCCATCCAAAGGCTTTCCTTGTCTCTTTTCCTGCCCATCCTTGTCCCTGGACAGACAGGGACTAGGCAGGACACAAACTGCCCCAAAATCCTGGAAACCTCCCCAAAATGACAGGAAAACTTGCTGGGATGAGAGATAGCAACTACACCTGCAGTGAGGGTGTGATGCCAGCCTGGGATGGACTCAGCAGTGGGGAATTCCTGGGCACAGAGCAGGCTCTGAGCATCTCTGAGTGCCCTGTGGCAGCACCCAGATATTCCAGCCTTTCACGGGGTTTCCCTGAGGGTTCCCAGCGGCTCAGACCGTTCCAGGACAGAGTTTGGTTGTGTTTATTGAGGTGCCAGCCCTTCCGAAGGGTTTTAGTGATGCGAGCGTCCAGGTGCGGCTGTAGAGCAGGAGAGTTTGAAAACAGCCCTAAACCCTCGCTCCAGCAGGCCCGGGGCGGTCCCTGCCAGATGAAGGAATTTAACGGGAATTTCGCGTATTTCGGGCCATGCCGCGATCCCCGGTTTAACGCGAATTTCGGGTATTTCGGAGCTTTTGCTCCTTCCCGACCGCTGAGTGCGTTCCTGCAGCGCCCCCTGGCGGCCGCGCTGCGGAACAGCCGCGACCCCGGGGACCACCGGGAGCCCAGAGAACACCGGGACCGCTGAGAATACCGGGACTGCTGAGAATACCGGGACCTCCGAGACCGCTGAGAACACCGGGACCGCTGAGAATACCGAGACCTCCGGGACTGCTGAGAACACCGGGACCGCTGAGACCTTCAGGACCCCTGAGAATACCGAGACCTCCGGGACCCCTGAGAACACCGAGACCTCCGGGACCACCGAGATCTCCTGACTCCCGAGACCACCGCAACCTCCACACTCGCGTGTGCCCGAGACTCCCGCGATCGCCGCGATCCCCGGAACCCCGTCAGATCCCGCAGCCGCCCCCAGGTGTGTCTGTGCCCCAACCCGGCTCCTCACAGCCACGCCCGAGCTCTGCCCGTCCCGCGGTGCCCCCCATGTTCCGCCTCTGCACACACGCGTGTGCAAACACTGGAGGTGCGAACATACGAGCCCTCACCCCGTTAGGTGTGCAAACACCCCCGCGCACCTGTGCCACTCACACGGGTCACAGACACCCGTGTCACACACACATCTGTGTCAGACCTACACCCGTGTCACACACACAGCTGCACAGACACGCCCGGGGCACTCACACACCTGTATCAAAGCTCTCGCACACAGCGCCGCACGTGTGCACATCCGCACACCCCCTCGGGCTCGTGCTGCACACGCACACACACACACACAGAGCCCCATGAACATACACATGCACACACACACACACACACA
>WBNO01011043.1:116800-165616 GCA_013400575.1 Peucedramus taeniatus
CGGGGCCTTCCCGGGGCAGCGCGGCCGGGTCTGGCTGGCATCGCCAGAGCGGGCCCGGCACCCCGGTGGGGCCGTTCTGCTGCCCCTCTTAGTCGGGACACCTCCCTCGTCCCTGCTCCCGCTTTGCGCCCTCAGAGCCCGGTAAAAGTTGGGCCGGGCCCGTCCTCTCTCGCTGCGGGTGAGCCGGGCCCGGCCCGGGCGGGGGTCGCTCCCGTGGGCCCCGAGCCCGACCCGTGTCCGTAGCCTGCGCCTCCCTGCCCGTCCCTGCCCGACCCTTCGCGCCCCATCCCCCGGCACCGACCCGCCGGGAGCACATTTGTGTCCTTGTCAAAGGCGGAGGTAACGCGTGGTGTGCAGGTGTAGCCTCGCTGTAACCTCGGAGTATCCTCGGTGTGCCTTCCGGAAGGAGCGGGGGTAGTGGTGGACGAGGAGAGCAGGCGCTCGGTAATGTTGGGGAAAGTAAATCAAAACAACAAGCAGCCCTCCAAAAGCACATAATATCACTCGCTTTTCAGCCTGGCATCTTTTACAAGTAAATTCAAGAAGTAAGAACTGTGTTTACAAGCGCCTGGAGGAGCAAGACACAGGGAATGGCTCCCACTGGGCGGGGATGGATGGGATATTGGGAATTAGAAATTGTTCCCTGGGAGGGTGGGCAGGCCCTGGCACAGGGTGCCCAGAGCAGCTGTGGCTGCCCCTGGATCCCTGGCAGTGCCCAAGGCCAGGTTGGACATCGGGGCTTGGAGCAGCCTGGGACAGTGGAAGGTGTCCCTGCCATGGCAGGGGTGGCACTGGATGGGCTCTAAGGTCCCTCTAACCCAAACCATTCCATGTTTCTGTGCTATTCTAGCAGTAGGAAGTATATTTTGACACACGTTCCTGCTCCCCCCTTGCACACCCAGCTTCTCAGTTCACTCCCAAGCTTGTGCTGATTACTTTGGGAATGAGTTTTCAGATGTGAAGCTCAGTTTTCCAGGCAGGCTGGAAATGGATGAGTCCAGTTGTGCAACACATTCTTCTGGGCCGCCGCTGCCTCCTCCAGAGCTGTGCCTGATTTGCATGATTTAAAACTCAGGAAATAAACCAAGCTCAGGGAAATTCCGGCTCTTGGACACAGGAGAAGGAAACAGCTTCCTCCTGCAGTCTTCAAAACGCCAGAAAATGGTGTTGGAAGCTGAGCTGGCCGAGTGTGAGCCGCTGGTAACTCAAGGCGGGGGCACTGCCTGACCTTCCATGTGCGGGGTGCAAAATCCAGCTGGGAGGCTGGAGCCAGCGGGAGCAGCCGGGTAAACAGGCTGGCAGATGCTGCTCCCCCCGCGGCTGGGCTGGCAGCAGGTGTCGGGAGCAGGGGGCGATGTCCCCGCGGTGCTGTCCCCGTGGCACAGTGATGCACAGCGGGATCAGCCCCCGGGCTCGTGGTGAGTGGCCTCTCCCTGAGCCTGGGAAAGGGATCCAGAGGGTCTGCCCTTTGTTTTGCAATTCCCGGTCTGAGGAAAACAGCCCCTCCCATCCCTGCCATCCCCCCAGGGCTTGATTCTGTCCCAGTTTTAGGAAGAGCTGCGTTGTTTGGGCACCAGGAGACAGAAGAGGCCCTGGCCAGGCCAGTGAGGGCTTAGGAGCTCTAATCTCGGGATTATTGAACATATGCTTGTCCTTTGGACATCCTTGTGTGCGTGCTGGGGATTTCCTGGCAGCCCAGGCAGGGAATCCAAGGGGCTCCTTCGGTGGGAGCTGATGTTTCCAGAGCAGGCAGGGGCTGGTGCCATGCCTGGAGCAGGAAGGAGAAGCCTTTTCCAGGAGCAGGAAGATCAGGCATGGTGGGGGGTGTGGGCAGATCCCCCCACCCTGATCTCTCTCCCTGCCCCTGGAGCAGCCAGGATGCCCAGGCTGAGGCCCAGCAGTCAGGTTCCATGGAAGTTCAGTGCATAGGATCCTTCCTGTTTTTTCAGGTGCTAGTTTCAGGTCTAGGAAAGTTTTTTCCAAGTTTTGAGATTAACACCGTGGCCTGGAGCAGCATGAATCTGTGTGGGATGAGACCTTGGAATTCAGCATTCTGGTCTTGCAATTACCCCCCATCTGATGCTTCCCTGGTGCAGAATTAGGTCCCCATTAAATGGATTTTATTGGCACGTGTTGGGAAGACAGAGCCTGGATTCCCTGGGCAGGAGGCTGCTGCAGGCCAAGGACTCCCAAGCCTGGAAACAGCTCTGTGATCCTGTCCCTGGGCACATGGCAGTAGGAAGGAAAGTCGTGGTTCGTGAAGAAATCCATGAAGGAGCTGAAGAATCGTGGAATGTTGTGCCAGGTGAAACTGGGGAGGCTTGGACATGCTGGAGGTGGTGCAGTGCGGGAGAAATCCACCCCTTGGGGAGCAGGGAGAGCAGTGCTCCTGCTCATGCAGTGGTTGGGACTGGCTTGGAGGGGGCTGGGGCCAACAGCCGGCTAGAGCTGTTCCAGAAGGCTGCTCGAGCTGGGTGACCCCACCCCTCCCCAGGGAGAGGCTTTCCAAGGCAGGTTTCATCCGAGCCAGAGCCTGGAGCTGCTTCCAGCCTGATCCAAAGCAGATGGACACTGTCCTTTGGAGCAGGGGAGGAGGGCAGAACAGAGCCCAGGCACGCTCTGCTGCTCCTGGGAAACGTGACAGGGAAGAGGGAACAACAACACCTCCAGCCCTGCTGCTCTGTCTGCTTCCAAGGGCCTTCCCGGGAGCCCTTTAGAAAGTTTGGCCCTGAAGGAACACCACGGGCAGGGTTTGTGCCAGGCCCATCTCTGCTCCTCCCCAGGAGGAGCCAGCACCTTTGTTCCTTGTTCCTGCTGCTGTTCCTGCCCCTGTGGGATCTGAATCCCTGTGACCTGTCCTTTCCCTGCCCAGGAACATTCAGGGCTCCAGCTGCTGGGCTGTGGACAGGCAGGTTTGTCCAGCCCAGACAGCTCTGCTGCTGCTGGAGACATTCCAGGATGTGTCCTGCATCTGCTGGGGGCTGTGCCTGTGCTGTGCCCTTCTCCCTTTGATTTACCACTTCTTCACGTCGTTTTACAGCTGAGATCTGGCTCCTGGAGCTCCTCCTGTGTCAAACACGGAGGTTTTCCAAGTGTTGGGGAATTTGGGGTCCTGCAGGGAGCTGCAGCAGAGTTTGCTGCAGCAGCATCTCTATCCCAGCAGCACCCCCCAGCTCAAGGTCTCTGCCAGCACCAACCCAGGCTCTCCCTGGCACCCTCCCAAGAGGGATTTGCTCACAGATAAGGAGGAACAAAGGGGAAAATCACTCTTTTGGGCTATGCGGGGGGCTCATGTGATCCCAATCCATGCAAAGCCCTGGGCAGCAGAGCTCTCCTGGAGCCCAGCCCGATGTGGAGCTGGAACCCTGTTTGAACAGGGGCTGTTTCTGTGTCCCAGTGGGAAGTGCTGCTGCCTGGGCACGAGGGGAGGAACTTGCAGGAAGAGCTCCTGGTGCTGGGCCAGGCTCTGCTCCAGAGCCCCGGGTGAGGATGGATGTGGGCTCTGGCTCCCTGGTTCCCTGTCAGTGTGCAGAGCTGGATCCTGGAGCAGGACAGGAGGGTGTGGGGATGAGCCTTCCTCCTTGGCTGGGGAGGTACAGGGAAGGGCCAGGGTCCTGGAGGGGACATGAAGAGGCTCTGGAGCTGTTTGCAGAATTCCTGCTTTGCCTCAAGTTCTCTCTCCAGCACAGCTTCTTCCTGCAGATCCATCCTGGGATTTATTGCTTCTCCTTACTGCTACCAGCCCCTGATTTCTGGGCTGCTCTTCTTCAAGGGGCCCTTGGCAGGCTCAGAGGCTCCTGCCGTTGGATTCAGCCGGGGCCGGTTCCGAGCAGAGCTGCCCCAGGCCCGTGGGCTGAGTGGTGCCCTGGGATGAACCCCTGGCACAGCACAGCCCCGGCCCTGGCAGGAGCAGACACGAGCTGTGGTCCCTGGCAGGAGCAGACACGAGCTGCTGGTCCCTGGCAGGAGCAGACACGAGCTGCTGGTCCCTGGCAGGAGCAGACACAAGCTGCTCGCTGTCCTGCTTCCAGAGGCTCCGCAGGGAGCGCTGGATGGGATCCAGGCTGTTCCTCCTGCTGAGCTTGCAGGGTTTGCCCTTTGTCTGCCCCTCCGAGGGGAGGGGACAGGGCAGGCCCTGGGGGTGGCACAGGGACTGGGGGTGCTGGGCAGGAATGAGCTTCTACTCGGAGGTGTTTTAATCAAATTTCCTGAGTTCAAGCCCTCTGCATCCTGGGAATTTCCAGGCTTTCCAAGAGGGGCTGGAGACAGGCTTCACCCCAGGGCTGTGGTGCTGCTTCCTGGCTTGGCTGAAGGTTTTGGGC
This sequence comes from Peucedramus taeniatus, assembly GCA_013400575.1. NCBI lineage: Eukaryota > Metazoa > Chordata > Aves > Passeriformes > Fringillidae > Peucedramus > Peucedramus taeniatus. Next base: position 121,123 of record WBNO01011043.1, read on the forward strand.
TGGGCTTGTGTGAGAAGGGTTTGGGAGTCCCTGGGGGCAAGTCTGCCCCAGGCATTGGTGACTGGTTGAGCAAAGAGGCTTCTCTGTTGCAAATTTGAAAATCCTGAGAGTAAACTGAGAGGAAAATTCCGTGTGGAGGGCTCTCTCTGCCCTCCCCTTGTTGCTCATCCAGGCAATCCAGTGCGGGTCCTTGGTGGGCTGGAAGTCACTCCCCAGGCAGCTGAGCTGTGGCTGATGGCTCTTAGATGGTTTGGGAGGTGATGGTGAAGTTAAAGTGTGACAAGTCTGTGTATCCGTGTGCTGAACCTCTCCCTGCTTATGGAATTGTCTCAGTGGAGCCCTAGAAGGAGCAGCTGGACACAAAAGAGACCTTGCCCAGGATGTGGAGCTGTCAAAGACTCTCTGAAGCCTCCAAATCTCTCACTTCAGGAGTAGATCTGAAATGGGGTCCATAGAGTGGCACAGGGAGGGAGGAGAAACCTCAGGGCAGCTCTGACCGAAGGACAGGAACTGGGCATGGCTGGGTCAGCTCCAAGCAAGCTCCTGACAGCATTCCCAGGGCAGGGAATGTCTCTGGAGCTGTGGAACCTCCCTGGCCTTCCCAGCACTGAAAAACACCCAGGGCAGGGTTTCCCTGGGAGCCACTTCCTGCTCCTGGTGCCTCCAGGGAGTGCCAGCTCTGCTTCCAGCCTGGGCTCTGCATTCAGTTGCTCTGGGGGCCCAGGAATTTCAAACTAAAAGTTTCCCAGCTCCTTCTGGGGGTTTCTCTGCTTTTCAGGCCCTGGCAGGTGTCAGCACAGGTTTGGGTTCCACGGTCCTGCTGGAACTGAACTGCAGAACAACATTTACTGTGGTTTGTTGTGTTATACAGGCTCTGGGTCTGCCCAGCCCTGCCACAACGGATTTCTTGATAAACCCAAATAAACTGGGCCTGCCCTTGTGGTTTTGGCACAAAGAGGTGGAGTCACGAGGAGCTGCTCAAAGGGGGCTGGGCAGGAGAAGAGGAACATCTGGGAGGAGGAAGGAGCCTCCTGCCCTGGGGAAGGGCGGGTCAGAGCCCAGGCTCTGGACTTGCTGCTTCAAAGGCTCTGGAGCCTGTGTGGTTGTGTTGTGTAACGTGCTCAGCCTGGGCCTGGGGGGGTTTGAGCTTCCACGTGCAGCGCTAATCCTGGGGCCCTGCTACTGCTGATCCTGCCTGGAACACTTCTCCTCTCGGGATCTGCCACTGGCAGAGGCACCAGGGGCAGCTCAGCCTCTTGGGTTTGTGTTTATCAGCTTTTCATAGAGGTGGGGGTGGTTTTTAGGGTGTTTTAGGCTCCAACTCCATCAAACCAACCCCTGCTACAGGTCTGAGCTGTGAGGGCAGGCCAGCTGCATCCCATATTCCCAACCCTGCATCCAGGGTTTGCTCCCAGGTGTATCCCTGTGTGCAGGGAATGAGGTGTTTCCTTGGCTCCCTGCCCTGCAGGGCTGTGGGGATGTCCTGGCACGTCAGGAGCTCGGGGCAGGGCAGAAATGTTGCTCTGCTGGCTCTCCCAGCCTCCCACCTTGGCAGGGGGAGCTGAGGATCAGAGGATCCTGGGAAGCTGCTGGATCAGCCCCAAGGTGGAGCAGGAGGGGTGGCTGGTGGGTCCTGGGGAGCTGGGACCGATTGTCCCTGGCAGGACAACCTGGTGGCACCTGAAGCACCGGTGGGTGCTGTCAAATCAGTGCTCTGAGGGTGCAGAGGGGCTGCCAGGGCTGGGACCCCTCGGGGTTGTGTTATGGCTCCCAAATTCCCTATGTGTGTCCCTGGAAGGGGAAGGAGGGGAGCTGGCTGCTGACAGGGGAAGCTGCTGTCTCCTCCATTCCTCACCTGCTTCCTGCCTGTGGGAGGAAGTGGGATTGCCCTGCTCCCTTCTCCTGTGCTGCTTTCCAGAGAGGAACCCACGAGGTCCCCAGGGTGGGGACATTGCTAGGAGTGTCCTCATGCTGCTGCATCTGTGGGGTGGTGGCACAGGGCCACCAGCCTGGCTTTGGCTTCACAGCTGCCAGGCCAGGCTTCCCTGCGCTCCACAGCTCCTCCTGTTCCTGCTTTCCCATTGCTTCCTGCAGCTCCTGCTGGCATTCCCTGTTCCCTGTCCTGGCCCACAATGCACCCTCGAGAAGAGGCACTGGGGGTGGCTGGCACCGTGGCCAGGGTCCCATTTTCACCCCGTGTCCCTGTTTTCCAGCAGCGCCCTGGGATGCCCCCTGGGGGCAGGATGCCCATGGCAGGGCTGCAGGTGGGACCCCCGGGAGCCCCCCCCTATGGAGCAGCGACCCCGTTGAGGCCCGGCCTGCCCCAGGCCATGATGGATCCCTTCAGGAAGCGCCTGCTGACCCCCCAGGCACAGCCACCCATGGCCACCCCGAGGAGAGGGTAAGGCTGGGATATCTCACCTGGGAGGGATTCCCACGGGAGGACAGGGGGTCCTGCTGAGTCCTGGCTGCACTGTGTGGAATCACAGAGTGGGTGGGGTGGAAGGACCTTGCAGCCCATCCAGTCCCACCCCAGTGCACCTTCCACTCTTCCAGGGTGCTCCAAGCTCCTTGAACATTCCCAGGACTACCACACTAATCCATGCAGACAGGGAGCTGCATCCCTGCTTCTCAATGCATCCAGGTTGTGTTTCACCTCCCATTTTCCAGCTGAGTGAGCCAGGAGCTAGTTCAAACCAGGCACAATAACTCATTCCCAACAGGATCTTCTGCTGGGAAACTTCTCCAGAGCATAGGAGAGCCCTGTTCTGGAAATACTTACATCAATATAAATAATATCTAATGTAAATATAGCTATCAATGAGATGTCACTGCAGATACTGAGCTGTAAAAATATGCATGTGACTCCATTCAGGACAGGGGTCCCAGGGCTGTGTTCATTCGGTGTTTGACTCTTTTTAAGACCCCAAAGCCTTTCCAGGTCCCCATTCAAGTGTCACACCATGCAGAGTGCCACAGCTCCTGTCCTGCTGCAGAGGGGAGGCCAGTCCAGACTGGCACCTGCCAGAGCTTGGGAATGGGATGTTTTGGGATGGAGGCAAAGACTCCTCAGTTCGCAGCTTCCTTTCACTCTGATCTCCACACCAGGAACCAAAGAGCCTTGTGGGGTCCCCAGCAGCAGCTCCTGGCAATCTTCTTTGTCCTCCCAGGGGTCCCTGATGCCTGTGGCAGGCACAGATGTGTCTAGAAGTGTGGGATGGGTCTGGCAGATTTTAGGGATGTTCCCTGGAGCTGCAGTCAGGGCGGGACTCTTGGTTTGGGCTCTGCCAGCAGCTCCTTGCTAGTTCCCAGCCCTGCTGATCCCTCTCTGTGGGGGCTGTTTGGTTCCTGGAATCTCCAGCAGGATCCCTTGGTGCTCATGGATGCTCAGGTCCCATTCCCTTCCCTGGCAGCTCCATTGGCTTCCTGATCCCTCCTGGGCCATCCCAGCGCTGCACAGCTGGAGCGAGCTGGGAGCTGGGGACAGAGAGCAGCCTGGCCCCCACAGGGACATCAGAGCCATCCCATCAGGGCTGAGGACTGGGATCAGGGATCATGGCTGGGCATTCCTTGCTCCCAGCCACCGCATCAAGGGATTAGGGGCTTCCAGCTGCTCTGGGGTGTCCAAACCCCTGCGGGCAGGGGGGGTTGGATGGGGCAGGAATTGCTGCAAAGCGGGGCTGGAGTGCTGGAGTGTTCTCCTGGAGCATCCAGTGTCCCCCAGACCCCTCCTGTATGATCCTGCTGCTCCACATGCAGCTGGAGGAATGGAAATTCCCTGTGCTGCTGGACCCTGCCCCATTGCCCGAGCAGGAAAACAGGGAGAGCATTCCCTGCTGTGCCCAGGCTGAGCAGGAGCTGGCTGGGCACAGGGATGGGCTCAGGGTGATGGTAATCTGCAGTGGGCAGGATTGGATCCAGCCCAGCTGAATTTTCCCAGGATTTCAGCCTAGCTGGATTTTCCCAGGATTTCAGCCCCACCACAGCAGGGTTTGGTTTGAACTGGGTTTAAGGGAGTTCCTGGCATTGGCTTTGGTTTGGAGCACTGGGAGAATGGGATAGCTGCTTTCAGAGGGGAAATTTGGGAATTCTGTCCTGCAGCCCTGGCTTTGCCTTGTTATCACCTTTACTTTCTCCAGGATTTCCTGGATTTCCTTCCCTGGTGTCAGGCTGCAACATGCAACACCTTCCCCCCAGGAATATCCTGAGTGGGAATGGACCCCCAGTCCCACCCCTGGCCCTGCCCAGACCCCCCAACACTCCCACCCTGGGCATCCCTGGCAGCGCTGTCCAAACACTCCTGGAGCTCTGGCAGCCTCGGGACTGTGCCCGTTCCCTGGGGAGCCTGGGCAGTGCCAGCACCCTCTGGGGGAAGAACCTTTCCCAGTATCCATCCCTGCAGTGGGCAGGCAGCAGAGTGACCTGTGGGAGCTGTAATTCTTCCTGTTTCCCAGGGTGAAGAGGAGGAAGATGGCTGACAAGGTGCTGCCACAGAGGGTGAGTGTCACCTCAGCCCAGGGGACAAAGCTGAGCTGCTGCAGCTCATGGGATGTCCCCAAAAAGGGAGGATCTCCCTGAGTTCCCTCCTGCCCACTGGGAATTTCTGTTCAATCCCAAACCACCCTGGAATGTTTCTGTCTCTCCCTCTGGCACAGCAAGACAGGGTTGGGGTGGGGTTGGACTCTGAGCAAGAGAGGAGCAGGAATGGGGTGGGATGGAGATCTCACGAGGTCCATAAGAGTCCCTCTTGAGATTCCAGGATTCCATTCCATGCAGGAATGCTGCTGGGAACAGCAACAGGCTCCAGACTGGTTTGGGCAGAGCTTTGCAGGGCTCCAGGCTGGGTTTAAAATAAGAACTGGATGCTGGACTCGTCACCTGGTGTCTCCCTGGCTGCTGGGGCTGTGAGGGGATCCAGCCCATCCCAGCACACTGGGATTGACCATTGCTGTGTCCAGATCCGGGAGCTGGTGCCAGAATCCCAGGCCTACATGGACCTGCTGGCCTTCGAGCGCAAGCTGGACCAAACCATTGCTCGGAAGAGGATGGAGATCCAGGAGGCCATCAAGAAACCCCTGACGGTGAGGAGGGGTCTGGAAATCAGGGAATCGTGGGGAGCTTAAGGTTGGAAAAATCTTCCAAGGTCATCAACTCCAACCATTACCCTAAGCCATGTCCCCAGATGGAATATCCACATGTTACTGGGACTCTTCCAGGGGTGGGGGATTCCACCTCTCCCCAGAGCAGCCCATTCCGATGTTTTACATCCCTTTCTGTGGATAAATTTCCCCTAATATCCAATCTAAGCCTCCCCTGAGGCCATTTCCTCTCATGCTGAGATGGAGATGGGTGCTGCAGTCCCCTCTCACTCGGTCCCTCCCTCTCTCTGTTCCCATTCCACAGCAAAAGCGGAAGCTCAGGATTTACATCTCCAACACCTTCACCCCGGCCAAGGAGGAGGGAGAGGGGGGGGAGCGTGTGGCCTCCTGGGAGCTCCGTGTGGAGGGGAAACTGCTGGAGGATGTGAGGATCTAGCAGGGCTGGAGGAGCTCTGGTCCATCAGGAGCATCCTGGGGGAGGGAGGGAGGAGCTGCTCTGTCAGGATCCAGGAGGGATGGAGTGGTGGTGGGAGGAGCTGGTGCATGGGGATCATCCAGGAGGGATGAGGTGCTGGTGGGAGGAGCTCTGATCCATCGAGACTCAGGGGGGATAAATGATGGAGGAGGAGCACTGGTCCATAACAATCCAGGATGGATGAGGAGGTAGTGGGAGCACTGGTCCATAAGGATCCAGGAGGGAAGGAGTGATGGTGGGAGGAGGAGCTGGTCCATCAGGATCATCCAGGAGGGATGAGGAGGTGCTGGGAACACTGGTGCTGTGCTAAGAGCTCAGCTGGGGCAGCCCCCGCCCCACTCCAGGGTCTGGGGTTAGATTTGGAATCAGGAATCTCTGCTTCCCTGCCTGCAGCCCAGCAAGCAGAAGAGGAAGTTCTCTTCCTTCTTCAAGAGCCTCGTGATCGAGCTGGACAAGGAGCTCTACGGGCCGGACAATCACCTGGTGGAGGTGAGGTGGGAAGGGATCCCAGTGGGAAATGGGGGCATGGCCCTGCTGCTCCCCCTCAGGATGCTCAGCTCCCAGGCCAGGGCCTGTCCTGCTGGGAAAGGGGCCTGAGCTAATTTTTGGGGCTGGGGGTATGGCCAGGCCCTCCACAGGGACCACGCTCTCCTGCTTTCCCAGCTCAGGTTTAGGGATGCTTTTTCTTCCCTGGCAGAGCTTGGCTCTGACCCCTCACAGCCCAGGTCCTCAGCCAGAGCTGGGACTGTGGTGTGTGGGGGCAGGGACGTGGCCCCAGAGGCAGCTTGCCCCCAGCCTGGCACAGCTGGGTCCCCACTGGGGTGCTGATCCCACAGTAGGCTCACCCCAGTGCCATGTGGGAAGAAGGGTTTGCCCTCCTGCCTGTCCCTTAGCTGGAGGGTCCTTGGGGGTTAGAGCCATGCCTGGGAGAGGGATCAGACCTTTTTTGGGTACTCCTGCCTGGAGCTCTCCCTGCACCCAGCTCATGCTTTTGCCCTGGGAGATTCTGTGGAGAGACTGAATCCCCTTCCAGGGGATGTTGGGAGCAGCTCTGATGCTCATTCCTGCAGGATTGATCCAGAAGCTGTGGGAGCCCTGCACCCCAAGCACTCAGGGCTGGAACTGCCCCAATCCATCCCAGTGCTGGAGCACAACCTCGGATGGGATGGACTGGGAGAGCTCTGAGCTGCCACCACTGGCATCAGGAGCTGCCAGGGGTGCCCCAGGCCGTGTGGCTGTGCCAGCCCCAGCCCAGCTCTGCAGACACAAACCCTGCTGGCCCTGGCCTGAGCCGTGTCCCCGTTGTCCCTCGCAGTGGCACCGGATGCCCACGACCCAGGAGACCGACGGCTTCCAGGTGAAGCGTCCCGGGGATGTCAATGTGAAGTGCACCCTGCTGCTCATGTTGGACCACCAGGTACGACCTGGGGCCACCTGGGGGCAGCCAGGGGCTTTGGATGAGCGTTTGGGGGTGCAGGGATTGAAGGAGCAGGGGCATCTCCAGGCATGGACCCGCAGTGACACAGGAACTGTGGGGGACTCCCAAGGGCTAGACAGACCCCCCCACCTCTTCTTTAGCAGCAGCAGGAATTCCTCTGTGGAAAGGCAGTTAAAAACTGGGACAGGGCCTTGGGTGAGGGTTTGAGGGATGCAGGGATCAAAAAGTGCACAGGGAGCTCTGGGCATGGAGCTGCAGTGACACAGGGGCTGTAGGGGACACTCCCGAGTGCCTCTTCTTTGGGCAGCAGGAGGAATTTCTTCATGGAATGGGAGGTAAAAACTGGGACAAGTTGCCCAGAGAGTGCTGGAGTCCCCATCCCTTCAGCTGTCCCAGGGGCACTCAGTGCTCTGGGCTGGGGACAGGACAGGGGTGGGTCAGAGGCTGGACTCTGCTCTGGGAGGGCTTTTCCATCCTGGCTGCTTCTGTGGCTGACCCCAGCTGTCCCCACAGCCCCCCCAGTACAAGCTGGACCCACGGCTGGCCCGGCTGCTGGGGGTGCACACCCAGACCAGGGCCAGCATCATGCAGGCCCTGTGGCTCTACATCAAACACAACAAACTGCAGGACAGCCACGAGAAGGAGTTCATCAACTGCAACCGCTACTTCCGCCAGGTACCTGCACATTCCCACCTCCTCCAGCTGGGAAAAGCCTCTCACCGGCTCCCACAGCCCCTCCAGGCTCTGGTTGTGCCCCTTCCCTGGGCTCTGGCTTTCAGCACCAGCTTGGGGATGCCCCACATGGCTGCACAGGTGAGGGGAGACCCTGCCATGGAGGCCAAAGGCTCTGCTTCACCCCACAGATCTTCAACTGTGTCCGCATGCGCTTCTCCGAGATCCCCATGAAGCTGGCAGGGCTCCTGCAGCACCCGGACCCCATCATCATCAACCACACCATCAGGTGAGGGCACAGCCCTGAGGGCCCTGTGGGCTGGGCACTGCGTGGGCAGTGTCTCCAGGGCTGAAGAGGCTCCATGGGATGGGGAGTGTCTGCAGGACTGGGGGTGCCCCACGGGGTGGAGAGTGGGCAGTGTCCCCAGGACTGGGGAACTCCATGGGCCAGGCAGTGTCCCCAGGGCTGGGGGTGCTCAGTAGGATGGAGAGTGAGCCAAGCAGTGTCCCCAGGGCTGGGGGGCTCCATGGGCTGGGGATGCAGGAGGCTTTGAGGTCACCAGCCTGAAGGAACAGCAGAAGTCACCTGAGAGGGGAAGAACCACCAAATTTGAGGCTTCTTGGGGCACTGGTGTTGCTGTTGGGGATCCATCCACCCCCAGCCAGGTGGGGGCTCAGCAGGTCCCCCCAACCCCATTCCCCCAGTGTGGACCCCAATGACCAGAAGAAGACAGCCTGCTATGACATCGACGTGGAAGTGGACGATCCCCTCAAAGCCCAGATGAGCAATTTCCTGGCCTCCACCACCAACCAGCAGGAAATCGCCTCCCTGGATGCCAAGGTGGGAGGGGACACTGCTAGGGGGCAGCCGTGTCCTGTGGTGGGACACAGCTCCTCTGACCCCTGTCACCTCCCCAGATCCACGAGACCATTGAGTCCATCAACCAGCTGAAGACACAGAGGGATTTCATGCTGAGCTTCAGCAACAACCCCCAGGATTTCATCCAGGAATGGATCAAATCCCAGAGGAGGGACCTCAAGGTAAAGGGGAACAATTACTAGGGAGGTTTAGGTTGTATTTTGGGAAAAATTCCTTCCTGGAAGGGGTTGTCCAGCATGGGCACAGCTGCCGAGGGCAGTGGTGGAGTCCCCATCCTTAGAGGGGTTTAGAATCATGGATGGGGCCCTTGGGGACACGGGTCAGTGGTGAACGTGGTGGTGGTGTTGGGGTAAGGGTTGAAGGTCTTTTCCAACCTTAACAATTCCATGATTTTGAAGCCCTGGGGCTGGGCAGAGTGGGGGGCTGGGAGGGGTCTGGATCCCTCTGGATTCCTTACTCCTGCTGCCCCGTCCCGTTTGGGTCAGATCATCACGGATGTGATCGGGAACCCTGAGGAGGAGCGGCGGGCCGAGTTTTACCAACAGCCCTGGGCGCAGGAGGCCGTGGGCAGACACATCTTTGCCAAGGTGAGCTCGGGAGTGGGGACGGGGTTGGGATGGCAGTGACAGATCCCTGGGACCCAGGGCACTGTCCCCTGTCCCTCTCTGACCGTCGCGGTGTCCCCAGGTCCAGCAGCGCCGGCAGGAACTGGAACAAGTGCTCGGGATCCGCCTCACTTAAGGCGGGCGGGGCTGGGGGCCGCTCCCGCCCCGCTGCCCGAGCCGGACGGTACCGACTGGAAGCCACAGCACTTGCACAAACCCGACGTGCCTGGAGGGATGGGAGCGCCCCTGGGCTCCTCGGGCCGAGCACTGCGGAGTCCCCGCTCCCCCCAGGCCCCCGAAGCGCCTCCTCCGCTTTGCATCGCGTCCCTCCCCGCGCAGCCCCCGCGGGTTCCTCGCTCCCCTCCTGCTCCCAAAAATCCCCCGGGAGCCGGCAAGCACTGCCCGTGCCCATGGGGAGGAGCTGCCAGCCCACCCCGAGCCCCGCAGGCTCCGCCCTGCCCCTCTTCAACCAAAGTTCGTCATTCCAAACGCCAGCTCCCCCTGACGTTTTGCACTATTTTTGTGAACAGGTTTTATACATAAAAAAAAAAAAAAACACGGAAAAAGAAAAAAAGGCAGCATTTTGTATAGTGGGTTTGTATTTGATTAATTAATTAATATATTGATTGAGTTCCTCTTCCTACACTGGGATCTGCAGGGGCTCAGGGAGGCTCCCAGGGCTGCTCTGGAGATACAGAACCAAGGGCTGGGGCTCAGTTTGTGACAATCAGTTTATTCCTTCCCCCCCCCCCCCCCCCCCGCTGTTTTACATAATTCCATAATTAACCACTTGTCTTGATGAGGTTTAGGGGCAGAGGGGCTGGCTCTGCCCCAGGAGCCTGTGGGGGCACAGGGGCACCAAGAACTGGAGATATTAGGGAGGAGAGAGGGGACCACGGGGGCAGTGCCACCACTGCCACCCCCACTGAAGTGCCTTTGCCCCCCTGCAGGCTCTGAGGTGGGGGGGCGTTTACAGATTCCCAGGGTTGGGCTCAGGGGTTCCTGCTCTGCCTCTTGTGTAACCAGTTTTTGTCTATTTTGGATCTTTTCTAATAAAAGCAGTTAGCAGCAGCTCTGTGGGGTGTGTGCTGTGTCCTGCAGCCCCCAGCCCATCCCCAAATCCGTCCCCAACTCAGCGCCCAGGCCTGGCCACAGCAGCTCTTTATTGACAGCACAGAGGGAGCAGCTCCAGCCTCACCATTACTTCCACAGCTTCTTGATAGACATGTTCTTCTCACTGTCCTTCTGCATCACCTGGAGGAGAGGGGACGGGGTGGGGCCAACATTCAGCACCCAAATTGGGTGTGAATTATTCCAGAAACACCCCAAGACCAAGTTTCAGCCCTGCACAGGGAGGGCTCAGCAGCCTCTCCCATGTCACTCACACGGTGAAAACCCCCTTGTCTGTGCTCCTGGCAAATGTCACCCAGGACACTTGTGCCCCCATCACCCCCCACTGTCACCTCTCCCCTGATACCCACCTTGGCCACGGCCATCTCAAAGTCCTCCTGTGTGACATGCACTCTCCTCTCCCTAAGTGCATACATCCCTGCCTCTGTGCACACACCCTGAGGGGACAGGAGAGCAACATCAGCCAGTGCCCCAGTGGCAGCTCTGTGTCCCCAGAGTCCCCAGCTCACCTTCACCTCAGCCCCCGAGGCCCCCGGCATCAGCTCCGCGATTTTCCGCAGGTTGATGCCCCGGGTCAGATTCATCTTCCGGGAGTGGATCTTGAGGATGTCCAGGCGAGCCTGGAGCAGGGGGACAGGGACAGTTGGAGCCCAAGAACAGCTCCCAGGGAGAGGGTGGGGACAGCAGGGACAGGGCCGGCTGGCGGTGGCTCCAATACCTCCTCGTTGGGAGGGGGGAATTCGATTTTCCTGTCGATGCGGCCGGGACGCAGCAGAGCTGAGTCCAGGATGTCAATCCTGTTGGTGGCCATGATCACCTGCACAGGGGGACAGCTGTCACCACCCTGGGCACCGCAGGGCTGGCAGGACCCCAGGCAGGGCCAGCTCCTTTACCTTGATGTTCTTGGTGGCCTCGAAGCCGTCGAGCTGGTTGAGGAGCTCGAGCATGGTGCGCTGCACCTCGCTGTCCCCGCCGGAGCCGCCCTCCAGGCGGGACGAGCCGATGGAGTCGATCTCGTCCATGAAGATGATGGAGGGCGCGTGCTCCCGCGCCATCACGAACAGCTCCCGCACCATGCGGGCCCCTGGTGGCACCGGGCTCAGCCTGGCCCCGAGCCCAGCCAGCCCCCAGGAGCCCCAGAGCCGCCCCCGCCCCGTTACCTTCCCCGATGAATTTCTGCACCAGCTCAGAACCTGAGACGCGGATGAAGGTGCAGTCGGTGTGGTGAGCCACGGCCCGGGCCAGCAGCGTCTTCCCTGTGCCGGGGGGGCCGTAGAGCAGCACCCCCTGCAACGGCCACACGGCCCCTCAGAGCCTGCCCGGGGACACAGGGCCAGCCCAGGGCTCCCCCAGAGCAGCACTTGCCTTGGGCTGCGCGATGCCCAGCGCCTCGAAGAGCTCTGGGTGCTTCACGGGCAGCTCAATGACCTCCTTGATCTCCTTGATCTGCTTGTCCAGGCCCCCGATCATCTCATAGGTGGAGTCTGGGACCTTCTCCACCATCATGAGGGACACCAGCGGGTCCACCTTGTTGGGCAGGATCTTGTGCAGGGTGTAGCTGTCGTTGCGCAGGGCCACGCGGCAGTTGGGGGTCACCTGTGGGGACAGCAGGGGGGGCTGGGTGTCCCTACCAGCCCTGGAGATCCCCACAGCCCCGGGGCACTCACATCATTGATGTCGATGTTCTTGTCCACATCCACCACGAACTTCCCCTCTGGGTGCACCTGTAGAGAAGCAAAGACCCCCTGGGAGTTGTTTCCCTGGGAATTCCTTGCTGAGGGACATTCCCATGGCGTGGGAGGAGCAGGAGCCAGGAGCTCCAATCCGACTGGACACCCCGGGGCAGCCCAGGTCAGCAGAGCCATCCCAACCAGCTCCTCTGCACACGCAACTCCCACCCCACGTCTCCAAACTGTCCCATCCCCCGTGGGGACACGGGGCTGTCCCCCAGCCCAGCCCTGTCACCTGGGGGCAGCTCAGCGTCGTACCTTGACCAGCACCTTCTTCTTGTCCATGGCTCTCACCACCTCCCCCACGTAGGATCCCTGCTCCTGCAGCAGCTGCAGCTCCTCCCGCAGCAGCCGCACTGGGAGAGAACAGCTCAGCACCAGGCCTGGGGGCTGGAGCCCCCCCAAAGCCCGGCCCAGAGCCCCCTAAAGCCCGCCCAGAGCCCCCCAAAGCCCAGCCCCAGGGGAGCAGGAGCTCCAGCCCTACCCTTGGCGTTGAGCTCATTCCTCTGCGCCTGCAGCCGCCGCAGGTTCTGGCTCTTCTCATTCACGATGAGCTGCAGGGGAAAGGCTTTGCTGAGGGGCCTTGGCCTCAGCCACACCCAGCACACGGCTCTTAGCAAGGAGTTACGGAACACTTTGTGTTGGAAAAAATTTCAAGGCTCATCTCATCCCACCCCTGCCATGGGCAGGGACACCTTCCACTGTCCCAGGTTGCTCCAAGCCCCCATGTCCAGCCTGACCTTGGGCACTCCCAGAGATCCAGGGGCAGCCACAGCTGCTCTGGGCACCCTGTGCCAGGGCCCCACCACCCTCCCAGGGAACAATTCCTGCCCAATATCCCACCTAACCCTGCCCTCTAGCAGCTGAGACAAGGACCAGGACAGGAGCAGCCCCTCAGGCAGGGCCAGCAGCTCCCCCAGCTCAGAGCACAGCTCACAACTGTATAAACACAGGAACTGTGCCCCCAGCTGAGCACAGCCCCTTTGGTGTCCCCACAGCCCCCACGGCAGGTTCTGCCCGCCCACAGCCCTGGGGCAGGGGCACGGCCACACCATCCCGGCTAGAGGCACAGTGACACGTGCCGGTGTCCCCTGCAGCTGTACTCACCTGCAGCTCCTCGATCTTGGACAGGTAATACTGCCGGAGTCCCGAGCCGCCCTTCCCGTCGTCCATCTCCATCTGGAACAGCAGAGCTCAGCGGCCGCCGACACCCCGCGCCCCGCCGGCCTCGGGGCTGCCCCGCAGGTTCCCCCATCACCACCGCCGGGCCGCTCTCTTCCCTCCTCCCATGCTGCTCCCAGTCCCCGAGTGTCCCCTTCCCTCCCCTCACTCCCGCCCCGACACCCTCGAGCCGAGCCCTGGGTCCCCCGTGTCCCGTCCGCCCAGTAGGCCCAGTTCCCGTTCCCTGCGAGCTGCCCGGTCCCGGTCCGGGTCTGGGTCCCGGCCCCGGTTCCATCCCGCCGCTCAGGCTCCGCCGCCATCACGAGACCCGCCAAGTCACGGCGCTGCTAGGCCCGAGCAGCCCCGGCCGCAGCACAGTCCGGGGGCAGCACGAAGCGCCCCGAGCCTCTCCCCGAGCTCCGCCAGCTTTCCCCAGCCCGGTCCGGCCCGCCTGCACCTGCTCGGGCCCGTCCAGCGCCATCTTCTCCGCCGGCATCGGGCCCAACAGAGATGGCGACCGCCAGCTTCCGCTGCCCGACCCCTGCCGCCCGGATTGATGGCGTCACTTCCTCTTCCAGAAAAACACACCGCCGTGCGGCACAGTACGCATGCGCAATAGTTGCTCACTCGTGTCGGGACTGCGCTGCCATCTTGGAGCGGTCAAAGGCGATGTGTCCGTGCAGTAAAGCGCCGTAGAGGAGGGACGGGGCTGTGATCGCGCCGCCGAGCGGGCCCGTTGTTGTTTCCCGTACCCCCGAGGGACCCGTTACCCTTCCCCTTCTTCCGCCCGCAAGCTACGGAGGAGGGGTGCGCCACTCCTAAAATGGCGGCCAGAGCAGGAGGAAGCGGAAGCTGGCTGGTTCGCGCGGGGCACGCTGGGAAGGCGGTGCGAGCACGCGGCGGGACCGGGACCGGGACTGGAACCGGAATCGGGATCAGGAGCAGGAACAGGGTCTGGATCGGGCTCGGGTCTGGATCAGGCTCGGGTCAGGACCGGGGCCGTGTCGGTGTCCCGGGGGCGGCTCGGGCTGGGGAAGTGGTACAGGGGTGTCAGAGCCGGGGGGACATCGAGCCCGGGTGCGCGGAGGCTTCAGGAGAACAGCGGGGTGCGGGTGGGCCTTAGGGCGGTGCCGGGAGCAATGGGGGGGGCGCGGGGGGGGCACTGAGGGAGGAACTGGAGGGGCACTGAGGGGTAGCGCGGGGACCACTGAGAGAGAGCTGGAGAGGCACAGGGGGTACTGGAGGAGACACTGGGAGGACAGCGAGGGAGGCCGGGGCTCCCCTGCAGTGCCTCGGGGACCCCAGGCAGCCTCTCAGCCCCGTTTCCCCCCTCAGGCCCGAGCCCTCGGCTGACAGCACATCCCAGCCCCCCCAAGGGGCCGCCCCGCCACCACCATGGGCAAGAAAAGCAAACTGGGCAAGAGCCGGCGGGACAAGTTCTACCACCTGGCCAAGGAGACAGGTGAGGGCCCTGCCCGGCGCTGGGGACAGGGGGCTGCAGTCCTGGGGGGCTGCGGTCTCGGGCACCCCCAGAACCACCCTCCTGCTGCCCCCCAGGCTTCCGCTCCCGCTCCTCCTTCAAGCTGCTGCAGCTCAATCGGAAGTTCCAGTTCTTGCAGAAGGCCCGGGCGCTGCTGGACCTGTGTGCGGCCCCCGGCGGGTGGTGAGTGGGGACAGGCTCCCACAGTGCCACCGGCTGGTGCTGCCTGTGCGTTCCCTGCTGTGCTCCGTCCCAAACCCTGGGAGCACAGTGCCAGGCTGACAGCTCCCCTGGGATCCTGCTGCAGCTTTGCTCCTCTCTGTTCTTCCCAGGCTTCAGGTGGCTTCCAAGTTCATGCCGGTGTCTAGCCTGATCATCGGTGAGTGGGGGCATTTGGCAGGAGCTGGGGACAGTCCTTGGCTATGGCAGACATAGGGGATCCTGGCAGGAGGAGGGGCTGGGTGGGGAAGCCGCTTCAGATGGGCTGGAGCCCCTTTTTAGGGGATTTGCTGTGTTTCTTCAACCAGGGGTGGATTTGGTGCCTATCAAGCCCATTCCCAACGTGGTGACGCTGCAGGAGGACATCACCACCGAGAAGTGCCGCCAGGTACTGTCCCAGGGTCACCTGCTGGCCTGGGGCCGTGCAGGTCCCCTTGGTAGCAGGGGGATCACAGGGGCTGGGCTGGGGTCCTCGGTGAGGGACAAATGGGTGTCCCTGTCCCACAGGCCCTGCGCAAGGAGCTGCAGACATGGAAGGTGGACGTGGTGCTGAACGATGGAGCGCCCAACGTGGGAGCCAGCTGGGTGCACGATGCCTACTCCCAGGGTGGGGATACAGGGACAGCTCACTGCTCCTAGAGAGTTTTAGGCTGCTTTAGGTTGGGAGGAACCTTAAAGCCCATTCAGTGCCACCCCCACCATGGGCAGGGACACTTTCCCCTGCCACAGAATGCTCCAAATGCCACCCAACTTGGTCTTGGAGATGGGGCGGCCACAGCTTCTCTGGGAAACCCATTTCAGCCCCTCTCCACCTTCCCTAGGGAAGGATCATTTCCTCCCTCTCTCACTCCCTGTTCTCTTCTGTGCAGCCAACCTGACGCTCGTAGCCCTGAAGCTGGCCTGTGAGTTCCTGTGCAAGGGTGGCTGGTTCATCACCAAGGTTTTCCGTTCCCGGGATTATCAGCCCCTCCTGTGGATCTTCCAGCAGTTCTTTCAGAAGGTGCAGGCCACCAAGCCCCAGGCCTCCCGCAACGAGTCTGCTGAGATCTTTGTGGTGTGCCAGGGTGAGCAGCTGGGATGGGGCTGGGAGAACCTGCTGGTGGCTCTGATCCCTCCATTCTGGGTGGCTCTGATCCCTCCATCCTAGCAGGAGTGGCTCTGATCCCTGCATTCTGGGTGGCTCTGATTCCTCCATTCCAGCAGGAGTGGTTTTGATGCCTTCATCCTGGGAGGAATGGTTCTGTTGCTTGTGATTCCTTCAGCCTAGGTGAAACGGTTTTGATGGTTTTGATTGTTTTTGTGACAGTGCAATGGCTCTGAGTCCTCTCTCCCCAGAGAAGTAGCTCTGATCCCTCCATCCCAGGAGTAATGGTTTTGATTCCTCTATTCTGGTTGGTTCTGATCGTTCCAACCCAGAGGACTGTCTCCCATGGCTCTCATCCGTCCATCCCAGGTTATCAGGCTCCAGACAAAATTGACAGCAAGTTTTTTGACCCCAAATATGCCTTCAAGGATGTGGAGGTTGCCACCAAGTCCATCAGTGAGCTGGTCACCAAAAAGAAGCCCAAGGTATGAGTTAGGGCAGATACAAACGGGACTGGGCCTGAAGAGGTTGTGAGAATTAAAATTGTTCAGGATGTTGCAATATTTTGGGTTGGGAAGTGTTGAAAAACCCAAATTGGGTGAGGTTTGGAGCCCTAAAGTCACTGCAGCACTGAAGTGGGGATTGTGAGGCTGGGGCTGGGTCAGTTAAACTCTACAGGGGTTGAGCATGAGTTCGTGTCTCTCTGAGATGGTTTTAGGACAATCAGTCTGTGTCAGGTGGTCTCAGCTGAGCATGGAGCTGACACAAACCTGTCATCAGCTCTTGTGTCTGGGGAGGGGCTGGGAGCTGCTGCTGGGTTGGCACTGGTGGCGATTTCTAGCTCAGGCTGAGTGCAGAAACGATTTCTAAAGTCTTCGAGAATAACCCGCAGACACGTTTAGGTGGCCACTGCAGCAAGACACGAGTTAGGTGACACCATCCTCTGTTCAGGGCTGGTGGTGTTTGCTTGTCTGTCCCCTACCCTGGCTGCCACAGCCTCTTTTCCCCCCAGGCCGAAGGCTACGCAGAGGGAGACACCACCCTGTACCACCGCTTCACCCTCATGGACTTCCTCAAGGCTCCCAACCCCGTGGACTTTCTCTCCAAGGCCAATGAGGTGTGTGCCAGGAAGGACTCCCTGTCCCTGAGCTGTGGACGGGAGACTGGGATTTAAATTTAAATCTCTTTTCCTGTGTCCAGATCACACTGGGGGATGGGGAGCTGGAGAATCACAGTTCTACCACGGAGGAGCTGCGCCAGTGCTGTAGGGACATCCGAGTGCTGGGCCGCAAGGAGCTCAGGTGCTGGGGGACACTGGGACAGCCACACCCCCCAGCTGGGCCTGGGGAACAGCCACACCCCCCAGCTGGCCCTGCTGGCTTTCCCTAACAGCTGCTACCCCACCCAGGGCCCTGCTGAACTGGAGGACAAAGCTGCGGCGGTTCCTGGCCAAGAAGCTGAAGGAGCAGGCAAAGGAGTTGGATATCAAGTAGGACCAGGGTGCAGGGCTGTCCCCATGGTGGGACGGGCTATCCCCAGCACAGCTTCTCTGAGCTGCTTCCTTTTGGCAGCCTGAGCTCTGGTGAGGAGGAGGAGGGCAGAGAGGAGGAGAAGAAGGAGAAGATGGAGGCGAAAGCTGCAGCTGCTGAGGAGGCGAAGGAGCAAGAAGAGGTGGAGCTGGCCTTGGCAGAGATGAAGGCCAAGGAGCTGGCAGAGCTGAAGAGGTAAAAAAAACAGGAGAGGAGGGGTTGGAGCCATGGAGACAGAGGGTGGCAGTGTCAGCCTGCCCGTCTGCTGGGGGTGGTGGTTTGTGAGTTTGTGGTCCTTGGCTTCCTCTGCTCCTCCAAGCAGCTGAAGCAGGTACTCCAGACTGTCCCAGCACTGGGGACCCCTCACAGGGGACTGGCAGTGCAGTGGCAGGGGCTGAGCCTCTGGGGTGTTTGTGTGTTTTGTGGGGACAGTGTGGCCTCATTCTTTTTTCTCCTTCAGGAAGAAGAGGAAGATCCTGAAGGAGCAGAGGAAGCAGCGGGAGCGTGTAGAGCTGAAGATGGACCTGCCTGGAGTGTCCATCGCCGATGATGATGACACCAGCATGTTCTCCCTGAAGAGCATCCACAGGACCCCGGTGGGTGGGGAGCTCCTGGGGACACCAGGGTGAGACAAGGCCTGGCTTGTCACTTGTGTCACTTGTGTGACTTTGTAACCTGTGCTGCAGCTGCTGGATGAGCTGTCTCGCGGGGACATGGCCTCGGCTGATGCCCTGATGGAGATCAGCCCTGGGGACGATGACATTTATGTGTCGGATCACGAGGAAGAGGACGACACGTCACTGGCCAGCGACCTAGACCCCGAGGAGCTGCTGGAGATCGAGGCCCGGCAGCGGAAGCTGCAGCGGGAGCAGCGGGGGAAGAGGTGAGAGGGGAGAGGTCTCCTGGGGCAGGGGCTGCCCTGGGAACAGCTCCAGGGCCCAGCCAGGGCTGGGGACACTGATCCTGCTGCTCTGGGTCACAGGCCAAAGTTAAGGCAGAAGGAAGAGGAGGAGGAGGAAGGCCAGGAAGTGGAGAACCCCCTGCTGGTGCCCCTGGAGGAGAAGTCGGTGCTGGAGGAGCGACAGACCAGCCTGTGGTTTGGAAAGGTGAGTCCCACTTGGGCAGGAATGATGGAGCAGCCTCAGCCCCAGCAGCTTCCCCAGACTGCCCTGGGGCTGCCCCCCCTGTCCTGGGGCTGACCCCCCTCCCTGGGGCTGACCCCACTGTTCCCCATGCCAGGACGCCTTCGCTGGCATCGAGGATGACGCGGACGAGGAGCTGGAGCTGGGGCAGGCCCAGATGTTGGCTGAGAGGCAGCGCGAGGCTCAGAGAGGTGAGGGATCACAGAGGGACAGTCCCCCAGCCCCCTGTGTGGCACTGGGTCCAGCGTCAATGGGGATGCTGCCCTGAGCAGCAGCGTGGAATGGTTTGGGTTGGAAATGACCTCAAAGAGCTCCAAGCCTGACCATGGGCAGAACAGCTCCCACTAGACTAGAAAGCGATCCCAGCCCATGTCACTAATGAGCTGTCATTAGTGCAGTGTTAATGAGCAGGATCTCCAGAGGAGAGTCTATGGCAGGGTCTGCCTTGGCTCTGTCTCACTCAGTGCTTTCCGTTCCCAGACAAAACAACAAAGAAGGGGCAGAAGAAGAAGAAAGTTGCCCAGGAGGAGGCTCCAGCCGAGCCCAGTCCTGCAGCAGCCACAGCTCTCGATGCCAGTGAAGCTCAGGAGGAGCAGAGCAGTGGCGATGACAGCAGCAGTGAGGATGAAAGGTGAGGGCTGAGGGGGGTCTGGGTGTCTCTTCAGCTCCACAGTCTTGGAGAGCTGAGGGACCCTAGCCCTGCCCTCTCCTCTCCGCAGGCCACTGGCACCAGTGGGGAGGAAGCGGGGCCGTGTTGAGCCCTGTGGCTTCGAGGTGGTGCCTATTGAGAACCCAGGTGAGTGGAGGGCCCTGGGGGTCCCTTGGGAGGGACAGGACATGGGGGCAGGGACAGACTATGCTCCCCCCAGGGCTGCTCCCTGGCTCTTGAGCTGCAGCCAGGCCAAGCTGTCCCATGTCCCACAGTGAAAAGAGTCCTGGATGCAGAGGGCCTGGCCCTCGGCTCTGTCATTGCCACCTCCAAAAAGGCCCGGAGGGACCTCATCGATGACTCCTTCAACAGGTACAGGGCTGCAGGGTTTGCTCCCTGGCAGGGATAGGTGTAGTGGGGCCCTCATGTCCTGCTCACAGGTCACCTGGGCCCCTCCAGGTACTCGTACAACGAGGAGGAGGGGGAGCTGCCCGAGTGGTTCACGGAGGAGGAGCGGCAGCACCGGCGCCGGCAGCTGCCTGTGGACAAGCAGACAGTCGAGGCCTATCGGCAGCGCTGGAAGGAGATCAACGCCCGCCCCATCAAGAAGGTGGCGGAGGCCAAGGCCCGCAAGAAGCGGAGGGTGAGTGGAAGTGGGCTCCCAGGGGTGCCCTGACTCCTCTCCCAGGGCCTCAGTCCTCCCTCTGGCCCCCCTGTCCCTCCTCCACTGCCTCTGTCCTGTCTCTGATACCCCATCCTTTGCTGACGCCTTGTCCCATCTCTGACCACCCTGTCCCATCTCTGATCTTCTGTCCCTCCTCTGACCACCCTCTCTGATCCCCCATCCCTTCTCCAACCCTTGTCCCACCTCTGACTCCCCTGTCCCTCCTATGACTCTCTGTCCCCTTTGGCTGTCCCCTAGATGCTGAAGAAGCTGGAGCAGATGAAGAAGAAGGCTGAGGCTGTGGTGAGCACCGTGGACATCTCGGAGCGGGAGAAGGTGGCCCAGCTGCGCCGGTGAGTGGCCAAGCCAGGATCCAGCTCATCCCTTTGTGGCTGGGCTGGCTGGTGGGGCTGTGTCCCTCCAGCCACTGGGACAGCTCTGTGTCCCTAGCCAGGCTGAGCCATGGGTGGCAGAGCCAAAGGAGGGGTGGGACCCGATGTTGTCCCAACCCCAGGTTTGGTTTTTGTCCCACCCAAACTCACTCTGACCTTTGCCCTCCTGCAGCATCTACAAGAAGGCCGGGCTGGCCAAGGAGAAGCGCCAGGTCACCTACCTGGTGGCCAAGAAGGGCGTGGGACGCCGGGTGCGGCGGCCCCCCGGCGTCAAGGGCCAGTTCAAGGTGGTTGACAGCCGCCTCAAGAAGGATGTGAGGGCTCAGAAGCGCAAAGAGCAGAAGAAAAAGCGCCACAAGTGAGGTGGGAGTGGTTCCATCCCCAGCAAGGGACTCAGCTGGGGGCACAGGGCTGGCTCCTGTGTCCCACTGCCACCTCAGGAGCTCTGGGGACAGGGCTGGGGTTTGGCCACACCTTGCTTAGCCCATGCCTTGCTGTGACAGTACCTCGTGCCCTCCCCTGGGCACAGAGGGGTCATTTGGCCCCAGTGCTGCAGCCCCAGCCCATGGCCACAGCTCCAGGTGTCACCAGGCTGGCTCTGCTGGGTGACTCCCCCTGGGGACATCACAGGAGCATCCATGTCAGCCGTAGCTGTCCCCAGGGAGGGTGTGGCTCTGGGGAACACCCCTGGGCCAGATTTATCACTGAGATGGCAGAACAGTGGTGCCTCTGCCCGGAGCAGCTGCTCAGGACAGCAGAGTTTAACCTCTCTGAGGCTGCCCATGGCTGTGTCATGTGCCTGGGTGAGGTGAGGGACCCATGCTGGCACTGCCATGTCCCCTTGTGCCATGTCACAGGCAGAGAGGGCACTGCTGGCCATGTTTTGTACAGCTGCTTGTGCCTTAAGAGCCCACCCAGCTTTGTCTGACAGGGATTGACTCTCTTGACCTTCACCTGCTCTCCAGGCCACAACAGCCACCCCGTCCCCTCTGTACCCACTCCTTTCTGGGGTGGGACCCTCAAGGAGAAGAAAGACCAAGAGTGAAAAAGTGCTTGACTGTATGGCTTTATTTAGACCCAGGGCAGGGGCTGGGGTCCACCAGGCCCTAGCTTCTCTCCAAGAGGCTCTTGAGTAGTTTGTGCTGGGATTGCAGTGTCCCCAAGTCCCTCGTGGTGACACTGGCATTGTGTCAATGTTGGAGAGGGGGCTGGGGTGGCACTGTGGATCCTAGGGGGGTGAGGGGTGGTAGGGATCTGCCAGGGAAGCTCTGGCAGGAGGGAGGAGCTCTGGGTCCCTTTCAGGTGCTGTGGGGAGGGAAGAGGCCAGAGCCAGCACCCCAGAGCCCCCGTGCAGCGTTGGCAGGAGGTGGCCTGGGGGTGTCCCTGTGCAGTTCCCACTGTGGCTGCTCAGCCAAGTCCATGGGTGTCCTTGAGCCTGCAGAAGCCCCTTGGCTGCAGATCCTGGGGGGAGCTGTGGCTCCATCCAGAGGAGCCCTGCTGGGGGCTAGTGGTGCTGGGAGGGTCTCTGGGCCACCTCCTGCCCCCGTGGAGGTTCAGGACCATGGCCAGGGTGGGAGCAGGGACCCTCAGCTGTCCCTGTCCTTGGCGGTCACAGGAGCTGGGGCAGGGGCAGGGATGGACTGCCACGCTTCAGACTGAGTGAGTTAGACGTTTTCCTTCTCTTCAAAATGGAATATGGGGGTGCTGTGAGAGGAGAGAACCCCAGAACCCCCCACCATCACCCTTGCTTGCCCCTGTTCCTCCGGCTGAGCCCCATCCCTTGGAGCTCAGTGTCCCATCCCCTGTGTGACCCCAAAGCCCCAGGTGGGGAGCTCCAGGGGGTTGCTGGAGGAAGGCCAGGGCTGATGAGGGCTGAGCCCCCCTCAAGGAGGCACTCCATCTCCTGCACCCTCAGCCTGCACATCTGAGCAGGCTGCCAGTGCCAGTCCCTGCCCTGTGTCCCCACTCCCTGCCCTCCTTCCCCTGGGGCCCTTCAGGTCCCCATCAGGGTCCCAAGGGTGGGGTGACCCCTCGCCTGGCAGGCTCAGCCCCTACCTGAGCTGGGGGGTGCAGTGTAGGCCACATCCACACGGTCACCTGCAGTGGGAGGGGTAGTGACCATGGGCCTGGGAGGAGCTGCTCCCTTGAGCCAAAGCTCAGCAGTGGGAGCTGGGAGATCAGCCAGACCCCACTGAGCCCCTGGGGCTGCAGGGCTGGCAGCAGGGCCGGGGGACACGGCCCTGCAGGGCTCACCTGTCTCATAGTAGTCGTACAGGGACACGGTGGCCGGCTGGAGGTTGCTCACCAGGAAGTCCTGCTGGGCTTGGAAGGAAAAGGTCTCCTCCTCCTTGCTTAGCTGTGGAGACAGCGCAGGGAGGAGGTGGACCCACCCACCATGGGGAAATCCCCCACATCCCAGGGCTCCTGCTCCTATATCCATCTCACCTGGTCCAGGTAAATGGTCACCTGGTCAGGCTGCACCTCCACCTTCTTCACCAGGTTCTGCCTCTTCAGCTGTAGGGACACAGCTCAGGAGGGGCCACAGCTGCTCCATGGGTGCCCAACACCTTGAGCAGGTGTCCCTCCATGTCCTACAGCCCCCAGGAAGGGACTTGTGGGATGGGGTATCCCAGAGGAGGGTGGGGGGCTCCTCACCTCCACCACAGATTTCTTGTCTGGGCTGTAGCCCGATGGCAGCTTGGCCTCGATGACAACCATGTTGGTGGCAAGACGCTCCCCACTGTACCTGCAAGGGCAGAGCCCCGGGGTGGGCTTAGGGATTCCCTCCCTCCCTGGCTGCTGCTGTCCTCCCCAAACCCGGGACAGCCCCAGTCCCTACCGTGCCCAGAGGCGGAGCAAGAACTGCGGGTTCTTTGTGCCCAGCAGTGGATCCGTCTCCACCCGCAGCTCAAACGCCCCCTTGCTGGGAGGGGGAGGCACATTATAGCGCAGGGTGACCTGGGGGACAGCACAGGGTGAGCCCAGTGAGGGCACAGGGACAGGGCCGAGGACAGGGAGCCTGGGCTCTACCCACCTGCACCAGGGCACAGCCCTGCCCATGGGCTCGCAGCCCATAGGTGCCCGGTAGCTCGGGCAGGGCCTCCCGCTGCAGCACCAGCCGGTTGCTGCTGTCCAGCACGAAGTCCTGCACTGTCCCAGTGGGCAATGTCACCATCACCGTGACATCCCCATTGCTACCATAGGTCAAGGCGGCATATTTGGCCAGGGCTTGCAGGGCCACCACGGTGTCCTGTGCACAGGAACAGTGCCAGGGTCACCCCTGAGCGCAGCGCCTGGGAGGGGCCAGTTTGGAGCAGCCCCTGGAGCCCAGGGCTGGTACCTGCGTGGAGGCAAAGCCCCCGTAGGGGTTCTGCTGCTTGCAGAGCCAGCGGACGATCTGGGATGCTGTCCCCAGGTCAGCGGGGGACACGGAGGGCTGGGACAGGTAGGCCAGCAGGACATAGGCTGTCATCTCCACCTCAGCCGGCACCGCAGCAGCCCAGGACAGCTCCAAGGGCTTCTGAGCCTGCCCCTTCCTCTTCCAGTAGAGCTGCCCGTCTGCAGGAGAAGGGGCGGCAGCTCAGCCCCTGCTGCGGACTGGGCTGGGGTCCTCCCCTCAGAGGTGGCACTGCCCACAGTGCCCTGGCTGGGCAGTACCTGCACTGACGCTGTGCTGGGCCAGGCGCTGCAGCTGTGCCTGCTGCTGCTCCCGCAGCCCCGCCAGCCCGAACACATAGGCGAGCAGGGCTTGTGTGTAGGGGTCATCCGTGGGAGAAACCTCCAGGCACTTGAGGGCTGAGCTCACCACTGGCTCCTGGTGTGGCAGCAGAGTCAGGAGCCAGCCCAGGGCATGGGACTCGCTCAGAGACCCCAGTGCAGCCAGCTGTGCCCAGTTCGCACTGTGAGGTGGCCTGGAATAGCCAATCCCTGTCCCAGCAGCTGCCCCCACCCCACCAGTCCCTGTGGGGAAGAAGGGTCCAACCTCACCAGCGTGGGCAGTCCCAGCTCCAGTATCGCTGCTGTCACGTACGCCGAGAGTGAGAGCTCGTCTGAGACACCGCCCTGCAAGGGGACGGGAACACGGGTCGGGCCGGGCTGTGACACCCACACAGGGACACCCCCACTGCCCAGACCACAATCTGGGTCCCCACCCCAGCCCTGCCCCACCTGCAGGGCGTTGTTGAAGAGTTTGCCCACGCTGTGGAAGCAGCCGCTCTTCTTCTGATGCTGCTGCAGCCACCGCAGCGCGTCCGTGATGTGCCGTTCCTCGATGGCCACGTAGGCTCGCGCCTGCCCGAAGGACTTGAGGACAAACGCTGTCAGCCTGGAGCCAGGGAGACACCGGAGGGCTGAGGGTCAGCACTGGGGCTCCCTGCATAGCAGGAGGAGCCCTGGATACAGCTGCAGAGCCCTCACCAGGTATTGCCCTCGGAATCGCTCTTCCCAAAGGCGCTGTAGGAGCCATCGTCGTGTTTGTACAGCAGCTCCCGCTGGTACCCTGCGGGGGGACATGGGGACAGGGCACTATTTCTGTGCCCAGGGGAGCCAGGTGGAGGGAGGAGGGGGCTGTGGGACAGTGGTGTCCCTCCCAGGCAGGGAGTCAGGGTCCCACTGACCGCTCTGCAGGAACCCCTGTGCCTTGGCACGGATGTCTGGCAGCAGCTGCCCGGTCTTCTCCAGGTACTGCTGGATGTAGATGTTGGGGGTAAAGCGAACCATGTTCTGCTCCCCACAGCCATAGGGCATGGCCAGGAGTCTGTCCAGGTTCTGCAGGGCGTTGCCCAGGATGTCACCTGTGCCGGGGGGGACACATCATCATCTGTGCCCCTTCCACCAGCACCCGTGTCCCCTTCCGTGTCAGCTCAGTCCCACATCCTGCTGAGCCTGGAGACCTCTGCACCCACCCTGTCCCCTGTGGTCTCCGGGCCCCCCCAGCCTGGCCCTTACCCATCACGGTGATGTGGGCTCTCTGGGAGCTCTCCAGGATGTTTGCAGGAATCTCCAAGGAGACTTCTTCAGCACCTGTGGGGACAGAGGGCCATGACAGTGGAGTGCCCAGCTCTTCCCAGCCTGTCCCTTGGCAGCCTCACCCACCCTGTTCCTGCCCAGGCACCCTGACCCTTGGCTCCTCTGGACTGGTGACCCTTGTGACCAGTGGACAAGCACCCCTGGCCCACATCCCACGGCACTGTCCGACACCCCTGGCCAGTCCTACCTTCCTGGCAGAGCAGAGAGCTATGAGTCTTCTCCACCAGGATCCCCCCGGGCTGTGAGGAAGCAGCACCAGAGTCAGTCAGGAGAAGGGACCTGCCTGTCCCCCAGTCCCCTTGATCACTGCCTTCATGTCTGGGTGCTCTCCCACTGCCCCCCGAGGGCTGTTTGCACCTGTTCCCAAATCCATCCCATTTTCCTCCTCCACAACCCTCTGACCTGCACCAGCAGGGGCTTTATCACGGTGTCCATGTGGCCCTGGGCTGGCACCAGGGGCAGCTCGTTGCCACAGGGCTCGGTGGAGCTGAGGGCCTCAGTGCTCACAGTGATGTTCACCTCCCCTGAAGGTGCAAACATGGCCCTCAGTCCCCAGGGAACCCCCAAACCTGAGCACAGCACCCTGGGCTTGGGGTGGGGCTTGCTGGACTGAGCTGGGGGTCCCCAGAAAGGGTGGGAGTGGAGAGAGGGAGAACTCCCCAGGTGCTGTGGGGTTCCTGCCCTCCCTGCCCACCCGACCCCATCCCCTGAGGGGGTCCCCAGGCAGCAGGGTTGGGGTGGTGGCAGCTCTGTACCCAGGCTGGTGGCTCGCACACCCCACTGGAAGGTCTTGGCTTCATCTGCACAGACACAGCCCCTGTAGGTGTCCCCTGCACTCAGTGACACCTCCAGCTCCGCCGATTCTGCCAGTGTCACCTGAACCTGCGGGGCACAGCCATGGCTCCATCAGACCCCAGAGCCAGGGTCACCTCCCCGGCCTCACCTGAACCTGCCAGAGCATGGCACAGCTCCATCAGCCCCTGCCACAGCCCAGGGTCCCCTGCCCGTCCCGCTCACCAGCAGGCATTGGCGCAGGTAGTTGAAGACGGTGGCCCTGAGGGTGAAGGTCTCGTGGCGCACCACGGCGTAGGGCAGTGCCAGCTCCACAAAGAACGGCTGGAAGGCCGTGAGGGTGACAGCAGGGGACAGCCCCAAGCCCTCTGGGGCCGTACAGAACATCCCGGCCTCCCACTCCGTGATGGTGTCGGGCACTGTCACCATGACCTCAGCAGAGCCACCTTCCCTGCATGGAGAACATCATGAGGCCACCCCACCATGGCTAGTGGCATCGCCTGAGTGGCACCGCTGTGACACTGCTGGTGCCAGCCCACAGGGAGAAGGAGTCCCGAGGTCCCCAACTCCCTTCCCTTGGGAGCTGTCCTCTCACCCCACAGGGACCAGGTCCCACAGCCACGTCTCTGGGAAGTATGTCCGGGGTACTGGGAGCTCTTCCTCATCCTCGATGTCTGAGATAGTTGGGCTGAATGCTGTCATAACTTCTGGATATTCCATCACTCCTGGAAAAGGCAGAGCAGAACTTGGGAGCCTCAGGTCTCAGCTAGACCTTGCCTGCAGCCAGCACAAGGGTGACCAAAATCCTTTTCCATCCTTGTCCATCCTCTTTGATGCCAAGGGTGTTTTCTGGATGGCTCCAAGTCCCCCTGAGGACACATCAGCCAGGACTGGCAACCAGCTCTTTGCTCTTTCCAGCACTAGGGCTGTGCTCACCTCCAGGACCCGGCATTCCAACGATGAGGAACTCGAGCGGGCAAGGCTCCCTGGTCTTGGTGAAGAGCTTCAGTGCTGCATCCTGTGAAAAACAAAGGTTGTCCACCCCCTACAGCCAGCAGGAGGAATATCCCCATTCCAGCAGTGAGTAGTCCCAGGGCTACAGAAAACAAGTGGAGAAGTAACCTGGGCTTGGTAGGAAAGGGAAGTCCTTTGCCACAGGTGTGGCTTTCCCAGCACTTAGGAGAAGCACGGGTGGCTCTGGGATGGGGAGGAACTGGGAGGCCCAGGCGAGCAGGGGCTTCACCTGGAATAACTTGTAGGGTTCCCTCTTGGAGTCCTGCCAGTGAATGTTACATAATGGCTCATCCTGGATGCTGCGGGGGTAGCTGAATTCAGGCAGTGCTTTGTAGATCTGGGAATAAAGACATGCAAAACCCTCATTTTCAGAGCACAGGGCTCTGCCCACTGCAGCACTGCGTCCATGTGAGGGATACTTGAGCCAATATCATCCCACCCCCAGTCCAGGCTGCTCCTGGGGCTGCAGGGGGATCCCAGGCAGGGCCAGCACTCACAGCCTCAGCGTTGAGCTCAGCCTCGGGCTTCAGGAGCAGCACGCTGCGATCCACGGCTCGGACAGCACACAGGGAGCCCGGGGCAGCCCCCAGCTGCAGCCTCAGCACTGCTCCAGGCAGGGCCCTGGCCTCGGAAAACGCCATCTTCACCTGCGCAGGGACACCAGGGGACAGAGGGCAGTCACCTCCTGTGGAGGGCAAGACTGAACCACAGGTAGGGAAGGCTCTTCTCAGAGGGTTTGGGGAGCAGGGAATGGGTTGGGAGACCGTGACACTGCGATGCTCCTGGAGCAGGATGGATCCAGGCAGGCAGCCATGGACAACCCAACTCCTCTCACCTGGTTGGGGAAGCACTTGGCCACGTAGAGCTCAGTGACATCAGCCACCATTTCACCATTGGGCAGCACCACATAGACCAGAAGCCTGGCCATGGGCGCCAGCTCCTGCCCGATGGGCAGCTCCAGGGAGAGGGAGGCTCTCTGTCCTGGGCCATGGAAAGGGGGGAGATGTTACCCAGAGACACTGCAGCTGCTCCAGCCCTGGAAGTGTCCAAGGCCAGGGTGTACAGAGCTTGGAGCACCCTGGGAGAGTGCAAGGTGTCCCTACCCAGGGCAGGGGGATGGAATGGGATGGGCTTGGAGACCCTTTCTAACCTAAAGCATTCATGGTTCTGTGAGGAGCAGGCACAGGCAGCAGAGCCCTGCACAGCCCCTCCCTACCATGGGACGTACCAGGCTCTGCAGTGACCTCTTTCCTGAAGATGCTGGTAATGGATCCCTTGGCCAGAACCTGCAGAGGAGGGGGTGAAAACAAAACGGATGCTGAGTGTGGAATCAAAGTGCCCTGGTGGAGGACGGACCCACAATGAGAGTTCTGGGCTGATTTTTGACCATGCCGAGTCTCCAGCCCCCCAGCAGCTCTCTTGGGGGTGCAGGCACAACAGTGGCAGCAGCCACCTCCTCTGACAGGTCCCTCAGTCTCTTAGGACAGGTTGTTCATTGTCCTTTCCCTGGGGACACCACCATGAACAACGTGTGTGGAGATGTGGCCCTTCCCACACAACTGCCCTGATTCCTGCTACCCTCCCTCCCTGGGCCAGGGCTCACCATGAAAATGAGATCCAGGTTCTTCAGCTCAGTGCCTAAAGCCTCCTTGCCAAAGATGGCATCCACGTGGACCAGCTGGGAATGGCCGCAGGGCAGGTCCCGCTCCAGAGCACGGATGTGCAGGAAGCTCCCGCTCTTGGACAAGTGGGGCATGACTGTCAGAAAGGCACCTTGGGGCCTGAGTCCTGCTGAGTCCTCCTGGCTCTCAGCTGTCCTGTTGACTTGAGCCTGAGGTGGGAATCAGGGGGTGAGTCCACCAGCAGCCCCTGAGGCTGGTGCAGCTCCAAGGCCCCACCTCACTGGAGGAAGCAGCTCCGGGACCCCTGAGGGGGGGGACAAGGGTGGAGCACTTACCTCCAAGGAGACCCAGTCACTCCAGCCAGAGGTGTCCAGCTGGAAGGAGGCCCTCCCTGAGCTGTCGGTCAGGAAGCTTTGTGTCCTCTCTTTTCCCTGGTTCCTGACTGAGAGGAGGACCTGCCTCTGGAGCAGCCCAGAGCCGTTGGCTCCCTGCAGCCAGATCTATGCGGGAGGGAAGGGGGGATGCTGCAGTTTGGGGCTGCAGCTGTGGCAGAACAGGGCTGGGGTGGGCAGGAGCAGGTGAGCCCTGCAGGGAGAGGGGAACCTTCATTACCGTCCCACTGTAGGGGAGGCCTGGCTTGTAAGCGTGATCGGGGTTCTCAAAGGTGATCATGACTGTTTTGGGTAAAACCTTGCAGCTCTTGGTGCTCTTCATCTCCAGCCCTATGGAGAGCGAGTGGGGAGCTCAGGGTGTTGCAGGACACAGGTCACAGCTTAGCTCTGGCCAGTGCCCCTGTCCTCATGCAGAAAAGGTCCCTGGACATTTGGGCTTTCCTCCTGCAGTTCCCAGCATGGTTTGCATCTCCTACAAGAGCAGCACAGGCCCTGTGGAATATTTCAGACCTAAAGCTGGGGTGCAGCTGGCAGACACTTCAGTAAAGGCTCCTCACCAAAGCACCCCCATGAGGGGCCCCCTGGGGCACTGGGCACAGGGACAAGCCCTGCTCTTCTCTCTCCAGCCAGGCCAGGCACTCCTGGTGTGATGGGGTGGTGAGTGAGGGACAAGCTGGGAGGCAAAGCCACCCACCAGCCTGACTGAACCCAACCACTCTGCACTGCCAGGACTCAGCTCCCAGCACTGCCAGAGCTGCTGGATCTTGGAACAGCGTTTTATCTCTGCTTGGAATTCCAAGTCTTGCCAGGCTGACCTGACTCACACCCCCCACCCAAACCCCATCCTTGCATGTCCATCCCTAAATCCCAGCAGTGCTTTTGGGTGTTCCTGGAGAACACCAATCCCTTGGGAGCATGTAGGGATGGTCACACCCCCATCCCCACCTGTCCCATCCTCCACCAGCAATGCCTCAACTTCAAGTTCCTTCCTCAACCCCGAAAGGGTCTCCTTGAAGGCAGCCAACAAAACCTCCGTGGAAAAGCAGCCATTCTTCTCCGTCTGGAGGGAAGATCAACCCTGTCAGCAGCATTCCCGGGAAGGAGCCACCCCAGTGACACCCCCAGTCTCAGCCACACTCACCTGCCCCGTAACCTGGGTGCAGGTCTTCTGCCTCCGGTGAGACCAGAGCCCCTGGCTGAGGCACAAGCCAGCCTGGACCTTCCCCTGGACGGGCTTCCCATAGGTGTAGCTGTGTGGGGACAGAAGAGAGGCTGTGCTGGGGGGCCCACCCCACTGGATCCCCCCATCCCCCCGTTCCCTGTTCCCATCTCACTGCCCGCAAATCTCCACCGGGAACTTCTCGTCCTGCTCCCACAGCGCGCTGGGGAGATGAATGGTGACCTCAAACTTGGGCAGCACTAGTGGACAGGCACAAGGACACAGGGCAGTCACTCCCAGCACAGTGACAACCTCTCCTGGGTGGCTGCAGGGGGTCAAGACCTGCTGCCCATGGTGGGGTCCCACTTCCCAGTGCCCACATACCATATTCCTCCACGCTGAAGGAGTGGCTCTTCCCCTCCACGCTGATGGTGTAGGTGCCCAGGGCCGGCTCCGAGGCCAGCGGGAGGGACAAATCCACGATTCCCTGCCGAGGAGTCAGTTCCCGCCACTGTGCAATGCGATTCCCGCTGGGATCCTGACAGGGACACGCGGCATCAGCACCCAGGGAGCGGGCAAACAGCCCCTGGCTGTGCCCTGTGTCCCCTCTCCTGGCCCCCCGAGCCCACCCCACCCCCCGGGGATCCCAAACTGACCTTCAGGAATACCAGGGGCAGCTGGAAGGCAAAGAGAGGGTGGTCAGAGGAGCAATTCCATTCCTTGGGGTCTCACCAGGATGGGCACGGCCGTGGGTGGGGCAGAGGGAGGGTGGGATGCTGTGAACTTCCCAGCCTTCAAGATGCTTTGGGATAGATTTTGAGCCAATGCTCTGGGATGGATTTTGAGCCTGGCTCTGGTAGGGTTGAGCTGAGGGCACTGCCAGCATGGCACAGAGAGGTAGCATCTCCCAGCACCTTAGAAGGGGTCCAGAACCCCGTTAATCTGGGGACATCCTGCACTTCCAGGGACCCCAGTGATTGCTCAGGGGTGCCAGAGGCTGAGCCTGCCGGTATTCCTGCTGTCTGGTGCCTTGATGGATTATCAGTACATTCCCCACTTCCCACTCACCAGGGCTGCATCCCTAACCGGGAGCTGGCAGGGGCACATTCCCATGTCCCACGTGCCCTCTGCTTTCTCCTGGTCCTGCTGCACCCCTGCCCAGCACAGGGCATCCCTACCCCGGAGGCAGCTCCGCGGGCAGAGCTGGCCGGGGCAGCATTCCCGAGGGGAAAGGTGACTCCCACACCTCTCCCACGGCCGGCTGGGACACTGCAGGGAGCCCTTGTCACCTCCCCGCGTCCCAGCCCTGATCTCACCTTCTGGTTGCTGGGGGTCAGGTCTTTATCCAAAGAGACAACTCGGAACTTCACTGGGAAAGGAAACGGAGATGGAGGAGTGGCTACACCCGCGGGGGAAGAGGGGGGGAGATTCCCCGTGGAAGGGGTGGATGGAAACCCATCCTGAGTCCTGCACTGCCTCTTGCCTCCAGCGAGCCCTGGCACTGCCCTGTGCCCGTGCTGGGCATTCCAGGACATCCTGGGATAACCCCTCTCGTTTCCAGGCGGTGCAGGAGCAAGGCTCCTCACCCCTCTCCCCGACCAGGGCTGTCCCCAGGGCAGGGCAGGGTGGTCCCTCCTACCCCCCTCACCTTCCTGCCCAGGCTTGTAGACAGCCTTGTCCGTCTGGATGAAGATCCCGGGGCTCAGAGCTCTCAGCATCACCTTCTTCGACTCGGAGACATTAAGGGAATCTCCTTGGATGGAGACGTGCAGGGCCACGATTTCCTCCTTCCCTTTGGCAGGGGCTGGAGCCTGTGGGGGAATAGCAGGCTCGGGGTGGGGACAAGGACGGTGCCCGGGCTCCTCCGGGTGACCCAGAGCACCCCCAGCCCCAGAAACTCCTCACAGCCAGGGTCCCCAGGTCCCCCAGGTCACCCTGCAGCTCTGCAGATGGGACCATTCCAGCAGATGGGGCCTTTCCAGCCAGGATAACCGGCTGAGCCTGGCTGTGTCAGTGTGGGGGAGAGACCCTGTCACAAGATGAGGAAGTCATATCTGTCCCCAGCCCTGATGGAAACGGCTTGGAGGCCGCCCAGGGCCCCCCCCCGCCTGCTCCCGGCTGCTTTGGGGTGACATTGGGGTGACACTCACAGGGAAGGTGACATTCAGGTGCAGATGAGGCTCCAGGACCTCCCTCCTCAGCAGGGTGGTGGGAGGGGTCCCGCTGTCCCCCTGCAGCTGGACACGGACCTGGACGGGCCCCTGGAGGTCACTGAGGTGCACCCAGAGCGTGGCAGGGTGAGGGTGGTACAGCACAGCTGGGGACACCACCACGTAACTCCTGGCAGGGACAAGGGACAGGAGAGCCCTGGGGGTGAGGCACAATCCAGCACGGTCCCACAGAGCCCTGGAAAAGCCCCTGGGAGCACAGGAACCCCCCCAGCCTCCCGTCTCTGCTTCTGGGCTCCTCAGCTCAGCTCTGCAGGTGACCCCAGAGCCACCAGGGTCACCGGGGCCACCAGGACCACCGGGACCACTAGGGCCATGTCCTCAGTGCTCCTGGGCAGGGAGAGCCCCCAGCCTGAGCGTTCCCACCCTGGGCAGCAACCAGAGCACAGGAGGGATTGAATCCCACCAGGAATTGCCAAGAGGCTGAAGCTCAACCATCCCACCAGACACAGGAGGGACTGAATCCCACCAGGAACTGCCAGGGAGCCAAGGTTAAACCCCCCCAGCGGGCACAGACGGACACAGAGGGGACTCACGGTGCTCCAGAGGCCCCGGCCAAGAGGAGCAGGATGGTGAAGAGGATGGGAAGGGCTGAAGATATCATGTCTCCAGCTGGATGTGGTTGTTTGGAACAGCCACAGCCTCCCCCTGCAGCTCTTGGCTCGCTCTGGATCTGTGCCTGATCCGCTGCAGGCTCTGAAATGGGGTCCTTGTGTCCCACGCACTGAGGAAATCAGGGCTGCCACAGGAGCCCTGGGCACCTGCAGATAAAGTCCAGGCAATGTTTGCCCTCTGCCCACAGCTTCTGGGGGTCAAGGACTCCAGGGATGTTTGCAATATTGGGAAAGGTCCCTGGGGCTTCAGTCTGGGTGGACTCCACACAAGTTTACTGGGAAATGATGTCAGAAGGCAGCAGGAACACATGGAAAATGAAAACAGGGAGCACAACACGAGGAGTGGTTCAGAGCTGGGGGTCATTTCTCAGAAATTAAGAAATTACAGGTATTTCAAATTTAACTAGATTTGGGCAGATCACATATCTCAGGCTGGCTTTTTGCCCAGTTTCCTCCAGTTTCATCCAGTCTGGACAGAGGAGCAGGACAGTGTGGGGATGTGGCATCACTCAACTGCTCCCATTCCCTGGGAATGGGACACCTGCCAGGGCAGGGCCGAGCTGCTTCCTATGGATTCTTCGCTTCTTTTTTCTGTTAACATTGGGATTAAATGTGTGAGATGGTATTTTTTGTTCAGATTCAGACATTTATTAGTTCTTACCTATATTGCAGTCTCACAAACCCTGAGTTCTCCAGCTCTTCACTCTAATAGGCTAGAAATTGAGCCCTCTCTCTCTCTCTCTCTCCTTTTAAGGATAAACTCTCCAATTAAGAAATGACACCTAAATTATTTTTAATTTTAACCCAGTAACCAACCACCCATGCCCTGCAATGGGGACTTTTTTATCCAATTACACAAAACCACCCAAACCCTTGGAGAAGAAGGTGAAGAAGAAGGTGAAGAAGAAGGGGAATGCTGAGGACAAGCCACCGCCCTAAAACCTCCATCTTGCTCTATATACATCACTATATTCTAAAACCTTAAACTCTGAGTTTTCCACCCTGTGATATTCCACACTTCTACTCAAACTCCACACCCATAATCCCAGTTCTGTCATTCCATTTTGGGAGTGTTCTCCACGGCCTCAGGTCAAATGAAGTGTTCTCTTGGGGGTCAGTGCCTGTCAGCACAGAAAGTCTAAAATTCTCAGTTTCCAGGGTTCCAAGAGCTTCCCTGTGTCCTGGTGGGAATTTGGGACAGTTGAGGAGCTCCACGACAGCCCCACAGTGTCCTGAGCACATCCCCTGCTCTGGGGCCTTGCAGTTCCCTTCCCTTTGAGGGTGTGGGAACCATGGAATCATGGAATGGTTTGGGTTGGAAGGGACCTTAAAGCACTTCCACCCCCTGCCATGGCAGGGACACCTTCCACTGTCCCAGGTTGCTCCAGTTCCATCCAGCCTGGCCTTGGGCACTGCCAGGGATCCAGGGGCAGCCCCAGCTGCTCTGGACACCCTGTGCCAGGGCCTCAGGAAGCCATGGATGGGGCTGACCTTTTCCATGGGATCTCAGATGACCACGGCTCTGTCCCCACACCTACCCAGCTCAGGTTTTGCTAGACATGGCTCCATGCCCACCCCCCTGACCTTTGGAGCAGCCCCACAGGCTGTGGGTGGGCAGAGGGGGCTGGACCTGTCACCCCAAGGACACAAGGCAGGAGCATGGCCCGAGTTCATCCTGTCCTTCCAGGAAGTGGGCAGGGGTCAGTGCCCTGCCAGACATCCCGGATGAGACGAGGAGCTCACACCTCCCCCAGCACTGACCCCTGTCCCCAAATGCCACACCCATGCGGCTGTGAAACCCCTCCTGGGATGGGGACCCAGCACTGCCCTGGGTGCCAGGGCTGGGCACCCAGAGCAGCCAGGCAGGGCAGGCCTTGGAGGACCAGAAAAAGCAAGAGCCAGAGGGCCCCCATGCCGAGGTTTTTTCCTCTCCTCAAGCTTCCACCTCCCACTGACAGTGGAAAATCCAGAGAGGGCTCTGGCTGGGCCCCTGCCCTCCAGGCAGGGCAAGGTTTTGTCCAGAGCAGCTGTGGCTGCCCCTGAATCCCTCGAAGTGCCCAAGGCCACGCTGGACAGGGCTTGGAGCACCCTGGGACAGTGGAAGGTGTCCCTGCCTGTGATAGAACTGGATGGGCTTTAAGGTCCTTCCCACCCAAACCATTCCATGATTCCATTGATGCTCAACCCCCCAAACCCAAACTTTGGGCAGCCAAACCAGTCCCAAGGGTGGGGGTGTGGTGCGACCCCCAGGCCAGCCCAGAGCTGACAAACTACACCACATGTTGGGAATCCTGGGAAGCAGGAAAGGATTAAAGGGGTTTTCTGGGACATGGGACCTTCCTGTGCCCTTGGCCATGTCCATGTGACACCTCCTGATCCCGTGGTTGCTCCTCATGGGAAGCCTCTTTGCAGTTTGGTGTCAGACGGTTGCAACAGATTTGAAGGATTTCCTCCATAATCCAGCTCTCCAGAGAGCAGGAATGGTGCCAAACCAGAGCTCTGTGCCCGTGGTTTGCACCTTTTATCCCAGAATGGGAGGGGAAACCTTGCCCACCCTGCTCCCCACAAGGGGACAGCCACACCCTGCCCTGTCCCTGTCCTGCTGCCACCCTGGGGTGCTGGCACAGGAGCTGCTCAGCTGGGAAGGAGCCAGGAGATCCCAAATCCCTGCCTGGCTGCAGGGAACCATCCAGCTGTCGGATGGGTCGTGGTCCAGAGGCCATGGAGAGGCACCTCCAGGTGGGATTGTGTCCAGGTGAGCATGGTCCAGGTATTGCTGGGAATTTAAGGCTTCAGTGGATGCTCTTCTTGTGAATTTACTGTTGCAGGGAGAGCTTTGCCTCGGGGGCAGCCCCAGACCAGAGTAACCCTCACCCTGCCACGTGCTCCTTACACCATCCCTGGGATGGGGATGCTCCATGTGCAGGGTGCTCCGTGTGCAGGGGTGAAGTGTCCCCAAGGAGAGGGATCCTCCTCCCCCTCAGCCCCCTCAGCACAGCCAGGACACAGCACCAGCTCCAGACTCTTTAATGTCCCACCCTTGGCTCACAGTTCAGCACCAGGGATGCTGTTCTCCCCTGGCAACCTCCCCTGGACCTCATGTCCCCCCCAGGCCACACGCTCTGGGCCTCTCCCCAGAGCTGGCTGCACCCAAACAGCATTTCCAGCTTGTAGGGGCCTCTGGAAGGAGAATCCATGGGGGAACCAAGCAATCAGGGGTGGAAAACTGCACCCTGAACCCCCAGCCCTGCCTGGACCATCCCTGCCCTGCCCAGTGAGCAGGCAGGGGCCATCCTGGGGGACAACCACAGCTCCAGGGGGACAGCCACAGCTCCAGGTGTGGCAGAGGAATGTCCAGGGGATGCACAGTCACAACGAGGGGTTTTAGGGGGCATCTTGCTCTGTTTTGGGGGGCACCTTGCTCTGTTTTGGGGATGCTGCCCGGTCCCCATCCTGCCCTGCTCTGCTCCACTCAGGGTCCCGTCCTGCTGGGGCGGTGGCAGGGCTGCAGGACACCTCCTCAGGGGACAAGGGACACCTCCCTTGTGTCCCCAAGGGACTCACTCCCTCTGCCTATTTGCTGCTCATGGCTGTGTCCCCCTGGCCCTGGAGGCTGCCCCTGTCCTCCCCCAACCCCAGCAGAGGCTGCTTCATGTCCTGGTCTCCGTGATCACTCATGGACATCTCGGCCAGGGCCTCAGCCATGGCCTGGCGGACACTCTCGGTCAGTTCGGGGACATCCTTTCGGCTCAGGCCCCACGTTTCCACCCTGGGGAGGACTTGGATGGTACAGGTCCCTGGGAGAGAAGGGAAAAGCCAGGGATGTGTTAGAGGATCCCACCAGGAACTGGGTATGCCCCCAAGCATCTTCCATCCCAGCTGCCTCCCCACCCCTCAGCATCCATCAGACACCCCCAGGTGCCTCATCCCCAGTGCCAGCCCTGCCCTCTGCCATGGCAATTCCTGTCCATCCCTTACCCGAGGTGAATCTCTTCTCCTTGGGGCTGAAGAAGTCCCGGTACGGGGAGATCACGATGGGGACAATGGGAACCTGCAGGACACAGATGGTCAGGGGGGTCCTCCAGAAAGAGCCCTCCCCAGGTGGGACTCCTGCTCCTGCCTGTCCCTCTCAGTGCTGCCCAGCACCATGGCCACCCCTGGGGATCAAATCCCTGCATCCCTGGACCAAACACCCCCATCCCTGGACCAAACCTCCCCACCCATCTTCCCCAGTGTTCACACCCACCCCACTCCATCCAGGGCGAGCCAAAGGGGATGGAATAATTTTGGAAAACGCCTCCAAGTTCATTGAGTTCAACATTTGATTGCCCATTTCCTTACCTGGGCCTGCACAGCCAGATGGAAAGCCCCACGCTTGAAGGGCAGCATGGATTTGCCCGGGTTCCTTGTGCCCTCCGGGAAAACCCACACACTGAGCTGCAGGGGACAGGGACAGAGGTGAGCCCGTGTTTTAGGCTACAAGATGTGGCTGGGTGTGTGTACTCTATTGCCCTGTGTCAGAGGTGGGGCAGTTATCTCCTGTTCATTGGGCAGCTTTCTTTATCTCTTCCNATCCCTGCTCCAACAGAACCACCCCTGGCACTGCAGGAGGAGCAGCCACCATGGAATGGGACTGTGCCACACCCTGACCCACAGGGGGTCAGCTCCTCTTCTGACTCTGGCAGTGTTGGTTTGTATTACTGCATTTTTATTTTTACTTTTATTTTCCTAATAAAGACCTGTTATTCCTATTTCCATATCTTTGCCTGAGAGCCCCTTAATTTCAAAATTATAATAATTCAGAGGGAGGAGGTTCACATTTTCCATTTCAAGGGAGGCTCCTGCCTTCCTTAGCAGATGCCTGTCTTTTCAAACCAAGACACCCCGGGCCTCAGCCGGGTCAGTCCTGCCCACACCCCTCACCCCGCGGTGTTTCCCCCAAAGCCGTTCCCCTCACGTTCTCTCGCCGCATGGCGCTGGCAGTGCGGGAGATGACCTCGATGGCCGCGTCCCTGCGCTGGCGGTCGATGAAGATGATGCCACTGAGCCAACAGGCCCAGCCCACCGTGCCCAGGTACAGCAGCTCCCGCTTGGCAATGGGCACACAGCGCTCGGGAATCACCTCCACCATTCCTGGGGCATGGAGAATGCCCATTAACACCTTCCCAACCTATGCCACTGGCAGCAGAAAAATCACCTGGGAAAACTGCATGGAAGTGGAACCCCCAGGCTGGACAAACCAGCTGGATATCAGGAATAAATTCTGCAACTCAGCCAGTCCTGAGAGGTGATAACTGCAAAGAGGAGCTCTCTGGAGAGGCCAAATTACATCAGTGCACACATTAATTAATCATTTATACACTAATATAATTTATACCCTAATTAATCATTTAAACCCTAATATAGGACCAGGTTGGGGTTATTTTAGCCTTGACTTAAAGGACTTTAAGCTGTTCCCAATCCCAGGACCACCCCGTGGCATCACGTCCCGTTGTCCCTCCTCTCCCCGCAGCCCTGTCCCAAAAGCTCTCCTGGTCTGTTCCCACCGCACATCCCTGCCCTGATCCCAGTGCTGACTCCCCAGAGCGATCCTGGTGCACCCCTGGACCCCCAGAGGTGCCGGGGATCCCCCCCCCCGCGCTGCCCCCACACACCCATGAGGTCGAGGGAAGCCTGGTGGTTGCAGACGATCACGAAGGGCCCCGGCAGCCGCAGGCGCTCGGAGCCCCTCACCCGCATCCTGATGCCGTAGAAGCGCTTGAGGGGCAGGAGCGCCGCCCGCAGGAGCCTGCCGGAGATAAGGGACGAGATAAGGGACGAGATAAGGGACGAGATAAGGCGGAGGGACACGTGTGGGGAGCGGGTTTGCACCGGCCTGGGCCAGGCCGTGGCTGCTCTGCTGGAGCCGGGCTCAGGCTCAGGGAGCCTTGGATTTCTCACACATTTGCAGCCTGTGAGACTCGGAACCCACTTGGCTCCCACCTGAGCTGGGCCCAGCTCCTGGCTCTGAGCAGGGGGAGCTGCTGAGGAGGGAGAGTGACCAGCACGAGGTGGTGGCAGGGAAAAAACAGGGTTTTGGTGTCCAGGGATGATGGGAAAGCAAAAAGAGAAGGGGTGGGATGGGGACGGGGACGGGGACAGGGACGGGGATGGGATGGGGATAGGGATGGGGACGGGGATGGGATGGGGATGGGGATGGGGATGGGGACGGGGATGGAATGGGGAAGGGGATGGGAAGGGATCTTCACATCCCAACGAGGACAAACTGTCTCTGCCTGGGGGAGCTTCCCCAGGTGCTCAGCTGGATCCCTGTGTGGACTCCTAAAGCCAGAGGCAGATCCCAGCCGAGAGGAGCTGAGCTGGGAATGGATGAGTCCTGGGGATGGATAGCAGAGATAGACAGATGGATAGACAGATCCCCAGTGATGTGGGTGACCCCAGGGGCCGCCCCTGCACTGCTTTGTGCTGCAGGGGGAAGGGAAAACCAGCTCGGACATTCCTTAGGAGAATCACAGATTGCTCCACCGGACCTGCAGTGTCGGGAAGAGATGGATCTGAGCAGAACAGTGGTGTCACATCCCGGGAGGGCTGGACAGGAAGAGGAATATCGGGATGGCAGCGACGGGTGATGCTCAGTATGGAAATAATGAGAGGAGAGGAGGGA
Source organism: Peucedramus taeniatus (assembly GCA_013400575.1). Lineage (NCBI taxonomy): Eukaryota > Metazoa > Chordata > Aves > Passeriformes > Fringillidae > Peucedramus > Peucedramus taeniatus. The sequence continues at coordinate 160,986 of WBNO01011043.1, forward strand.
GGAGGGAGCACCAGGGATCCCAGCAGCCACGGAGATAAAATCCTAGGACACGTCGGTGTTGGAATGGGGCACTGTCCAACCCACAGAGGGTCTGTGCCAGGGTCCCCACATCTGTCACTGCCCCCAGGGAGGGGGCAGGGAAGGGCTCAGCACCAGGCAGGGGTGAGAAGGAGGCACAGGGTCCGAGGTATCGTCCCCATCCCTCGGGAGCCGCAGACTCGGAGATCCCCGAGGATCCGAGGAGAAACGGTGCCCCAAAGCCAGGACTAATGACAGGGAAGCGCTCCGAGCCGCAGGCTTTGGGATCCGGAGGAGAGGGAGCTGGGCGTGCTGCGCCGGGCACGGAGCTGTCGGTGGGACAAGATAAGGCAGCGCTGATAAGGCAGGTGAGTCACAGCCTCCCTTGGGGATTTCCACTAAGCCGGAAGCGCTGACTTTGGAGCAGCCCTGGATGCGCCCAGCATTCCAGCCGGGAATGACCTGGGACAAGCTGCAGCACCTCCAGTACCACCGAACCTCCGGCCGGTACCACCGAACCTCGGACTGATAACACCGAACCTGGGACTGACAACACCGAACCTGTGACTGACAACACCGAACCTCGCACTGATAACACCGAACCTGTGACTGACAACACCGAACCTGTGACTGATAACACCGAACCTGTGACTGACAACACCGAACCTTGCACTGATAACACCGAACCTCACACTGATAACACCGAACCTGTGACTGACAACACCGAACCTGTGACTGACAACACCGAACCTGTGACTGATAACACCGAACCTGTGACTGACAACACCGAACCTTGCACTGATAACACCGAACCTCACACTGATAACACCGAACCTGTGACTGACAACACCGAACCTGTGACTGACAACACCGAACCTGTGACTGATAACACCGAACCTGTGACTGACAACACCGAACCTTGCACTGATAACACCGAACCTCACACTGATAACACCGAACCTGTGACTGACAACACCGAACCTGTGACTGACAACACCGAACCTGTGACTGATAACACCGAACCTGTGACTGACAACACCGAACCTTGCACTGATAACACCGAACCTCACACTGATAACACCGAACCTCGCACTGATAACACCGAACCTCGCACTGATAACACCGAACCTGTGACTGACAACACCGAACCTGTGACTGATAACACCGAACCTCGCACTGATAACACCGAACCTGTGACTGATAACACCGAACCTTGCACTGATAACACCGAACCTGTGACTGACAACACCAAACCTTGGACTGACAACACCGAACCTCTGGCCACGCTCCCGCCATGAGCCGGGATTCCTCTGCACAAATCCTCAGTGAGTTTCTCAAGCTGGGATATTTTCCCTGTGTAATTACACCCCTCCTGGTGTGCTCATCCTGCCCAGGAATCCAGCAACGGAATTGCAACACCCTGAGAGCACACAGACCTTCCTCCAGTGTTACACTGTAATGTTATCTCGTGATGTTATCTCCCTGTTTCCACCCTCGGGAGCAGAGTCGGGACGTGGCTGTGATCAGGACATGGCTGTGACAGGGACAGGGCTGTGCCCCTGACAGGTCATGGCACCAAGATATCCCAAAACCATAAAAACATGGAATAGTTTGGGTTGGAAGGGGCCTTAAACCCACCCAGTATCACCCCCAGCCATGGGCAGGGACACCTCCCACTATCCCAGGTTGCTCCAAGCCCTGTCCAACCTGGCCTGGGACACTTCCAGGGATGGAGCAGCCATGGAATAATCTCAATCCCTCTGCCAAAGTGCTGTTCCCAGGTCTCCCATGGGCAAAACCAGAGCCAGGGACACAGCACTGGGCATGTATTTGCCCCCTGCCCTGATGGTACCTCCAAAGCCCCGTTACCCACCCAAGTGATGACCCCAACATTGCCGTGGCCAGGAATGATCCCTTTTATGGTACTTCATCCCTTAGGGACCAAAAATCCCAACTCCAGCATGGCCTGGCACTCCCTGGGCACAGCCAGCACCCCTCACACCACAAGCTGCACTTCACTGCTCCAGGGATGTGACCACAGCCCTGGCCTTGGCCCCAGGGCTCTGCCACCAGCTGTGACCCAACTGTGGCTCCATCCAGGGCAGGACAGAGCCTGTGGCCACAAACCACGGGATTTCCTCCAGCTGAGTCAAGCCCAGCCAGCTCTCCCCATCCCCAGCCCACACTCACCTCATGTTCTCCACGGAGCGTCCCCGGAAGGCGGCCAGGGGGGACAGCAGGGTGGCCAAGGCCACGATCCAGCAGTTGAAAAAGGCCACCTTGCAGAGGTACTGGAAGGGGGGGCTGCACCTGTAGAGCAGCAGCGCTGCCAGGGGCAGGAGCAGCAGCCCGTGGAGCAGCAGCAGGTCCATGGTGCCGCCCCGAGCTCAGCCCAGGCCGGGGCTGCCGGAGCGGGGCAGGTGAATCAGGAGGATCCTGCGTGGGCGGCCGGGGCTGGCCCAGGGGAAGGCTCGCTGTGGATCTCATCCCGGGGATGGAGTGGCTCAGGTGGAAGCAGGACACCCACCCAGGGGTGGAGAGTGGCCATGAGTCACACAAGGACCCTGAGTCACCCGAGCTGTCACCGCTGTCACCTCCTGGGCTATTGAAAGCCATTGCAGTGACTCCAGATTGCTAAAATCAGACCTGCTGCTCACAAAAGCGTCCCTGTCCCGGGAATCTCTCCAGGGATCTCCCCGGCCACAGGGATGCCAGCCCTGGGAAAGGGAGTCTCAGCTGGTGGGGACAGCAGAAGCTGCTTCTGGTCCATGGCCATCACCCCAGCCAGGCTGGGCATAGTCACCTGCTGGCACCCAAACCTCACCCTGCAGAGCATCAGATTATTGGAGGACATCTCCCACCTGGAATGACAGCAGGAATGTGGCACCACTGCTCTCCATCCCTTGCTCAGTTCGGGCAGCAGGAGCCCCTCTGCCCTTCCCTTCCCAATGCCCAGCATCTGTCCCCAAAACCCCCAGAGTGCCTGTGGGGCCAGGCTCTGCCACCCCCTGCTGCCAGCCCGGCCTGCAGGAGGTGCCAGCCCTTGGCCCAGTTGGCAGCCAGGGGCTGTGTTGCATGAGGTGTTTTCACAGGTGCAATTAGCACAGGCTGTAATTAACCTCTACTCCTGCTCTGGTGCCTTGCAGGATCCAGGCCAGCCCCCTGGAAACTCCTGGAAAAGTCCTGGTCACAGCAGGGACACTGGGCTGGTGTCAGCCCCCAGCAGCCCCTCCCAGCTGTCCATGGCCCAGATCAGGGAATCCCAGAATTCCAGGAGGGTTTGGGTGGGAAGGACCTCACAGTCCATCCAGTGCCACTCCTGCCATGGCGGCCCCACCTCCCGCCATCCCAGAGGCTCCAAGCCCTGTCACACCTGGCCCAGGACACCTCCCGGGGTGGGGAAGGAGGTGCTGCTGCCCAGAGCCCTCGACTCAGCCCTGACCTCGGGCCAGGAGCTGGGAGCAGTGAGACCCCCTCGTGCCTCCCCATAACAATCCCAGCGGGGTCTCTGGGGGTCTCATTCCCCCAGGCCACTCCTGGGAAGGTGTCATCTCCACTGGGACCACCCCAGCCCCCCTGACTCACCTGGCAGGGCCTGCCCTCAGCCCAGCATCGCTGCCCCGCTGTGCCAGAGCTGCCCTTCCACCCACGCCTTCCCCTGTCCCCTGGAGGTGACAGAGATGTCCCCGGGCTCTGGCCATGCTGGAGGATGCCCCAGTTTGACCAGTAACCCCGGGGTTACGTCCACCAGGGGTGTTGCAATGCGCATTGCTTCACCCTCCCATTCCTCTCATTATTCTCATATTAAAGGAAAGATTGGGTCACATCTCGAGCCCACCCTTCCTGCCCAGCCCATTCCAGGTGACTCCTCACCTCCTCCTTCCCATTCTGTGTCCATGGGGGAACCTTGGGGCACCAGCCTGGTCTCCCATCAAACTCAGTTTTGCTTTTGGATGCCTCCTTCAGTCCCTCCCAGCTGGAGGAGCTGAACCTTCCTGCTGGAGTCCAACGTGATCCTCCTGCTCCACATTTGGGAGCTCCTCCAGGGTCCAGGCTGGGGAAGATCTGCTTATTCCAGAGCACAGGGAAGGTAAATCCTGCCTTTCATTGGGCAGAGGGAGAGGCAGGGCAGTCAAAGGAGGGGGTTTAAGGTGCCTTTCTGCATTCTCAGAGGTCCAGACCACTGGCCCTGAGGTCTCCTGCCAGGAGCTCTGCTCCAGGGAAAAGCCTGGAACTCCCCTAGGGTACAGCAGGGTTGGCACCCCTCCATGGGGCTGGTGAGGTGGCGCAGGCAGGGGACAGCTCCCAGCACCTTCACTGCCCACTTCCTCCTGCTTCCCAGGGAGCAGAGGGGTCATTCAGTCCTGGGAAACTCCAGGATCTCCCTCTCAGGCTGCTCTCTTGACACATCCCCACCAAGAGCCAGCTCTGCCTCTGCTCAGCCAGATCTCACTGTGGGGCTCCAGCACCACCCCAGCACCCCTCACCCCTACAGACCTGACAGGATCCCCAGCACCCCTCACCCCTACAGAACTGACAGAACCCCCAGCACCCCTCACCCCTACTGACCTGACAGGACCCCCAGCACCCCCTCACCCCTACAGACCTGACAG
>WBNO01011043.1:165741-190179 GCA_013400575.1 Peucedramus taeniatus
CCCCCACGGGGTGCAGGAGGCTCTGGGCACCCCCAGCCCCGAGGGAGCCCCTGCACCCAGGCACGGAGCCACCAGCCCATGTAATTACAGATTCTTAATTAGCGACAGCAGGGAGCTCTCTTAACAAAGCAAATTAATTACAGGCAATGCTGCATTGAGAGCTGGAGGGACTAATGAAGGCTGGGACCACCCCCCGTCCCCACCCCCGGGGACACAGCACAGCCTGTGCCACCCCGGCCTGGTGGCCTGGCTGGGACCGGGGTGTCCCCGGGGCTGTGGCAGGGCTGGGACACCCCTGCCCCGAGACCACCCCAGAACCACGGGAATGGGGGAGCATCCATCAGGGACCTTCGGGATGGAGGGAGGCAGAGCTCACAGCCCCCGCTGCTCGGCACTGTAGAACTCTGCGGGGACAGGAGTGGGACAGGGATTGCAGGGACAGGACGGGACGGGACGGGATGGGATGGGATGGGATGGGGACAGGGAGCAGGGAAGCTCAGCCTGAGGTGATGGAAGCTTGAGGGAAAGCTGTTCCTGTCGGGGACCATGGGGACAATGTCCCCCAGGCCGTCCTTACCCGCTGCTGGGGGCACGCCGGGTCCCACCGTCCCGGTGGCACTGGGGGGCGGCGGGGGGGGCACAGCTGTGCTGGAGGGGAGCGAGGACAGGTCAGTGACGGATGGATGGTGTCCCCTGGAGGTGCTGCCACACCGAGGCGGCACCGAGTCCCACCCCGGCACTCACCGCCCGTCCCCGGCTGAGGAGCGCAGGAACCGCACGGGGGCCGGGCCGGGAGCGGGCCAGGGGATGTAGTGATGGTGGAAAACCACGGCCTCCTCTTCCTCCTCGCCCTGCGAAGGCCCCGCCAGCGCCTAAGGGTCGGGACAGAGGCAGGGCTGGGCCGGGCTCCGGGGCTCCCGAGGCGCCGCTTCCCAGGGATCGGCCCGGCCGCTCCCGCTGGGTGGGCTCGGTCCCACACAAAGCCCCGGGGGCAGCAGCGTGGGAACGGCGGCTGCCGGGACACGAGGGGGTGGCAGCCCCACAGACGGGACCAAAATTGCGTGGGAAGAGCCCTTTGATCTGTCTGAGAGCCGTTCGAGCAGGCAGGGTCCAGTCCTGGCCAGCCCTGCGCTGGTGACACTGGGAGGGCAGTGCCCGGAGCTGGCAGCGAGCTCAGCAGCTGCCACAGCCCAGCCCTGCCCCAAAAGCTGCATTGTTCCCCCCAGGGAGATGAAATGTTTCATATGTTTTTGTTTCGAGATGGATTTTTAAGTGGCAGCCCCTGCAGAGCTCCTGCCGGGTTGGGCTGTGCCTCCAGAGGCTCCCGGCTCTTCCCAGCTGGGCTGAACCTCTGCCCGAGGCCTGGCTGGTGTCTGAGCTCTCAGAGCTGGGGTCCAAACAAAGCCCCAAAACCCCAAAGGGCTGCTCTGAGCTGGGCTGGGAGCACTCACATGCTGCCCCAGAGGCTCCCAAAGCAGGATGTGGTGATCCCGAGCAGCCCTGGGCAGGTCCCTCTGCCCCTCTTTGGTCCCTTTGCCCACCCAGCCCCCCCAAGCCTCACCTGGGTGGGGGCTGGGGCTGGCCCCACACCGAGGGACATCAGAGCTGCCACGGCCAGGCCATGCATCAACAGCTGGTGCATTTGGGAGGTTTGAATCAGCATCAAGTCCATCAAATCTGCCAGAGAATTGGAGATTCTGCATCAGAGAGGGAGCAGATGGAGGGCAGGAGGAGCAGAGCCTGGGATGAGTGCCTGGATTGGGGCGGCCCCACAGCTCCTCCCTGTTCCCGAGCAGTGGGAGCAAAGCCAGACTTCCCCCACCCCATTTTGGAAGCCTCATGTGGTGTTTAAAAATTATTTTGCTTGGATGAAGCTTGAAAATTGCCTTTTTTGAGCCTTTTCTTCCTTGCAAACGTGGCCGAACATCTGGGCTGGCTCACGAGAGGTGATTATTAGGGCTGGAGGCATCAAACTCTTCCATTCTGGGAGGAGTTTCTCCAACCCTGGAAGTGCTGAAGGGCTTGGGAAGCATCTGCCCTGGCAGCAGCTGGCAGAGGCAGTGACCTTGGGATGGCCCAGAGCACACCAGGGGCTCAGAGCCCCCTGAGGGGGCAGGAGCTGGGGCTGCACCCTGGGGGTGATCCCAGGATCCAATCCTTACTCCTGGGGCTGGATCCATGTGAGCAGCACTGTGGGGATGCTCAGTGCCTCCTCAGCTCCTGCCTGCTCCACATGAGGAGCTGGGCCCAGGGCAGTGTCCCTGTCCCCTTGGCTGCATGGCCACACTGAGGGTGGCTGCTGAGGTCCATCCACACAGAGGAAGCCCCAAATCTGCCTCTGCATCCCCAAAAAATATCCCCATTTTCTGCAGGTGTGAAATTCCCGTGGAAATTTCTTATAAACCTGCTGGATTCCCCTGAGATCCTGCTGGCTTCATCCACCCAGAGCAGCTGTGGCTGCCCCAGGACCCCTGGAAGTGTCCAAGGCCAGGCTGGACGGGGCTTGGAGCAACCTGGGACAGTGGAAGGTGTCCCTGCCATGGTGGGAGTGGCACTGGGTGATCCTTAAGGTCCCTTCCAGTCCAAACCATTCTGGGATTCCCTGGTTCCATGACCTGGAGTAAAAAGGGGTTTGCACCATCCCGTAGCCCATGCGCCAGACCCCCATAGGCTCCAGAGCTGCCAGGCTGGCTCCCAGGACACCAGGAGGTGGCTGTCCCTCCAGCCAGGAGCACCCCAGCACCTCCTGGGACTCTGCTGAGCCAGGCCTGGGAGCAGAGAGTGCCCCAGGGATTGAGCTGAGGTGGGACACAGGGTCCTGGCAGCTCTGAGTGGATCCGCCCATCCCACAGGGGTCAGCCTGGCTCTCTCTTTACTTTCCACACTGATTTGCATCATCCTTTTTTCTCCCCAGATTTTTAAGGACAGCTCCATCTTCCCCCTCCCCACAGCACGAGGTGACTTCACCCGTGGTGTGTCCCCAGTGATGACAGCCCCCTGTTCTGCTGTCCCTGGTCACCACAGCCCCCTGGCTCTGCTGCCAGCCCCCCCAGCCCAGATTGCAGCCTGGGGGCACCAGGGTGGGTGAAACCCCTCTGGGCAGTGGCACAGCCCAGGGTTCCAGCCCCACTCAATCCCACCTTGCAGTTCCAAGGAGCCTGTTGCACCCCGGCGTTCCCTGGGGATGCCAGTAGGAAATGGGGTTTTGGGGAAAAAAAAAAAAAAAAAAAAAGCTGAATTTAAGAAACCACCAGCCCCAAACTATTCCCGGGGAGCATCTTGGAGCCCAGACTTGGTAAAACCCCCAAAAATCGCATCCCGTGGGGCTGAACGTCCATCCAAGGACGGGATGGACATTCCTGAGCGTGGCTCAGCCCCGCTGCCTCTCACCCCTAAGAGGCTGGGGAGAAGGAGCGGCTGAAGCCCAGCCGGGTTCGGCGCTGCCCTCCCGCAGCTCTGCCCGCACGCACCTCCCCGGACGGGCGGGGGTCCCGCGGGGGCGGCCCCGGGCCCGGGCAGCTGNAACCGGGATTGCACATTCATGGGTTAATCCAGCGTCCTGGCAGCAGGGCGGGAGGGGACAGAGGGGACACGGCTTGGGGCAGGAGAGAGGGGACGGGGGTGGTGGCGGGAGGAGCACTTGGACTGGGGGGAGCAGGACCCTGGAGGAGGGAATTTGCCCTCCCCTGTTTTTTCCAGGAACACCGCCCTCCCATCCTGGATGACTCCCAGACCTGGAGAGTCCCCACCCCTGGGGACAGATGGCCTTTCGGGGTCTGCAGGGCGTTTGCAAACCCCCGATTCCCACCCAACTACCGAGCTCAACCCCTCTCCCATCTCCACCCTTATCCCGTAAATCCAGAGGCAGAAGCGCTCCGGGGCTCACCCTGCGTGGGACAAGGAAGGTCCCTGCCGGGGGATCCCCCCTGAGCCCGCGGGGGTCCCCGGCCGCTCCCCGCTCCATGGCTCGGGTGCGAGGGGAGCGGAGCTGCGGCCGAAGCCGGGATCGTCTCCAGGGCTCCCGGGGAAAACAAACCCTGCCCGGAGGGAGGCCCGGCCGCGCCAGGAATGTCCCCGGGCTGCTTTGCCCGGCAGGAAATCCCCGGGAAAGGCCCTGGGGATGCCTGGCTGCGGTGTTCGTGTGTCCCCACGGGGCTTGTCCGTATCCTCGACCCTGTGTTTCGTGTCTCTGGAGCCTCATTTAGGGAATGGGAGGGACATTGGATTAATGAAGTCTCCCCAAAGTTTTGGATGGAACCCACAAAGTCTCCCCTAAAATTTGGGTGGCAACTCCAGAGACCTCCAAAATTCTCAGCTAGAACTGGGGTTGGGAACCACAGAAACCTCCCCAAATTTGGGGATGGGACACCCAAAGTCTCCCCAAAATTGGGGTTGGGACCCCCAGAGACCCCTGTAAAATTTGGCATGGGATCTTTAAACATCTCCCCTAATACCGGAGGATGGGACTCCTAGAAAGCCCCAAAAGTCTCCCCAAAACTGGGGATGATCCCCAGGATATCACCCAGCCCCAGTGCCACCCCAGGCTGCTCCCCAGGATGTCACAGCCTCAGTGTCACGTGAGGGCTTGTCCCCGGGATGTCACCAGCCTCGGTGCCACCTGGGGTCCCAGGGGTGTCCTTGTCATCGTGCCAGGTCCCCCGGGGCTGTGTCCCAGCTCCCTGCACCTCGTCCCCATGGATGCAGTGGCCAACCTCTGCATTCCCCAGAAACCTGGCAATGAGCAGGAAGTGCTGGAAGCAGAGCCTGGCTCCAGACTGCTGTTGCAGCCTCCCCAACATTTGGGATGAGACCTTCAGAAACCTCCCCCAAAATTTGGGATGGGAATCACAGAACGCCCCCAAAAATCTCCCCAAAGCTGGGGATGGGAATCAAACATCTTCCCTCAAATTTGGATAGGAACCCCAGAGACCTCCAAAATTCTTCCCAAAATTGGGGGTGGGACCCACAGAACTCCCCCCAAAATCTCCCCAGTGTTTGGGACGAGAGCCCCAGAGACCCCTGCCATGGGTCCTTCCCTTTCTTGGGATGTTCCCAAGGGGATTTGTGCCCAGCAGAGCACAGCCAGCTCCTGGCAGAGACCTCAGCATGCTCCCCTCATCTCAGGAAATCCTGGGAATGGGGAGTCTGCAGCAAATATTGAACTCCAGCAAAATGCACCCAATCTCTGTTCCCCCAGAGACCCCAGCCCATCCCACCCCCCCCAGGCTCAGGCCGTTCCCCTCTGCCCTCTGGCCCTTCCTGGGCTGCTCCTCGGGGAGATTTCCATGAATATCACATCCCAGACGTGCCGTGCCCCAGTGCCGATCTGGGAACTTTCCCAGGGTTTCAGCCCGCGGCCAGCTCTGGTCAGGAACAAATCTCTCCCAAAACTCTCATTCTGCCCCAGAACGGCACCGGAGACCCCAAATCCTCCCCCCAGTCCCCTGTTCCCCCCACCCTCCCCTGAGCCCGGCTGCCTCAGCCCCCAGCCCTTGGCTCCAGTCCGGGCTATTTTCTGCTTGATTGGATTTTTCTCTGTGTTCCTGATTTTCCCGACCCCCTCTGGATTGCTTTTCTGCCTTTTGTTATAATCCTAAATTCCCATTATTTGCCCATTTAATTACTGTGCTTCTTCCGGCCCGTTTTGGCAGAGCCTGGCTGGGCTGATCCTGATCTTATCTCCATTAAGAGGGATTCAAGCGCCGGGGTGGGGAGTGAGGAGTCCAAAGGAGCCTCGTGCCAGGGCTGGGACATGAAGGGTGACAGGGACCTGCTCAGAATGTCCTCAGCCCCCTCACGGCAGCCTAAGCCCCTCTGGGAGGACATTATTGAGAGTGGGGAGGACGAGAAGGAGAAGGAGAAAAGGAGAGGGAGAAGGAGAAGGAGAAGGAGAAGGAGAAGGAGAAGGAGAAGGAGAAGGAGAAGGAGAAGGAGAAGGAGAAGGAGAAGGAGAAGGAGAAGGAGAAGGAGAAGGAGAAGGAGAAGGAGAAGAAGGAGGGAAGGGAATTTGGGAAGGTTTCCTGAGCCAAAGCAAACACAAGCAAGGCTGGTCCCAAGTGTATTGTGCAGCAGGGCAGGGCTCAGGCTGGGCTCAGCTCTGGGCTGTGCCTGGTTCCAGTCTGTCCCCTGTCCCCTGTCCCTTTTCAATTCCCCCAGAACATCCCATCAGCCCAACTCCTGAACCTCTTCAAAGCCCAGGCTCACAGAATTAGGGCTGCTCAGGGTGGGGACAGTCCCAGGGCAGCAGCACTCCTGGCCCTTCGGAGGAGCAGGAGGAGGAGCAGGAGGATCCGTGGCCAGAGGGAGCTGAGTGGCAGGACAGGAGCTGGCCAGGAAAGCAGAGCCTGGGCACAGGGAAGTGCCAGTGTTGTTGTGGGATGGGGACAAAGGCAGCTGTGGCTGGGCTGTCCCCAGGACACTGCCCAAGGTGGGGATGGATGCCCCAGCTGGAGGTGCCACCTCTGCTGACCTTGGAGTATTTGGTGGGGACACATAAAACATAAAACATCCACTGGAAAAACCCAGGAGGGATCAGAAGAGACCCAGGACCTTGGAATGGGGTCAGCAGCTCTGATGGGGACAGATCCCGCTGTCCCCTGGAAGAGCCACCCAGTGCCAAGGACACCCTGAGGGTGCCCAGCAGAGGATTTGCTCCCTTTAGAAGCTCCAGAGCCCCTCTCTTACAGCAGCTCTGGGATTTCTTCTGGAAACCCTCAAAACCCACCCTGTACCCCCAGCCCAGGGCCGGGATCTCAGCCCTGTCCCTGCTCAGGCAGAGGGTGAGTGCCAGGAGCTTTGGACCAGGAGTCTGGCCTTGGAATGGGGTCAGTCCCTGGGGACCAGGAGGGACAGAGACCCTCTGCCACCCCTTGGGCCGTGCGGGTGCTGCTGCAGATCCTGCAACGGGATCAGTGGGATCCAGCCCCTCTCTGCTGGCATCACCCAACTTTGGCAGCATAACATGGGGGCGGGTCAGACCGGGAGCACCGGGGAGGGGAGGAACCGAGCCCTGAGCTGCCCTGGAGGTGACAGCGCATCCCTTGTGCCACTTCTCTTCCCAGAGACCAAGCCGAGCCAGAGAGATTCCCAAAGTGAGGAAACCCCGGCAGGATCAGCAGCCTCGCCCAAGCCTCGGGGGAGATGAAGAAACACCTAAGTGAGGCAACACATCCCCCCAACCCTGCTGCCTCCCAGGGGCTCCCAAATCCAGTCCCAGAGCAGTTTGTCAATGCACATGGGGACAAACCCTGGCTGGGGGGTGGCAGAGTGGGAGCTGCTGTCCCCTGGGCTGTCCACCATCACACTGTCACATTCAGGACACACCTCTGGGGATGCTCTCTGTGTCCTGAACTGTGAATGGGTTTAAGCTCCTGTCCTGGTTATACAGGGGAGACATTTAGCTCCTCATTTTGGACGATAACTACAAAAATCTCATTTCCCCTTCCAGGAGGTCTCACGCTGCCAGTGCTTTGATCTTCATCGTCCCCAAGCCATCGAAGGCTTTTCTTCCTCCGAATTTCCCTTCCCAGACTTGCCTCCTTCCATACAGGAAAAGCCCAGGAAGAGGCAGCTGGCACGGGCCGGGGACCCGACCTGGCACATCCCTGGTGGGATGGAGGCGGCACAACTAGTGATCCCAACCCTCCCTAAATGGGCGTTTGTCATCTGCAGGAAGAGTCCTGTCAGTGACTTCCTCTAATTTGGAAACGGCTGAGTCACCCCGAATTCGCGGCGGGATCAATGGGAAGGGCCGTGGCTGCGGGGCAGCCTCTGGGGACATTCCCCGGGGCCTCGGCGAGGACACAACCGCCGGTCCCTGCCACCGGGGCCGTACTGCCACAGCGCATCCGTGTGCCCGAGGCAAATCCTCCTCTTCTCTCCTGTCCTGTCCTGTCCTGTGCCCTCCGCCTGTCACCTCTGCCACTGTCACTGCCACATGAATATACACCGCTGTCCCAGATGGGACCCCCTGGTGGGAGCCCAGGGCAGGCTGGGTTTGGGTCCGGGGTTTGCGATCCAGAGAGTTTGTCCTCATTTCTGTCCCTCTTGCTGCTGCCGAAGGTGCCAATGAGCCCAGGCCAGCAGGGCCGGGCAGCTGACCCACGCCGGGGACGAGGTCAGGCCAGCAGCGTCTGCCCAGCTCCTCCTCGCTGCAGGAACAGCGGGAGCAGCTCGGGAGTGCAGGCTGGGAGCTGCCCCAAGGACCCGGGGGCTCTTTATCCTCTGGGAAAGGGGAGAGGGGGTCCCACCCCACAGCAATGCTCTCCCCATTTCCTCTGCCTTTCCAACCACCCCAGCTTGGGCACAGAGCCCGTGGCGCGTTTGCCCCAAGATGGCACCAAATTGGCCTTATGGGGACACCCAGGGCACCGGAGCCACCGCCCAGCCCAAAGCAGCCCCTGGGTCCGTGCCAAGGGGGCGCGGGGTTCTTCCAGCAGGGACGGTTTAATTTGGGCATTAGGCTCCGTCCCAAATGTTTATGAGCTGCTGGAAAACTAAATGATTAATTTGGGTGGTTCCATTTCAGATATCAATGAACCTGGCCCAGCCTCGCAGCTTTGGTGTCAACAGAACCCCGGGCTCAGCCTTTGCCTCCTCATTAGGGCAAAGGAGGGCTCGGAACTATCGCGGACCCAGCTCTTCCATCCACGCTTTTTAGGGTGATCTCATTTACAGACAACTTCTTGATGAGACCTCCCCAAAATTGAGAATGGGACCCCTAAACATGGGAATGGGACCCTTAAACATCTCCCCTAATATTGGGGATGGGGCTCCCAGAAAACCCCAAAAGTCTTCCCAACATTGGGGATGGGACCCCTAAAGTTTGGGTAGGAACCCTGGAAACCCACAAAATTTTCCCCATAAATGGGGGTGGGAACCAGAGAAATTTCTTCATAATCTCCCAAAAATTTGGGATGGGAACCCAAAAGTCTCCCCAAAATTTGGTATGGGACCTCTAAAGTCCCCTCAGAATTGGGGGTCCCATTACTAATATAATTTAAATGGTCACGTTTGAGTCAAAATTCCCCTTGTTAAGGGGGCTGGGGCTTTCCAGCAGAGAGAATTCTAGAAATACATTTATTTTACATATCCTCAGTACATATTTATATCAATTTTATACATATTTATTCATTCACAGATACATAATTTTATTTTTTTTCTGTCAGAAGAGCCCAGGTGATGCTTGGGGGTCTGGATGCAAGGGCAGCCCCATCCCTGGGGGAGACCCAGGAGCGCAGCTCCAGGCGTTCCCTGCTCTGTGTCCATCCCAGGTTGTTCCTGGGGTCCCCCAAAGCCTTCCCTGCTCTGCTCTGGCACCGAGGTGACAACACCCGGCACACACCAAAACACCAAAATCGCGACCCCAAACCCAGGGCTGGGGGCAATTTGCTGAGGGGGTGGGGCTGTCACACCCCCAGAGCCCATCCCAGGACCTTCTGGGAAGGGGGAATATCGGGAGGGGTTCGGGGGTGTCCGAGGGAGGGGAGACAGGATGGGGCAAGGGACAGGGCTGGCATGGGGCGGGGGCAGCGCTGCCGGTGACCCTGGGGCCAGCAGAGCCACCCTGGGGCCAGCAGAGCCACCCTGGGGCCAGCAGAGCCACCCTGGGGCAGGGCTGGAGGGAGCGCCCCTGTCCCCGCCAAGGGAGGTGACCCCTGGCACCCCGCACCCCGTCCCGGCCGCGCCCCCGTTCCCGCATCCTTTCTCCAGCGGTTTTTCTGCCCCGCGGCCCCCGAGGAGCCGGGAAGAGCTCGGTGACCCCGCTGGGCACTGCCGGGCTGGGCTGGGGGTCCCGAGGGGCCGGTGGGGGCTGGCGGGCAGTGCCAGCCTGGGGTCACTCCCGAGCTGCTCCATCCAACCCCAGCGGAGGGAGGAGCTCCCGGTGCCGGATCCCCCCGCGGTGACATGCGGGCTGCGGAGAGACGGAGCCCAGCGGCGACAGGGACAGCCGCAGCGGGGGACACGGGCGGGGACACCCGGGCGGGACCGAGACCCGCGGCAGGGAAGGGTCCTGAGGGACACGGGGCAGGACAGGGCTGGGAAGGGCAGAGGGGAGAGGGCGGGAGGTGCTGGGGCACCCCCGGAGCCCCGGGTCGTGAAGGAGGAGCTGGGCTGTCCCCAAACGCTCGGGGACAGAACCGGGACCCCACTGGGCGCAGCCATGGGGACTCCCTGGCAGCCGCCCCGGCCCCGCTCGCTGCTGCTCCTGCTGCTCCTCCCCACGCTTCAGGTGAGTGGTCCTGGGGACAACGCGGGGACGGGGGGGGACGGGGGGCGGCACTGGCGGCCCCCCCATGCCAGCCACCCCAAGGACTGGGAGCAGTGAAGTGTCCTCCTGCCCAGGGTGGGGGGCTGCCAATCCCATCCCATCCCATCCCATCCCATCCCATCCCATCCCATCCCATCCCATCCCATCCCATCCCATCCCATCCCATCTGTCGTGCTCCCTGTGAGCCCGTCTTGGGGACTTTCCCACAGCTCCTGGGGACAATGTGGTGACAACGGTGGTGCTGGGACCCCGCAGGACCAGGCAGTGCTCCGGGACCCCCCAGGGCAGGTGTCCCGTGGGTTCAGGTCCCAGGGATGATCCCTTGGGAATGGATCCTCCATCCCACATCACCCAGCATCCTACACCCCTGGAGGAGCCCTGAATTCCCTGGGGAGCATCCACAGGCACAAAGGTTGGGGTGGCTGAAGGTGTAGGGGACAAGGACAGCTGTGCGTGCTCCCCATCCCAGGACAGAGCCATGGCTGGCACCAAATCCCTGTGGGAATGGGGGGGACTGGGGTGGTTGTGCTGCCAGAGTGAGTGAAACACCCCTGAGCTGCTCAGGCTGCTCTGGGGAAAAGGGGAGAGGAGGGGAAAGGGGAAGGGGAATGGAAAGGAAAAAAGGAAAAGGAAAAAGAAAAGGAAAAGGAAAAGGAAAAGGAAAAGGAAAAGGAAAAGGAAAAGGAAAAGGGAAAGGGAAGCTGGGCTGTGGGAGCACTGGAGGCTTGGAGGGTTTTAGAGACTGATGGCATCAGGCCCCTTACAGCAGGGAAACTGAGGCACAGCAGGAATTCCCTGCCCTGCAGGGAGCTCGGAAGGAGCCCTGCACATTCCCTGTTCTTGCTCCAGCATCCTGGCCCTGCTGCCATATATAACAAATCAAACCCAGCAGCTCTGCAACTAAAAGGGGTGAGAGAAACCTCCCTGTCCCATCCACGTCCTCCATCACTGGCAGGATGGAGGAGGAGAATTCCTGGGCCTTCCCAGTGCTGTGCCCAGAGCCATCCCCAAAATTTTTTCCAGGCTGGAAATTCCCTTGAAATTTTGTGTTCAGCAGGAAAAGGAAACAAAATCTCCTGGGGGAGGTAAAGGGACCCTGAGAAGTGGCTGCATGGCCAGGACAGGACAGGGCAGGGCTCAGCCAAGGGATGCTCCAACATCCCACACTTCCCTCTGTTGAGAATTTCACAGATCCACCCTCATCCCTCTGTTTCTCCAGCTTTTACATCTCTGGCCCCTCACCTAAAACAGTCAGCAACCCAACCCCAGGTCTTGGCCCCAAATCCCTGTCCCAGACCCAGAAACTGGATGCTGCAGGGATGCTTGGGAATGGGCAGAGATGTGTGGGAATGGGCATGGATGGATGCTTGGGGATGGGCAGGGACACTTGGGAATGGGCACAGATACATGGGAATGGACACAGACAGTTGGGAACAGTCTGGCCAACTGTTCCTGGCAGGGATATGTGGAAATGGACAGGCAGAGTTCCTGGCCTGCTCTCAGTTCGGCCTCAGTCTCTGGTTCTCCAGCTGGGAGCCAAGGAGGTAAATCCCAAAGCAGGGATTCCCAGGTGATCCAATCCCTGCAGCCACCCCGCCTCTCAGATTTTTGGGATCTGGACATTCTCCCTGGTGTTCCATCAGCTCTGCTGGCAGAGCCCAGAGCTGGGAATGTGGGGTTTGTTGTGCCCACATCCCACTGGGGTAGTGGGAGGTGTCTGTGCCCATGACAGCGGGTGAACGGGATGGGCTTTGAGGTCGCTTCCAACCCAACTCCATTACTCCAGTTCCACAATTCCATGACTCCAATTCCACAATTCCATGAACCCATTTCCACAAATCCATGAACCCAATTCCACAATTCCATGATTCTCCTGCCTGCCCTTTCCCCTCTCCAAGGTGCAGGGGACTCATCCCGACTGCTCCGTCGTTCTCCACTTCCAGAGGCGAGAGGCGGAATGTCTGCAGAGGATCCGGAGCGAGAGCCACAGCCCGGCCCTCCCGGGGCAGGCAGGGCAGGGTGAGCCTGGGATCAGCTCCCCTGGGAGCAGGGAGAAATTCCTGAGGGGTCCTGGAGAGTGATCCACGGGAGGGGATTGCAGAGCACACATGGGTTTGGGGTTTCCAGGGAAATGGAAAGCAGCACCAAGGCAAAGGTCAAGGAGAATCCCTGGAGAGCCCAAAAAATGCTGTTGGAATGGGATAGAGGGGATTGAGGGACACAAACAACAGCCAAAACTCAGTCCTGGTGGGTTTAGAGAATCATGGAATGGTTGGGATTGGGAGGAGACCTTAAAGCCCATCCAGTGCCACCCCTGCCATGGCAGGGACACCTTCCACTGTCCCAGGCTGCTCCAAGCCCCAGTGTCCAACCTGGCCTTGGGCACTGCCAGGGATCCAGGGGCAGCCACAGCTGATCAGGGAATTCCATCCCAGCCCCTCCCCACCCTCCCAGCCAGGAATTCCTAATTCCCAATATCCCATCCATCCCTGCCCTCTGGCAGTGGGAGCCATTCCCTGTGTCCTGTCCCTCCAGCCCTTGTCCCCAGTCCCTCTCCAGCTCTCCTGGAGCCCCTTTAGGCCCTGCAAGGGGCTCTGAGCTCTCCCTGGAGCCTTCTCACCCCCACAGCAGGGGATTCATGGAATTTGGCAGCGCTGGATTGGTCCATGCCCCTGGCAGAGTCTCCTTGATCCCTCTGCACCAAAGCCAGAGCTGTGGCCACCAGCACCAGGGTCACTCTGTGGTGTCACCATCTCACATCTGCTCCCTTTCCTAGCTCAGTAAATTTTACTGCGAAACATTTTTTGAGCAACTCAATTTTCCCATATCTGGGATTTTAAACAAATTAACTGGTTGAAAAACCAATTTTCAAGTGCTGCTTTTGGACATCCTTTTTTTAATTGCATCTCAGTTTCCATCCAAAAGTGGAATGGCCCAAATCCCAGGCAAAAATTGTCACCTGGAGAATAAGGAATGCATCATTCCAGGGGTTTCATCTCATAGCAGTGGAAAAATTAAGCAATAAATGCATATGAAGGTGCATAATTGTCTAAGTAACTCTGCAGAGATGTCATTTATCCTTCAGCTTAGCAGGGGAAAGCCAAATTGATTGGAAAAGGTCCATTTTTGCAACCTGAATTGTGCCAGCTAAGGGGAAGGAATCTCACTGCAGGAAAATATCAGAGAAGAGGAATGCATAATTAAAATCTGGATTTAATCCTGGATTCCTGCTGCCCCCCATCCACCTGAGCTGCATTCATCTCTTTCCTTCCTTGCACCAGCGTGGGGAGCGTGACTCCAGGACAGGCTCAAATCCCATGGACAGGGTGGGAAGGCTCTGGGATCTCCTTATTCCTTCCCAATATCCCATCCATCCCTGCCCTCTGGCAGTGGGAGCCATTCCCTGTGTCCTGTCCCTCCAGCCCTTGTCCCCAGTCCCTCTCCAGCTTTCCTGGAGCCCCTTTAGGCCCTGCAAGGGGCTCTGAGCTCTCCTTGGAGCTTCTCCTCTCCAGGTGAGCACCCCAAGCTCCCCCAGCCTTTCCTCTTCCATTCCTTGCACCATTCCCATGGCATCCTCTGGACTATGTGGGCTACAGATTCCAGAGGACACTGGAGATGCTCCAAAGACCCCTTTGGATCCAGGCTGGGGGTGCTCACCTGGAGAGGAGAAGCTCCAAGGAGAGCTCAGAGCCCCTTGCAGGGCCTAAAGGGGCTCCAGGGGAGCTGGAGAGGGACTGGGGACAAGGGCTGGAGGGACAGGACACAGGGAATGGCTCCCACTGCCAGAGGGCAGGGATGGATGGAATATTGGGAATTAGGAATTGTTCCCTGTGAGGGTGGCAGGCCCTGGCACAGGGTGCCCAGAGCAGCTGTGGCTGCCCCTGGATCCCTGGCAGTGCCCAAGGCCAGGCTGGACGGGGCTTGGAGCAGCCTGGGACAGTGGAAGGTGTCCCTGCCATGGCAGGGGGGACACTGGGTGGATTTAAGGTCCCTTCCCACCCAAACCATTCCATGATTCCCTGCTCCCACGACCCCAGGAAATGAAGTAACTGCTCTCAGTGATGATCCCAGTTCTGTGCTCACTTCCTGATTCTCCAGAGCAGAAACCAAGACCCATTTTGGCATGTGGATGCAAATCCCTCCCTGCCAGGACTGACACCCCCAGGCTGAAATCAGAGGAAATTCACCAGACCTGTCCAGTTCCACATTCCCTGGCTGGGAATGGACGTGGCTCCATAAATAATGTGGATCTGCAGGGTTAATGATGGAGCTGTGCTGGGACAGGAGCTGGCCTGGAGGGGGATGTCCTTGTCCCGTCCTGGGCTGCTGCATCATGAATTCCTCCAGGTCTGAGTCTGCCTGGCTATGCTCATTCCCTAGAAAATCAGAGAATGATTTAAACAGGAATTCAGTGCTGGATAGGGAAGCAAAAGTTGTTTAAGCTGATGATTCACAGCAAGCCTTGCATGACTTCCTTCTGTCCTTGGGGACACATCCTGAGCCTCCAGGTGCAAAAATCCAGTATAAATCTGGGTTATTTTAGGAGGCACGGGCAAATCCTAGCCCATCCCGCCCACCGGGTGTTCCTACAGGAGGTCGGTCTGAGGCAGCCCCAGGAGCTCCCAGGTCCTGCACTAGAAGGGGATCCAGGGAGATGATATTCCAGGAGCGCAGCCAGGATGCTCCCGGTTCCTGCGGGCACGGCCCGGCCCCGGACCGGGGACAGCGGCGGCGCGGGGCCGGGGCTGCGGTGCCACCCGCGCGTCCCCTCCCGCTGTCACCGCCGCCTTCTCCCTCCCCAGGCTGCCCGACCGAGTGGGACGGGGTCAGCTGCTGGCCCGCCCTGCCCCTTGGCCAGTCCCGAGGTGTCGCCTGTCCCGAGATCCTGAACGTCTTCAAGTCCAGAGGTCTGAATCCAGCGGGGATCGCTCATCCCACGGACCCACCCACCCTGCCAGGGCCCCTGAGCCACCCCAGCCCTTCCCGCCGACCCCACAGCTCCTGCCTCTCCCAACACGTGTCCTCGGTGTGAACTGCAGTCCCAGCAGGGACAGGAAAAGCGGAGATTTAGGGAGTGCCACAGCAGGACCCAAATCCTTCCCTCCCGCTGTGGGTGGAGCTCTTGGGGACCTCATCCTCCATCCTGGTGACACCAGGACAGTCCCCTAGCTGCCCTCCTTTCCCACACGCCATCCCAGTGCTCCCGAGCTGGCTCCATCCCTCCAGGAGGGTGGAAAGGAGAGCTTCCCCCGGAACATTCCAGCACTTCCTCAGACAGGAATAATTTGGGAAATGTTGGGAAATGGCTTTGCTTTGGGGCAGGAATAGCTCAGGAGAGGCTCGATGGAGCCCTCACAGGATGAATGAACACTTTTACAGCCTTAATTCCCAATTCCCTTCCGCTGGAGGGATCTGTGCTTGTTTCCACACCCTGCCCAAAGTTGTCCTGCAGCTCCAGACACGGGGTCAGAGGGGGTGATGGGATCCAGAGGGAGTGAGATGGGATCCAGAAGGGATGGGGTAGCATTGGGATTTGGGAGGGAGTGATGGAGTCTGGGAGGGAAGGGCAGTGATAGGGTCCAGAAGGAGCAGTGGGACTGGGGAGGGATGGGGCAGCCCACAGGTACCACACTGCTTTCCCTGTCTGTTCCAGGCTGGGCATTTCGGGGGTGCCATCAGAGGTGACACCTGTGGCTCCACTGAGGTCCCTCCTTGTCCTGCAGGGCTGATCCAGAGGAACTGCACCGACGGGGGCTGGAGCCCCCCCAGCCCCCCCTACCACAGCGCCTGCCAGCTGGAGACCCTTGCCAGCAACGACACCGAGGCCAAGGCACGTGGGAGCCCTGGGGCTGTGGGCAACTGTCCTCATTGCCCCATGTCCCCATGTCCCCATGTCCTCACACTGCCCACTGGGCAAAGGACCATGGAGATGCTCCTGGGTTATCCCATCGTCCCCTCTGCTGTCCCTGCTTTTCCCACACCAGCACTTCCCAGTCCCTGTCCCCTCACTCCGCTGGTGCTGTCCCTTCCAGAGAGGCCATTTTGTCACCATGAAGGTGCTCTACACCTGCGGCTACTCCACATCACTGGCAGCGCTGCTCCTGGCCATCGGCATCTTCTCCTGCTTCAGGTAGGGCTGGGAGCTCCTCCAGCACTGAGGGCTGGAGGACATGGGATAAATCCCAGCAGGGATGGCTGCCCCCAGCCTCGCCCCTCCTAGAGCAGCCAGGACCCATCCCTGTGACAGGAAAACTGGGAAGGCAGGAGAGGAATAGCAGCATTGTCCTTCTCTGGTGGCCCTCTTGTGTTCTGGTTTTGCAGATGTCCCTGAGCTGCAGATTTGGGCTCTCCAGAGGTTTCTGGGGTGTTCCCTTGTCCTTGAGTAGCCCCAAGCACAGCACAACCCTGCCCTTCCTGATTCTAGAGCAGGAAAGCTTCTCCAGGGCTTTGTGACCATCACCAGCGGTGATCCCTGGGAAAGGGACACCAAAGCACCTTCTCTGCCCCTGTTCAGGCCCTGCCCATCTCTCCCTCCTGCAGGAAGTTGCACTGCACCAGGAATTCCATCCACATCCACTTCTTCACCTCCTTCATCTTGCGGGGCACGGCCGTGTTCATCAAGGACAGCGTCCTCTTCTCGGATGAGTCCATCGACCACTGCACAATGTCCACGGTAAATCCCAAACCCCAGCCTGGGAGTGCGCAGGGAGAGCAGCAGGGGCTCCCTGGGAAGGGGCTGGTGGGACCCAGGGGGGATTTATCACTGCAGAGAGCAGAGAGAGGCTGTAGGATGGAGGAAATTCTGTCCTGGGTGGCCCTGGAGAGGTTCAGCATTTCTGCATTTCCCTCTGGCAGGGAACAAGTTCTGTCCTCAAAATTGCTGCTGGCCTCAGGCTGAGTGTCCCCAGTGGTGTCCCCAGTGGGGCTAAAGCTCAGCACGGCCCCACCAGCACCAGGTACTGCTCAGATTTGAGGTTTTCAATCAAAACAGGAACCGCTGAGTGAAGACACAACACTGAAAACACCACAGACACAAACACAGGCGTTTTTTTACAAAACCAGCCCGTGGTCACCTGCCCGTGGGGCACAGGCGGAGCAGAACCTGGTGCAGGTGCAGGTGATGTGAGGGGCTGGGGCAGAGTCCCTGGGGCTACACTGAAAGGTCATCACTGAAAGGTCATCACAGGTGTCCTCAAGAGGGTGGACGGGAGGGTGACCATCCCCTGTGCCCCCAGGACAGGGTGTGCTGCACCCTGAGCCGTCCCCTCCTCCCCTGGCAGGTGACCTGCAAAGCAGCCATCGCCTTCTTCCAGTACTCAGTGCTGGCCAACTTCTACTGGCTGCTGGTGGAGGGGCTGTACCTGCAGACACTGCTGCTGCTCACCTTCACCTGCGACAGGAGCTACACCTGGGGCTACGTCCTCATCGGCTGGGGTGAGCTTGGGGACATCCCCAGACAGGAACAACCTGGGAATGGCCTGATCTGAGACACACCTGGCCAGAGGTCCCGAGGGCTGCTCCCAGCATGGCCCCATCCCAACATCTCCTGCATGGCCTTGGTGGGTGCCCACCTGCTCCTGCCAGACCCCAGAGCTGCTGGGGAAGCGTGGCCTGACCCAGAACAGCTCCTCCCTTCTTCCCACATCCACCTGGGGCTGAGAACTCCCATCCCAGGTGTCTGGGTGTGATGTAGGGGCACAGGGGCAGGAGCGTGGCCAGGAGGTGACACAGACACAGCACCATCAGTGGGCACCATTCCCTTCTCCTGGGAGAAGGCGGGAAAGTTGTCACCTTCCTGCCACGTCTAGAAGTGAGCTAGACACATGTTTCTGGAGACATGGGACAGAGGAGTGGCACAGGGGCTTCCCAGAGCACTGGAGGGAAGCCAGTGTCCCTGCCTGTATCCTGTCCTTGCAGGTGTCCCCATGGTCACAGTCGGGGTGTGGGTGCTCACCAGGCTCCAGTACGACAATCATGGGTAAGAGCAGCTGCCCCTTGGCCTTGTCCAGGCCACCTCAGCCACGTGTCCCAGTCCAAGTGCTGGGAAATGAACCTTTGGCATGGGATGCTTAGGAGGGGAGAACTTTATTTAAATATTATTTTATTTATTTAATGTAACTTTATTTCATTAATTTCACTTTATTTAAATGTTATTTCTGTTTTCTGGTGGGTCCTGTGGCAAGACGGGTGCAAATGGGTCAGGGGCCAAAGAAATGGCAGGGGGACAGCTGGGCCACACGGGTCCCAGTGGGTGCCAGAGGCACCTCTCCTGTCCCCTAGGTGCTGGGATGACTACTCCAGCCGGTACTGGTGGGTGATCAAGGCTCCCATCCTCCTGGCCATATTTGTGAGTGCGTTCCTTGAGAGTTTCACCCCAGAGCCAGGGTCCCACACGGCCAGGGGACCCAGCCAGGGGCTGTGCAGAGCCTGAGACGTGGCTTCCCGGGACAGGTGAACTTCTTCATCTTCCTCAACATCACCAGGATGTTGGCACAGAAGATCCGGTGCCCAGACCTCAGCAGAACCCACAAGCAGCAGTACATGTAAGGGGACAGGGCTGTGCCCACCCCGGGGTCTGGGGTCCCAGGGCAGGGGGACCCTCCTTGGAGGAGCACAGAGGACAGTCCTGGAGCCTCCAAGACCTGCCTTTCACAAAGAACCTGCTTGGGGTTAAGACCAAGATTTTGGGGAGGTGTCACGGGGCAGCAGGAGACCCCTCTCACTCTCCACAGGAGGCTGACCAAGTCCACGCTGCTGCTCATCCCCCTCTTTGGGGTGCACTACGTGGTGTTCGCGCTCTTCCCTGAGCACGTGGGCGTGGACGCCCGGCTCTACTTCGAGCTGGTGCTCGGCTCCTACCAGGTGAGATGGGTGGGGAAAGGCCCCCTGGTCCCACCCCAAATCACAGCAGGAGCCCCTGGAATGTGGGGCTTTGGCCTCTTTTGGGAGTGGGTGCCCCCAAACACCTGGAGCAGGGCACAAGGGTTGGGCCTGGAGAACCTGGCACTGATTTCCTCTGCGGTTGGTCAGAGGTGTGGGAGGAGGTAAAGGCAGGGAGAAAATGAGCACAGAGGGGTCCAGCCCTTTCCTCTGGGTGAAAATTGCTCTTCCTGTCCTCTCCAGGGCTTTCTGGTGGCTCTACTCTACTGTTTCCTCAATGGGGAGGTGAGTGTGTGTCCCCACCCCAACCCCGGGCACCACAGCGGGCGCAGGGACACCCCAAGGGTGCCCCAAAGCCAGGGGTGGGCAGGGGCAGTTTCCCCTCCCCTTGCCCCCCCAGTCCCCTCCGTTGGGTGCTGCCTGGTGTCCCTGGGTGCCAGCACTGCCCGTGGTGTTGCTGCAGGTCCAGGCTGAAATCAGGAGGAACTGGGGCACCTGGCAAAGGTCCATGGAGAGCAATGTCTTCAACCTGGCCACCCAGGACTTTATGGCATGACCAGGACAGCGTTCCTGGAGTGGTGCTGCTGGAGGAGCAGCTCCATGACTGCGGTCCCAGAAAGACCCAACCCCCCTGATTTTGGGGCTTCTGGGTCTGACACCCTCAGAGGGTGTTGGAAGCAGCCATGGGAGTGGCTCTGCCTGCTCGATCCTGGTGGATCTTGCACCCTGTGGTAGCACCTCACCCCCGGAGCTCTCACTGCTTCGGGGCAGAGTTTCAGGCAAAGGGAAGGGAAGTTCTCCACTTTTCTGCCTGAAACTGGGAAGGAAACACAGAAATCCTTCACCAAAGGACAGCTGGTGGTTTTTGTTTGCACTGAAGGAAAAGGAGCAGCACTGATCCTGAAGGGATTCTCTGACAGATGTTTTCCCCTTTCCTTGGTTTGCAAAATCATTTCCCATCTGGGAAGATTCCTAAACACAACCAGGAGCCCCCCTCGGGATGGGGGAAGGATAGAGAGACCGGCAAAACCCCACCCCTCTACAAGAGACCCCCAATGGCCTCAGGACCCAGTTCCTCCCCAGTTCCCAAAATGCTTCCCTTTCTCCCATGTGGGTTGATTGAACTGGAGATGTTCCCTTGCCAGGAGAGCTCTGCCAGTCCTTTGCTCTGAGGAATGGGACTCACCTGGCTTCCCTGGGGGTTTTTTCCAGGGATAGGAAGGGTTTTGCCAATAAAATCTCATTCAAAGTCCAGCCTCACTTCTCAGAGGGTTGGTTTGCTCCACAAACCCAGGGAATTTGGGACTGGGGGTGCTGCAGGATGAAAATCCTGCCCATGATGGAATACCTGGAAGTACCTCCCAGGCAATCTCTGCTTTTCCCCTGCCTGGTGAAGCTCACAGAGAGGAGATGGAGGAGGAAGGTGGGGAAGAGCTCAAGATGGGGGTACCAGGAGCTGTCCCAGAAGTCATGGGGTACCCTGTCCACTCTGGGTCACAGCTGCCCCCACCTACCACAGCCTGTTCCACCACCATGAACATCCTTCATCCTCCCAGACCGAGCTCCTGCCCTGGCAAATGGTGCCTCCAGGAGTGAGAGAGGCCCCAAATGCCCTTCTGCCAAACTTCCTGGCTTCTCCCATACTCCATAGACCGGAGCCACCCGATCCCGGCCCTGCTTCTCACTCTGCTGGGGTTGTCATTTCTCTGTGGTGCCACATGTCCTTCCTAAATAAACCCCACTTGCTGGCCCCTGTCCAGGCTGCAGGATCTCCAGAGATCCCATCTAGGAGGGAACTGAGAGGGAAACAGATCCTCAGAGCTGATCTGAGGTGAGATGGGAGATGTTCCATTAAAAGCCCTCCAGAGCCAGCACATCCTGAATCATCAGGAACCCTCCAGAGGAGCTCGAGAACTGTCAATAAAAACCTGTCTGCAGCCAGGAAGGGAACAGAGCTGAACAGAATCCTTCTCCATCATCTGTGAGGCTGGGATGATTGGCGGGGATGAGACAGCAGCAGACTGAGCCAGGACTAGGGATGCTCAGTGGGAATGCCTGTTTCCACAAAACTTTAAAAATCTCTGGATTTGCACCTATTTCCAGCTGCAGATGGGTTTTGGGGGTGATAAATGACCCCAAATGACCCTCTGGAGTTTGCTGGGCTTTGAACCCTATGGGACTTGGAAGCCCCTGCAGGACAGGAGCCCAGTGTGGCTCCAGGGGGGAACTGGGAATCACCCTCAGCCTGCAGGAAAGCTTTTCCAAGGCTCCCAGCATGGACCAAGCCCTGCAGCTGCAAAAGATCATGGAAAGGGATCTTAAAGTGTTGAAAGAGACCTTAAAGTTCATGGGCAGGGACACCTTCCACTGTCCCAGGCTGCTCTAAGCCCCAATATCCAACCTGGCCTTGGGCACTGCCAGGGATCCAGGGGCAGCCACAGCTGCTCTGGGCACCCTGTGCCAGGGCCTGCCCACCCTCGCAGGAAAGAATTTCTTCCAAAGATCCTCACACTCTTGGAGATTTTTTTCCAACCTAAACGATGCTGGGGCTGTGTTCGGGAGGGCTGAGCCCGGGCAGAGCAGGGTCTGCGTCCCGCATCCCTTCCCCAGCATGGCCGGAGTGCCAGAGCCTGGCACCATCCTCATCCAGGCTGTCCTCGGGGTCCCGCGTGTCCCCGCAGGCCCGAGCGGTGTCGGGGCACGGGGGAGTTTTGCCTGGAGCCGGAGGGTGGCACTGCGGCCCCTCGGCAGCGGCAGCACGGCGGGGGTGGCAGCGCTGGAGCGCGGTGTCCCCACGGGCACAGAGGGGCACCCCGGAGTGACAGCGGCCACTGACCAGGCTCCGAGAGTCCCAGCGAGTGAGGTAAGAGCCACACTGCTCTGGGCACTCGGGAAGAGCTGGGACAGCCCGGCAGCCCCGGCCAGGTGCGGGTTAATCCTTGGTGGGACGGGAACAGGACCGAGCTGGGGGCGCGGTGCCTGGGGCTGCTGTCCCTGCCCGCGTTCCCCGATCCTCCGGAGCTGCCAGGAGTCCCTGCCTGGGCGCAGAGGGTGCCCTGGGCTTCCATCCGCTCCTTCATCCCGCTCCGGGATGCTCCCGGCTTTGCAGCTCGGAGAATCCGCCCTCCCCGTGTCCCAGCACACCGGGGGTTCCCCCCTTTCCCTGCCTGCACGGGGACCGGCAGAGCCCCGGGGACACGGCAGGGACACGGCAGGGGACAGCGTTGGCAGTGAGGAGAGCTGGAGAGGGACTGGGGACAAGGGCTGGAGGGACAGGACTCAGGGAATGACTCCCACTGCCAGAGGGCAGGGATGGATGAGACATTGGGAATTAGGAATTGTTCCCTGGGAGGGTGGGCAGGCCCTGGCACAGGGTGCCCAGAGCAGCTGTGGCTGCCCCTGGATCCCTGGCAGTGCCCAAGGCCAGGTTGGACACTGGGGCTTGGAGAAGCCTGGGACAGTGGAAGGTGTCCCTGCCATGGCAGGGGTGGCATTGGATGGACTCTAAGGTCCCTCTAACCCAAACCATTCCATGATTCTGGGATCCTGTGATGTATTCAGCAACACAAGCCACGGCACCTTCAATACCCAGGGTCCCTGAGGCTGGACCAAGCATTGCCCTAATTCCACCCTGGAAACCTAAGGACACATTTTTCCTACCCTGATCAGTGTGGTCAGTACCTCTGGGTGCCCTAAATTCCCATTCCATCAGGATTTACTTGTTTTTGCAGACAGAACTGTGCCCCTGTGCCCTGCTGGGGACCCTTGGTGTCCCCACATCCCACAGGGCAGGAGACACATCCCAGGGTTTCCAGCCTCACTCCAGGCCTGCTCTTGGTCTGGGAAAAGCAAAAATGGACCTGTGCAGCTTGAAAATCTTCCTGTGGTTACAAGGCTGGGCTTGGGGCAGCTGCTGGGAGTCACCAAACATCCCCTGAATTTCCCACTGCGACCAACAGAGCAGTGGAAAGTCCCCACAGGCACAGCAGGAGGGTGTCCCTGTCCCTGCTGTCCTCACCAGCCAAGCCCACTGACCCCAGGGTGCACAGGGAATGCTCCGTGCCCCTGGATCATGGCTGTTGTTCTGCAGCTGAGCCCCCAATGGGCTCTCAGTGCCAGCCATGCCTGTCACCACCCCTGGGAGCTGCTCTGGGCTCTTCCCTCCCTGCTTGCCTCGTCTTCATCCCCTCTGAGCCTGCCCGGGGCTCCAAGCCAACCAGCAGAGCCCTGGTTCTTAATTGAAGAGATGCAGGTGATGCCTCCCAAAGCACACCTTTGGCATCCCTTGCATGCAGCTCATCCTGCGCCAGTTTTCCCTGGAGAGCTGAAACAGCTCCTGCTTTGCCTTATTCCCACAGCCCCACACAGGACAGGAAAATCCCGGAGTCAGAAGAAGAATCAGTCCAAGGAACTTCACGTCCAGGCTCCCTGGTCAGGGCTGCAGGCCTGGCCATGGATGTACTGGTTGTGGAGGATGCTGGAGGGGACAGGGGTGAGGGGCTGGGCAGGGAAGGGGATTCCCACAGGATTCCAGGCTGGGAAAGTCAGGGACTGCAGCTCCACTGAAACTACACTGCACTGGGAAGTTTGTCCAGTTTGTTTTGGGACTGGAAGAACAGAAATTATTCACAGGAACAGTGGCTTTGGGGAGGTGATGAACCCCTCTGACCAGGCTGAGTGCTGGGGTGGCTGCTCCACCCCCAACACAGCCCTGAGCACCCCAGAAGGGGTGGCCCTGCAAGCTGGGTGCCCCTCCACCCTCTCCTCCTGGCCCTGGGGGGACCCCAAGCACCCCATGGACCCCAGAAGTGCCTGGGCTGGGCAGGAGAACCCAAAGGTCCAGTCAGAAACCGTAGAAGGGGAACAACCCCACGGCAAACCCCTGTTTCTGTGTCACCCCGGTTGCAGCTCAGGGGGTCCCTCTCCGCAGGACATGCGAGGGACATCCCCATCGGATGCTCCTGGGATGTTCTGGTGCAAGAGGGTAGGCGGCAGGGACAAAACACTGACAGACACCCTCGTTTGCCAGCAAGGGGAGGAGCGGGGCTGCAACTAGGCATTGAACAATGGGAATGATGCTCCCGAAGGGCCACGGCGTTGGGGACAGCGCTGGCAGCGGCGTTGGCACCGGGTGCCCTCCCGTCCTCGCAGTTGTCCCGCTGCTCTTTCCAGCGCCTGTCACTGCCGGGGAGGCGCTGGCCAGGGTCGCTCCCACCTCCCCTCCACCTCCCCGCGTCCCATCGGGTGCCGAAGCCGGCCCGGAGCCGCCGCCACAGCTGGAGCGCTCC